>VXBH01008928.1:223080-244926 GCA_013400035.1 Rynchops niger | reverse complement strand
AAAGAAAAAAAGAAAATAAAAAGAGTTTGTGGATGGCAGGACCTGGCAGGGGTGACTTGGGGTGCTGGGCCGGTGGAAAGCGGGATGGTACAGCAGCTCTGCTCTTTGTGAGGGAGAGGTGGGAAGGGGGGGCTTGGAAATAAGGATGGAGGGGGAAAGAAAGAGACCTTCCTGAAATATTCAGGGGGTTTTTTTTGTTTGCTTGCGGGAGCCTCTCACAGCCTGGCCCCCCAGAGCCGGCATCCCGGGGGTGCAGAGGGAGCCTCTGCCCCCTCCCCGTGACCATCCCTGCACTGGGAGCTGCTGGCAGCATCACTCTTTGGGGGGGTTTTGCTCCCTGAGCTGGGAGAGGCATCACCAGCCAGGAAACTGCAGTGGGAGATAAGGCTNAGGGGGGGCTTGGAAATAAGGATGGAGGGGGAAAGAAAGAGACCTTCCTGAAATATTCAGGGGGTTTTTTTTGTTTGCTTGCGGGAGCCTCTCACAGCCTGGCCCCCCAGAGCCGGCATCCCGGGGGTGCAGAGGGAGCCTCTGCCCCCTCCCCGTGACCATCCCTGCACTGGGAGCTGCTGGCAGCATCACTCTTTGGGGGGGTTTTGCTCCCTGAGCTGGGAGAGGCATCACCAGCCAGGAAACTGCAGTGGGAGATAAGGCTGGGAGCAGGACAGGGAGGAAGGTGTGCGGCGATTCCACCTGTCTGAGGATGCGGGGTCCCACGGCCCCAGCAGTCATCCTGCCCCCAGGGTCATCATCCTGCCCACGGGGTCATTATCCTGCCCACGGGGTCCTCCCAGCCCACCGTGCTGCCTCTGCAGCCTCTTGTACCCCCTTCTGTCCTAACAACCCCCAAAGGTACAATAAAGGGGGCTGGAGGCGATGGAGAACACCCAGCTTTGCCAAGGTACCCACTGCCTCTCGCTGCGCAGAGGAGGGGAGGGACCGCAGGGAGGATGCTGAGGAGTCCCTGGGTCTAGTGACACTTCCCCTACAAAAACACATAACCCTTTGGCCGCCTTCATGGGATACGGACCTTCCCTGAGGGAGGAGGTTTGCAAGAGCTTTAGACAGGACAGTGCAGCGCAGCCAGTCCAGGAGAGCAGCATATGTGGAAACCGGGAGCTCATCCGCATGCCGGGTCTTTCCAAAGGCAGAGGCCAAGGGAAAGGCTCTCCCGGTCCCACAGAACCGTCCTGCACCCCCATATCTCTGCTTCCTGCCAGCAGGTCCCCATGCAAAGCGTCGGGGTCCTAAACCTGTGTGGGAACCGACCCTTCCAGAGGAGCAGGAGACCAGCATTAGCTGAAGGACAGAAGCACAGACAGGCCCATTGCAGCCAACACAAACCTGCAGCATTCAAATTCCCGTTTTCACGGTGGCTGCAGGTGAACCCGGAGCCAGGCGAGCCTGCGTGGCTCTGGGCTGTGTGGGCTCAGGGCAAGGCAGCGTCCAGACCCCCGTAGCTACAAGGGGTTTCTCAACAGGGACAACAACAAATAGCCCAGCTGGATAAGAATTCCAGCAGCGGAGCACTTGCACCAACGTGACCATCCACAATAACTCACAGCACACCTCGCTACGCAATATTGAATCAAACCAGTAATGCAAAACCACCCCTGGCACAGCCAGGCTCCAGGGCAGCCTGGGCATGGGGCAAAAGTGCAGAAATTATTCTTAAAGCTATAAAAGAATTTTCTATATAAAAAGACGAATGCAGAGGTGTCATCGTTAGGATGTATTCCCACGACGCACCAGTGGGAATGTGCCATCCTGCTCGGCACTGCTGCTGGAGGAGGCTCTCAGCTCCCCTGCCAACCCCAGTCTGCGCCAGGAGCTCTTGGGATGAAGGCTGCTCCTCCTCGCGTGCGGTGCCGAGCGGGAAAGGGCTCTGGTCCTGGCAGCCCACGTCCCGGCACAAGCCAAGAACATCACTCGTGGGGTGCCACCATGCTCCTGCAAGCATCAGCTCAGCAGCCGTGGCACCGCTCTTCTTTCCAGGCTGGGATTAGCCGTGTAAACACAAGTCTTTCTTAGGGCTGTCATAAGAGCAGAGTCAAAATGGAAACTCTCCGCTCGCTCACGCCGGCCGATCCCTGTCCCCAGCCACTCCACCTCGGCGTGGGACACACTTGCATCCCATCCCATGATCCTTTATCATCATAACCAGAGGAAAACTAAACAGTCCTTTTTTTTTTTTTTTTTTTTTTCTTCTCTCCAACCTGTCTTCTAAATCTGGAGACTGATCTCAAGGCACGAGGGACAAGACCTTCAGGGATGTTGATTTATAACTGAGCTTCTAAATTACAGCTTTACGCATTAGTATAAACACCCATAAACCAGTCTTAAATACACAGTATCGTATGTAATCAAAACGCCAAAACACGGGGTGGCCACGTGATGGCACAGGGGGACGAACAAACTCCTCGCTCCTGCCCAGAGTTAAGTGCTCCCAGTTCAACCAGTGCCTTGCACTGGTGGGTGGATCTCGCCATTGAAGGCAGAATCGCTCGTGCCATGGGGAGCGAAGGGGCTGAGTCTCACATCTCGCTCCTCCAACGGGGTTGGGGTGAGCCGCTGATGTTCAGAAACTCCCTAAAATAATAATATAATCTTGCTTTTTTTTTTCCAAAAGCACGCCACCTGGTTGAGCATGAAGAAGGGCCGATGGAGGTCCCAGGGCTGCGCACGCCGCCGTGCCCCTCCGAGCGCAGGGCTGTCCCCCTGCCCGGCGCGCAGATGGGGAAAGTCAGGCAGATGGAGATTCCCGAGATCACACAGGGAGTCTGGAGGGAGGGCCATGAATCACACTTAAATCGCCTGCAAGACAGCCCGGCGCTTCGGCCCCCATGGCTCCTCACCAGCTCCTGCTGCCGCGACGCGGGGCTGGCACGGATCCGCCCCCGGGAGCCCTCTCCGGAGCCCTTCAAAGGCATCGGGACAACCCTGCCAGCCCCAGCCATTGTGTGTTTTGGGCAGGGAAGGGGGTGGCAGGACCCTCCTCCCCGCTGCCTCCACTCCCCGTCGTGCACTTCTGGGCAAAATCCATTTGCTTTGGCTTCATGTAGGGCCAGAAGATTCGGTCCATTGTGCTGCGGCGCTGAAGAGCCGGCGAGGAATTGTCAACCATGCTGAAACGGTTACATGGGGAGTAATGAAAATTTACTGCACCCTGCTCCGGTCCCTAGCCAAGAAATAAAAGCAAAAGATCACAACAGGCATTTTTTTAATTTGAAGCAAAATTAAAAAAAGAACGGATCCGCACTTAGAAAATAACAACCACATCCACAGATCAAAGCAGCTGGTCTCCTCTCATTCGGGGTTTTAAGAGGTTTCTACAGCTACAGGGATGTTTACACAGGGAGAGAGATACATACATTGTGCTGTCTTGATGCTGCCTCTCCCCCCTTCATCTGGCAAAACATTCCCTGGGAGGCGATATGAGGTCATTCCTAGACCCTGCGTTGTTTTCCTCAAGCTGGAAGGCTTCGGGGCAAGAGGCAATTCATTTCCCATTAGCACACACACATTTGCACTTGGAACCCTCCCATGTACATTTTGCCGGGGGAGCTCGGGACGGATGGGGGACCAGCCATCGCCAGCTTGTTATTGCGTTCCCGGAGGGAATTCCAGCAGCCGGAGCTGCCGGGAGGGTCAGCAGCTCCGGCAAAGCCACTGGGAAGGGACATGGAGCTGGGAGGCGAGCTGGCACCTTCTGCAGACCAGCATCTTCTGCAGACCGGCCGTAATGTTTCTGTGGCTTCCACCACTTTTATTAGGAGAGGGCCTGGACGGCTCTGGGGAGCACTAATGGGCTGTAAAAAGCTTTTTCCCCTCTGCCTCCTTGGCTCGAGCCCAGTTCGGAGCGGCAGTGAGCCCCGCTCTGGTGCTTCCGCAGGGACGGAGGCTGCGGGAACGCGCCGGGACAGACTCTCCCTTCACCTCTCGGCATCAGCACGTTGGTCCGTCTGCTCCACAGGCAGCACCCGCTTCGGCAAAGTGGACAAATTCTGGCTTGTGAGCCACCCTGCACTATCTGTGCAAATGAAAAAAACCCTTTGAAACCAGACCTCCCCGTCTCCAGCATCAATTTAATGCCGTATTCTATGACCGAGCTGCATCTTCAGCGCTGACCCTACATATTTGCACGATGCCGGAGCCAAAAGGGGTTTCTGAGGCTGCGCAAGAAGCTGCTGAGAAGTCACAGGGAGAAGCAAAACTCCCGTAAAGGACCTTAGGGCTTGCAGAAGCAGCTGTTGAATCAGGCAGGGATACTGGAGGAAGAAAAGGCCACGATGCTGCGAATCAGGAGATTCCAGGGCAGGAGCCGACCTCTTTGCTCCATCCAGAGCACCCGGCAGTTGGGGTGACGGATGCCGGTACCATATCCTGGTGCTAAACACTGGGAGGAGCTGGCTCGACAAAACAGCAGCCGAGACATTTCGATGCCCTGGCGAGGGGTGCGGTCTACAACACTCAGAAGAGAATAGACTATTTTTAAAAACGGAGCGGAAAACACTGTATTCCCAGTAATACGCCAACGGCCCAGGCTCGAGCGACTCAGCCGGTCCCCATTGCCAGCTCCCGGCTACATCCCGCATTTCCCCAACCTACAATTTTATCAAGATGCCTCCAAGGTGGGTAAAAAAGCACCGAGTCACACTAAATGACTGCCTGTCACCCCTCTGACACCTTTTTTCCAGTGTCACTGAGCTTCCCAAAAGGCTGCGTGCGGAGAAAGCCCTTGTCTGTAATTCCCGGTTTGCAGCAGGAGAAGGTGACACACGCTGAGGTGAGGTGACTTACCCGGCGTCACCGGGAAGGTCGATGGCAGCGCCAGGAATAGCCCCGTTCCCAGCTAACCACTAACCACACTTATCCCAGAATAAGGGTCCCTTTTTCCAGCTGAATTTATAACAGCTTTCCAAGTGACATAAGCTCTTACAGAAATAGGCAGGCTTTTATTCCAGAATAATTACTGGGAAATCGTACTGGAGCGTGTATAATTACACCGGTGTCGTTGCTGCTGGTGAGCCGGAACCCGTGCCACCGGCAGACTCGCCGCACACTCCCTACGGCTTTTATCTCGTCCCGCTTTTCCACGAGCATGTGTACGTCAACTGGCAGATTGTCAGGATGTGGGTGGAGGAGGAAGGGGCTTTGGGTAGAAAGGAAAGCGATACATCGCTCTTTAAAGCTCTTTTAATCCTATTTCCTATAAAAGATACCCCGATAATAGGTCTGACAGCCACTGAGGTCAAAAGGGGTCTTTCGGGGTGCACTGGATCACACCCCAGACGGATTCAGCAACGCTCTGTGCGCCTGCTTCAAGTTCATCCCAGGCATAGCTTCGGAGCAGGTGTTTTATTTTAAATGTCTTTTATGTCCCACACAGGTAAAATCGAGCTCAGAGTTCAGGTTGAGGCCCGACCCGCCTTTCTGGCATAAGGTTTTGGAACACTTCGTCCTTCACACCCTGCGAAAATAAACTCGCAGGATTTATCAGGTGTCGATATGTCTAGATATCGGGCGAGAGCCGCTATCTGCCAAGAAGGGGGCTGCCTGCCATCGGTCCCGGGGCCGCCGCGAGAAGGCAAGGGTTAACTCGGCACCGGTGACACCACTTTAACTCCAGGACCCAGACGCGCGGGTTTAAAAGTAGCACTTCTCTCCTTAAAATAGTTTATGAATCTTACTCGGGGAGAAGTCCAACACCCCCGAGCAGAAGGAGACCTATTAATTCCTGAGTTTTTTCACGCTGTAGTAAAGCAGCGATTTTATGTGCCCGCCTTGTGTAAGATGTCAGTCATTTTCCCACTTGCATTTCCATCTACAATTTAACAAGGCAGCAGTTTATTTCCAGAAGCCCCAGCCAGACCCCAGCCAACTGCGTCAATATTTTGTTGCTTACACAAATGCCACCGTTAGAATCAACACTGCGTTTCGGGGGAGGCTTTTTTCTCTCTTTTTTAATAAATAAATAAAAATTCGGGTCCCTCCAGGATGATGTATGTCTAGTTTTTAAAATCCTACAGGTAATATAAGCCTTTCAGAGCGGCTTACCTGGGCGCAGAGGCATTGCTTTAAAGGGTGAAGCACACTACTGGAGGGCACTGACCTGACCAAAGGCATTTGCTAATTAATTCATTCTTCCAAGAGACTTAACTGCCTCTTGCCGTGGGAAACCAAGGCAAACCCGAGCCAAATCCAAAGCCTGTCAGAAAACACGGAGAGACCCTTATTGACTGCAGAAAACTTCAGAGCCGGGAGCTGGCTCCCGCTCGGCCGGTGCCAGCCGCAGGGAGCTGACACGGGGCAGCCGGCCAATTCCACTGGCTGCTGCGCTCTCTCCCGCACGGATCCGCGGTGCCGCTGTCGGGATAGAGGAGGGACACAGAGCCTGGCCGAGCCTGGGGGTCCCCACCTTCCTCAGCCCCCTCCTACGATGCCGTTTTGGGGTGTCACTCCTGCAGCAGCCACGGGGCACAGGCTCACCCTGGCTTCTTTGACGGATGCTCTGCAGTGCGTGCCGTCCTGTCATCTTTGGCACTTTTTTTTTAAAACCCTCGGAGATTTTCTGGTCCAGCGTGAGCTCAGTGTGGCGGGTTCATCCTTCCACCCCAGCACCCCGATGGACCCGCTCCCAAGCCACGGAGCTCTCGAGATTCCCCCCAAGCATCTCCCTGCATCCTCACCCACTGGCACCCCCAAAAGCTGGGTGTTTTAATTCTCCATGTGGCCAAGAGGTCTGACGAAATCCCAAGCCCAGAACAAGACACGGGACAAGGGGAACCCAAAGAATAAGGTTCCCCTGGCATCGCTGGCTGGGAAAGCCCTGCAGGATCTCCTCCGTGATCCTGCACCAGCCCAGCTTTGCACGAGAACAGAGCGGCCTTAGTGTGTCAACAAGCCCTAAACACCCAAGGGCTGCTGGAAGTGAGATGCCATTATTATTTTTTTTAATTTAAAACGAACTTCTTAACCTACAGGAAAGTAAATGTTCTTCTAGGATGGCCAAGAAAACCACGCTGGGATTTTCCAAATGGGTATGACTGACTGTTTATGAGCAGAGGCTTCCAAACGCAGAAATAAATGGCTTGCTCTCAGCAGGTTTTCCTTTCTATATTTACCCTCACCTGAAATGAACATTATTGCACACTGCAACATTTATTCCCTCTGATCAGGGGAGCGGGGGAAGAAACTAACCAGCCGCAACACGTCAAATAAATTGTTAATCTGCTGTTTGCACTGGGGCGGGGGAGGAGGGAGTCCCCTGGTTTTTGGGCAGCACCCAGGTCCCGCTTACAACTTCCATTTCAGCTCAGCAAGGAGCCCTTCGCTTCACCCGCTGCTGCTCCTGACTGCTGACATCTGGAGCCAGGTCCTTCGTGGAGCTGATCCGTCGGTCCCCGCTGGGTCTCCAGCCTCCACCCGGCGGGACCCGAGCATCCTCGATTGCGCCCGGTGGAAAGGGTCACTCTCCCCATTGCATGGGAGGAACCGAGCTCCGAGGCGCAAGGACCTGCCCGAGGCTGGACAAGAAGCATTTTTCAGGGCAAGAAAGTGCACCCAGATCCCAGACGAATGCACAAGCAGGAGACAACCCCCTCCAAAGCACGGGGCTTTGCCATCCTCTTCCATGAGTCCCAGTTTCCACACTGGGTGTTGCTCTGACTGTTCTCAAGGTAAGAAGTCCCTAGAGACGTGAAGGTGTGGTCCCTCCCAGGGACAAGTCCCTGGCAGACACGAACTGCCCTGCCGACAAGCAAAATGGCCATAAAAGACCCAAAAGGTCCTTCCTAACAAGGGGCCGGGGGGCTGAGCCATTGCAAACCCGATCTTAACATGAGGCCAGCCACTCAGCTGTAAAATCTCTCCTAATCCCAGCCTTGGGGAAAGGAGAGGATGGGGAGATCACCCGCTTCGCCAGGATGTCGCCCACATCACATGGCTCCTGGGGTCACGCTGGCGCCCACCGCCACCTTCAAATCTGGGCTTGACCTCCAATTTACCTTGAAGTTCAGTAGCTAATCGTGCCAACTGCTTTGCCACGCCAGCCAGGAAGAAAAAAGGGGTTCACATCCCCCTCCAAGAGAACGGGGGGATTAACCAGCAGTGGGGGAAGCCACTCAGTCAGCAGGGTCTGCAGGTGCCGAGGGTGACCCTCGAAGGCACCCCATGGATTTGGGCAGGGGGATGAGAACAGCCTTGCTCGGTTTGCAGGGCTCGCACGTCCCCAACGCCAGACAGGACCTGTTTGTTTTTTCCTTTTCCCCAGCTCAAACTTTTCATTTTTGGAAAAGTCTGTCCTCATCAGAATCGCTGAGCAAACCCTTCCCCAGCCAGACGTTTCAAGAGCATTTGTGTTAATCCAGATTAACGAACATAAAGCAATTTAGATAAACTGCATTTAGTCAAAAACACCTTTGAACTTTTTTTTTTTTTGGATCAAAATCCCTCCCCGAGCACTGTGTGTGGTTTGGGCCTCCCCGTACTGCAGCTTCGCCGGAGCCGAGCTCTCCACTGAGCAATAATTAAGTCAAGTCAGCAAATATGAAGATTACCCAGAGCCAGCAGCACCAGCAGCGAACCAGCGCTTTGTACATGGAACCCAAAACTGATTCTGGGTCCGGGGGGTGTCTGATGGGGCTATGGCACAAGGACCACCTCCCCGGCTCTGTGCATATCTCCTGGCCATGACGCCTGGGCTCTGGCCAGGATGCCTACGTGACCACGAGCCAAACCCCTCCAAGCCTCAGTTTACCCAGCACCAACTCATCCCCTAAGTACGCGGATGACGGGATCGGTCTGAAATGCCCTGAGATGGGGCGCTGGCCACAGGAGGCTGGGCAGGATGGGAGATGGTTTGCTCGAAGTGGCCAGTCCCCATGGCCCAGAAACGTGCGCTGTGACCGAGGTGGCAACAGCCAGCTCATGCCTAAGGGATGTCTCATGGAAAAGGTCACGCCCAGCTTCGGAGGAGGGAATTAATAAATGCTGTCATCATTGGTGAAGCATGTGGTGTGTTACAGCCACATACACACCTTGCACACCCACCAGAGCTGTCACCGCAGCAGACACTCGCCTGTCCAAAGGACTCACAAATCAGGGGCTACAACAGACCTGACACTGAGACACCTCTCACCTGGACGAGGCGGACACCACTTCATTCGTCTGCAGGGGAGCTGGGAGCTCCTCAGCATCCTGCCGCTTGCCCACATACTCGCACCAGCATCCAGCACAGAAACAATCCTGACCTTGTCTGGTGCCCCAGGAGCTCCTGCAAAAATAGCTTTCCTGGCTGATGGGGCAGAGGAAAACTCCTGGCTTCCCCAGCTCTCCCCTCCCCACCCTCCAAAAACACCTGCTAACGCTTTCTGCCCTCCGCCCTAATTGCCTTCCTCCTGCAAAGAGGAGAATTGCGAAACAGAGCCAAAGATGTAGCTTGTAGGCTCCTAATTCCCTCATTTTTTGGAAGTGGGGGGCTGTAACACCGACGGGGCTTTGCCTCTCCTGTTGGGACAGGGTTGGCTTTTTCACAAAGAGAACCTTCCGTGGCTGGGCGGCTGTTCACAGTTCGGGGCACTGTGCTCGCTGAGCTTCGCTCCCGGGTGATTTGGATCAGGATACACCAGGAAGTTTGCTTTCGGCTGCCTCCGTCGGCGCGTGGGTGTGCAAACAGTGACCAATTTCACTGCCGGTTCGACTCCTTTAAATGGGGACTTTCACATTCATCGGGCTTGAAAAAACAACGCCATCTTTTAAACAAAAAATCCGTTTCCCCTTCCATGGGCTGCGGCTGCCGCCAAAGGTATTTCTGTTGGAAGACGCAGGCCCTTCCCCGCTGCTGCCGCCTCTCTGTGCCCGGCGGGGTCGTGCCGATGGGTTTGCAAAATCACAGCCATCCCGCCGGCGAGGATGTTCCACCCATGGAACTGTCTTTGTCCTGCTCCTGACAAGAAGACAGGAGGTTTTTTGGAAAGCTGAGCTCTCCCCGCCAGGCTGGTTTTGCTCTCTTGGGGGAGCTGCTCAAAACGGGGGCAGAGGGGAGATGCACGGGCTCTCCGCAGCACGTTGTCCGCACTGTCGGTGATGCAGACGGGTTTGCAGCTCAGATGGTCCCTTTCCAACGTGATCATCAGAGTTACAAATTTCCGAAGCGATAAAAGGGCAAATTGGAAATGTCCCTATGGAGTTTGCTGCCTGACACTCAAGCACTCACCCTGAAAGACTCAAAAATCCCAATTTCCTCTGTTGGGATTTCAGCTAGATGGCTTGGCTAAAATAAATGAGATTAATCTAATCAGAGAGATGGATGGAGCTCATTAAAACAGTAGATTAAAAAAACCCACCCTGCATATTACCAGTGCTCCTCAGGTCTTCTGCCTTTGTGGCAAGTTAAAGGCACCAGGAACTGGATTCCCTCGCAGAAATCTGCAGGAAATGCATTAAAAATACATTCTGCTATTACAATTTTTCATGTCACCAGTCACTTGGGGAAGGAAATGAATGCGGGGCAAATGCATATATATTTAAATACCTACGATTGTGTCCTCTGGGATCAGGATTTATCGGCTGGGAGCAGTGGGCCCTGCTCTGAAGCAGAGACAAGAGCAAATTGAAGTCACCTCAAGAGCTGTGCAGTTTTATTCTCTATAAATGCCATTTCCCCACCCTCAGCTTCCTCACACAAAGCTGAGGATCAGAAAGGGGCAGATGCTGGGTCTGGCATTGCACAAATCGCCCCCAGACTGGCCCCATGATGAGCTTTACTGGTTTTATTTCTCATGACCAGTTGCTTTCCTGCCCACAAGCCGCCTGCCTGCCCCTTTGAGCAGAGCAGAGCAATCACCTCCCAAAGCCTCTTTGTGCCCCCAATCGTGGCTGCAGGAGCTCTTTGGGATGAACCCACCACATGGATGCTCCTGCACGTGCAAATGTGACCTTCGCACGTGGCCCTGTCACCTTCTCCTGGTGTTGAGTTTTCCATGCAGGAGCAACTAAGAGCTGCTCCACTTGCCTCTCCAAGGCATCGCACATCATATTTTTTGAAATTTTCACACAATAATTGTCAGCCGGCGTAGGGCAAGCCCTACTTCTGCCCAGGATCAGCCAGCTGCTCCGAGACCCGCATTCTCTCTTGGAAAAGCAACTAAGCTAAAAAAAAAACAACCACCAACCAAAACCTGTGTCCGCCTGCCTGCAGAGTGCAGAGATACCAGTGTTAAGGTCTGTGCTGCCAGACTGCTCAGCCCTCAACTTGGGAGGAGGTGAATTTGCCCTGGTCCCAGGGGGAAACCACTGCAAGCCCCATACGCCAAATGGCTCCTGGGTTCTCGCGGTGAGAGGACAGAGCAGAGGAAGTGTCCGTGCTTCAGGGCTGCTGGTTTTCCCAGCTCATTTCTCAGGATCATCCACCTCCAAGCCAAAGGGCAGTCGCCGTCCGATGTAGCTGCAGCGCTGCCCGAGCCAGTTTGCCCTTAGTGCTTTTTGATGGGATGATTTTTACAGCTCCCTGGGGGCTTGAGGAGATCACCGACAGTTTAAGGAGGTGGCTCCAATGAAGCCTTGTGCTGCAGATGTACAGTGAGACAGAGATGGTTTCAGGCTATGGCTACCCCCTGGCTTGTAATCATTTATGGCAGCTAAACTGGTTACAGCTCATCAGCTGCGCTGCATTAGTTGCACTCATAGCTTGGGCAAACCCAGGGCAATGGTGGCAGCTCCAACTGCCTTTAAACCCACCTGGGATCCTCTCCTTTGCAGGGGCAGCAGGCTGGGAGAGCTGTGGTGATGCTCATGCAGCCCAGCTGTGGAGCTGTAACTAATTAGGGGTGGTAATGAAGCTGTCCGTCCCCACATGGCGTGCCAGCCCTGGGCCTTTCATCCTCTGCATTGCTCCAGCCACAACACCCAGGCTTCTTAAGCGTTTCGCAGGCTTTGGAGGACAAACAGTGCCGGGATTGTTGTACAAGGTGGGCATCAAGGCCCCAGCTCCCGAATGGGCTGGCTGTCATGCCTGTCCCTCACACAGAGGGGGCTGAGCATAGGTCGCCGTCTCTGTGGAGCTGAGGGGACAGTGAGGCCTAAGCCCCCCATCCCCTGTCCCATGGCTCCCCGGTGCTCTGCAACCTCCCAGCTCCAGCCCCTGGCTGCGCAGGTGGCATCCCATGGGTGTTACTGGATGATTAAGAAGTGAAATAAACGCTGGAAGGAAAAAGAAAGGCGAGTTGTTTATTGGCACTCAAGGAACCTCATCCCAAGCTGGGCGTTTTGCCCCACAGGAGATGTAATCCCAGCACTGGTGAAGTCAAAGGTGGGGTTATAGCAAATGAGTAGGTGGCTGGAGGCAGCCACTGCTTTCTGGGCCCACCTGAAAGACAAATGGACAAAACTAGATGAATAGAGTGAGGAGGAGGGACACCGCCGCTGCTGCAAGCCCAGCCGCACTCCCCAGAGCCTTCCTGGCACTACAGTCGCCATTTTCCCCTCACGCCGTCCGACAGGTCCGAGGTTGACACCCTGGCAGCTGACAGGCACTAAAGCCCCTCACAGGCCCCAGACCCGGCGGACCGGTGCTCGCGTGCGCCTGGAAACGCCTCCCGGCGAGGCCTGGCCCGGCCGCCGCCCCTCTCCTCGTTCCGTCCCCCCCCGCCGCCTCCAATGGGAGAGCCCGGCCGCGTCGCCTCTGCCCGGCGCCTGGCGCGTTCCATTCGCAAGGGAGGGGGGGACGGGACACTCGGGACCCCGCGGTCGTTCCCGGTGCGGGGCGGCACATCAGTGCCAACGCCGGGGGTGCTCGGCCCTGTGCGCTCCGTCCGCGGGGCCGCGCCCGGGCAGGTGGCGTCGCGAAGCGGCGGCCTGGAGGTAGGGCGGTGCGACTGCCTTCTGGGTGGGCGTGGGATGGCCCCCGAGGCAACGGCGGCGGGCTCGGACTCCCCTCCGCGCCCTGGCTCGGCCCTGTTTGAAGGTGTGGCGGGCCGCGGCCAACGGCGGCGCCGTGAGGAGAGAGCTGCCGCCCCGGACCCCGCGGCGGTGCCGTGAGGGGAGAAACATCCCCTCCGGGCCCAGCCGCGGTGCCGTGAAGGGAGAAAAATCGCCCCGGGCCCGGCCCTCGGTTCCCTGAGCGCGGAAGCATCGCCCCGGGTCCGACCGCCCTGCGGCAGCAGCGCCCATGGCCAAGCCACAGACCCGGCCCCGGCCCGGCGACGGGCAGCAGCCCCCGCGGGCGGACGGCGGGCCCCACGGGGAGGAGCTGCCGGCCCTCTGCCCGCCGCCCGGTACGGGGAAGCGGCGAGCTGCCGGGGCCATCGTACCTGGGGGCCTCGGGGGTTCTCCACCAGTATTTAAATAGGGTCAAATATTAATATTTGACGCTGAGTGCAGTAGCGGTGCTTCCCAGGCGGGCGGCGCCGCTCCCGGGCCGTCACTAGGTGTCAGCCGCGCTCCGTGGGACCGACCCGCGGGGCTTCGGCTGCCCCCGAGCCCCGCCGCGGGGCGGGGGGGTGTCAGGTGCCCTCACACGTACGGAAAGTGAGGTGTATTATCTAGACACAAACCTGGACATTTTCACTTTGTCACTTAAAAAGCTGTCCAGTAATTTTTTAAAGCGCTCTTACAAGACTACGGGTAGCGTGCCTTCTCTTACCGACTTCTATTCTGCTTTTCCACAGCCAGCCCTCCGCAAGCGCTCTCCGTGGACGACCTACAGCAAATAACTGATGATATTTCCAAACTGACCATTGTGCACGAAATTATACTCAACAGTGACTTCAAACTGCAGGCGGTCAGTTTCTCCCCCAAAAGGTGTATATATGT
Source organism: Rynchops niger (assembly GCA_013400035.1). NCBI lineage: Eukaryota > Metazoa > Chordata > Aves > Charadriiformes > Laridae > Rynchops > Rynchops niger. The sequence goes on along the minus strand of VXBH01008928.1, from coordinate 231,114 downwards.
ATATATATATTCAGGTATATGTATATATATTCAGATATATGTATGTGTGTGTGTATGTATATATGTATGTATATATATGTATATATATTCAGGCTTGGTTTCTTTCTGTGACGTTACAGAAAACATGTGAGAATGGGGGAAGAAAGTGGGTTTGGATCTGACTGTAGAAGCAACAAGAAACTAAGATAGCTCCTGAAATAAAAAAAGAAAAAGGTTGGAGCTTGTTCTGTTTATTCATTGCTTCATGATTTACTACCAAGTTCTTAAATATGATGAGTGTCAGATATGACTCACTAACACTGCAAGATTTAGAGGCTTCAGCTGCGTAAGCCATGACTTTGATGTAAACAAAGCAGAATTTTCAGTAGAAATCATCTTTGAGGTGTCTGTATTTTAGTTAAAGATCTGTTTAAGTGACTGACAGTCTCTCATTGCAAAAACAAGCGCTAGCTAGAAAAACGTTCTGTTGATCTTCTCTGAGGACTTGGAGTGTTTCCTTAAAAAACACTCTGCTCTCTTTACCCCTCGGTTAAGACAGGTTAAGTGCTGTTTATGCTGTTTATATCAGCGTTTTATGAACAGGGCTGACAGGAAGGAGTTCTGCTTTAGAAGAATAGGACATTTAGGTTGGGAGCGCTTTCCATGAGCTAGGGAAAGGTGAGGTGTGTTGCTGCCAGATAGGAGTAAAGACTAAGAGAAGAAAACATCCAGAGACGTGAACTGCAATGAAAGCTGAGAGGAATGGTCCCGTTGAACTCAGAGGTTGTGTTTGATATTAATATAAAACCTCTCCCCTCTCTTCTTTCTTAGCCTAGAAAGCAGAGTGAGGGGAGACATTGCACAAAGCCTTCTGGGACAGCCCGGAGGAACAGCTCACTGCTAGTCCCCCAGACTACACTGGGGCAATCCAGCTGCTGCAGGAGATAAGAGGTGAGCTGTTCCTGAGCCTTAGAATTAGTCTTCTCTGAATCATGATCACCTCACCCCTTGCATCCCATATTCCTATGTGAACACGCAGAAGAGGGAGGAGAAAATAGGCTTCCTTTACTTTACAGGGAGACGCAAGTTACACAACTACACCTTTTAAAACCTGTCTGAGAGGAAACTCATTCTCTGGTCCCAGGTCTTTAAAACCCTACCGAAAGGATGGAAAGCCTTTGTTTGAACTGTTGGCTATAGTAACAGCCATAGGCCATTCCTAGGATAGTGTCTGACAAATAAAAAATGCAATTTTCTCTATAAAGACATCTCTAGGTATATGAGGAGCTGTATCTACTATTTAAGTGTACAACGTAATGAATAAGAATATGGCTCAGCACTAAAAGACACACGTTCTTAGCAGGGCATGGAGTTGTGTATAGTTTGCTCTTCCAGTCTGCGCTTTCCCATTAGGCTCCAGACAGACAACTCCCTTTTTTCATGCATGACAGTAAAGGAGGTTTTGCAAGATATGAAACAGTAGCCAGACATCCTGGAGTGAGTCATTAGAGACAAGAATTTCCATAAAGCAATTGTGTGCTCCAGCATTTGTGTACTGAGTAGTTAACTTAATCTCAGTACTAGGCCTGCCTTGATTCCCACTGAGCAACTCAAGGGAACTGTTGAGTTCCTGGACCAAAGAGAGACCACTGCTTCTTTGGGCAGGCCCTGCTGTCATTGCTGCTGCCACGGCACCACCAACTGCGAAGCCAAATTGAAGAGGCCTTGGACATGGAGTTGATTCGACAGGAGGCTGACCACGAGGCTCTGGATATCCGCGGTCTCACCATGTTTGTCCTTGGCACCATGCCCGTTTGGGATGAGGAAGTACAAGGGCTGCAAGCCCTCACAGACCCAGCTCATCTTCTCAGGTGGGTGATGCTGACTCTGCCTTGGTCTACACAGACCAGCAAAGCCTTCAACCATAAAACACTGGGTTAAGAGGAAGCTGCCCCAGACCAAAGATGCTTTTGTGCATTCTGGGCTTCGACTTCCTTATTTTTTTTTTCAATGTAGATATATTCCGGTTGCCCAGCTGTAATTTAGACAGTAGAAGAGTCTTTAGTGAATTAAATCTGGTTTATCTAGTAATTTTAGGGAGCACTCCAATTAGACTGACCAGCCTTTTGTGAAAAAATGGAACCAAATCAGAGGATCCTATTTCCCCTTTCTCAGCATTCTAAAATGGCCCCAATTGCAGCATTTACTGCAATGTTAAACCTTCAATTCACTGTGTCTCATTCCAGGGAGCTTTTCCGGGTGTTGGGCCCGATGAAAACGGATATGCTGACTTTTACCGTCCAGAGCATCCGCACCCGCTTGCAAGACCACATCATCCACTATGAACGGAAGAAATTCCAGGAACTCTTGGATAAGCTGCCTAGTAAGTCAGTGGGGAAGGCAGAGGAGAACTGTTACTTCTACAGGAGCACTAAAAGGGAACTTCTAGTATCCCAAAGCTGATGCTTTCATCACACGCTCAGTAACAGATGAAAGAAATGCCTCTAAAAGCTGGAGGACTCCTGAGTCCCCTCCTCAAGGCTCTTCACTAACATACCTTGCAGAAAAGAAGTTACTTAGTGTGCTTCAGTTTCTGCCTGCACAATACAGAGCTGATAGCTTTCTCATAAGGATCTGTAAGTTCTCAAGAGTTTAAAGTGTTTTGAGATCCTCAGAGGAATGAGCAAAATGTTATTAGGACACATATTTAAAGAGGAAAGGGAAAGCCTGCATTTGATGTAGACATCACTTTTGCTAGGCTGTAGATTTCTCTCTGGCTGCTTCTCTCCTTCATCAGACTTCATTAAAGGTGCTCCCTGGAGACTGAAATTCTCTATGAAATATAATGTTCTCTGGATATCACTCTTAGTAGCCTAACCCTGTGTCCTGGCAACAGGACATTGATATTGTGTGCTAGTGATGGTGTAAGCCATTCCCACCGTTCCAGGAGCCAGCACAATGCCTTTGCCTTCCAAATGCACATCCCCTTCAGCTTGCAGTATGGCATACCGCTTCTTATTGGCATAGCCTCATCAGTCTGTTTGTGCAAACATCCGTTTTTGTCACCCCATTGCAGATAGGCAGGATCGCACAAGAGAGTGGCTGTGCAAACCAGCAGCAGAAGCGTCCGCGTCCTCTTCACAGCCACCACCCCACCCTGCAGTCAGTGGCTCACCTGCCGTGCCCTCGCTGGGGGCCATCAGCAGTAGCACAGCTGTGCCAAGTCTCAAGTCTGTGCTAAATCAAGGGTACATGAATCTGCTCTGCTGGGAGCCTGGGCAAAAGGAATACCCTGAGGTAGGAGAAGTGCTTGGACACTTCTACAGCTTTTCCATAAAGATATACAAAAGGAACAAGTCCTGGTTCTGCATCTCCTGTAGGAAGAACTTGGCAGACTGTCCCCTCTGCACCATGAGTCATTGCACATGTTTTTTCCCCTATGTGAAACAAATTGGATTTTTCACAAAACTAAAGCTCCCTGCTGCCAGGCAGCTGCCTTCCACTCAGCTTCATGGGGATATTACAGCCTTGCTCCGTGGCTTGAGATCTGCTCATTTATCACAGCTGCTGTTCCTACACCCACAGGCTGATTTCGTTTCTGTTCACAGACACGTTTATGGATCAGGCCCGACTGCAGGGGGTACAAGCGCAGGTGAATCAGCTTACCATCATAGGTGCAGTCCTGCTAGTCACCAGTAGCATGTGTGAAAGCACCTTATTTTGCTGGCCTGGGTTTGTAGCTAGGCTGAAAGTGGTAACAAAGGTCCTCTTGGAAGGGCTGTCCTGTACCAGATAGGTTACTTTGAGTTTTCTTGTCCAGAAGAGTGAGTATGCAGGCACTGGTTGGTTGTGGGATGAGCAGCAGGAATCTCCCCAGGAGTGGAAGAAGATCTGAGATCCAAATAGCAGCCAGGTCTACTGCAAGGTGTGGGGGAAGCCAGCCAGCATTTTTAGCTGGGAGCTAACTCTTCTTGATTAGAGGGGAAAATTAGTAGTGTTGATCACTATTTCAGATGAGTCTGCTGCAGGGCAGCTTCCTGCTTGCCAAAGAGTGGGGAAAGGAAGCTTAGTGCTCTTGCATTAGGCACCAGAACTGTGGCTGAATGTTGGCTGTCCTGTGCTAGCTGGCTGCGATGACACTCAACAGGCACGTGGAGGGACTTCCCTCCCTTCCACGTCCCTGGAGGGGTTCAAGGCCAGGTTGGATGGGGCTTTGAGCAACCTGGTCTAGTGGAAGGTGTCCCTGCCCAGGGCAGGGGGTGGCACTGGATGATCTTTTAAGGTCCCTTCCAACCCAGACCATTCTACAGTTCCTTGCTCTGTCCCTGCAAACACCTTTCTCAATTAATGTGAGTCATGGCCGCAGTGCGTGTACCTTTGTATGATTTAGGTATGAAGCAGCTTTAGAAGACATCAGTGACCAAGTGCTCCAGGAAGTCAGCAGGACAAATGTATTTCCCTGAAAGGCCAGATAAAAAGCATCGTGGACAAGGGCAATGCAGTCTGGCATGACACCGGTGAGTCTTTAAGCTTATGTCTTACTCAGCCTTGAAGACACTTTCTACTCCTAGGCCACAAGTTAGGTTTAGGCTAGTGACTGCGCAGGACAGGTCTAGGATTGGTCCTAGCCAAGCAGACTCCCGGCTCAGCAGAACTGCTGCTTGAGGGTGGGAGCCAAGTTCAGTGTCGGGCCCCTCCACCTAGTCAGCACAGGAGAGGAAGGTCAGGGAAGCTAGGTTTGAAACTGCCTTGATTTTCCTATTCCACCCTGAAACGCTCCCAAACAGTAATTGCTTTGAAAAAGTCTCCTAAATCCTCCCATCCTTGCTAAAAGCTAAACAGGCCCAAGTGTAAGGTCTGTTCCTAGGTAGTGTTGCAATCTTCAGGCTAGGATGTAGAGTGAGAGCTTAATCACTGGCTGTAGTAAAGCACCATGCTAAGATCTTTAAATAATATTTATCCCCAGGGAGTGCACTGCTTGGTATTCAGCTAACCAGCTGCCCTATAATGCTGCTCCATCAAAATATTTATTCAAATGGTTTGGATAAGAGCTGGTTATTTTGACCTTTTATTAGTACTCTGAATGCTAAATTCGCATTACATTGCAGTGCCACAGGCCGCGAGTACGCTACAGGAAAGATTATTTCCACGTGGAAGACTAGCTTTTATCAGCTATGAAAATAAGGTGAGGTTCTTCCTGCCCACTGCTTCATCTGGGAAGTATCCTTCCCAGCCCGTGTGGACTCCACCACACTGTTTATTTGGGTTTATTCTTTCTATGTCAGAGCAGGCTATTTTGTTTTGATGTAATTCAGAAGACTGGATTAATAGCCTAAACCAAACCTCGATAAACTACAGGCTGGGCAGTGTGTGATGGCAGTGACTCACCGATGGTGCGGCATTAGAAGCTGCAGAACTAGACAGCCTTCCCCCGCCCCATCTCTAAAGATCAAACCTGTGTCTTGCCTGCACTCTTGACCACTATCAACATTTTCCACGTACTCACTTCGAGTGCAAGAGCATCTGAAGCAGGCGGGTAGTTGAATCTCAGCACTGTGCTCCTCAGAGAGGCTCCTTGAATGCTTTCCATTTCCAAATGCTGCTGTGGCAGGCAAGATAAATCCCAGGCTCTGAAGTTCTATATTCCATTATGCTTCTAAGATGCTTGACACTTCAATGCAGTACAGAAACCTCTCAGAGTGGGTGAAAAATCTTTACCGTTGACCTGCTCCACTTTAACATTAGGTTTGAAGGATTTGATCAGTCTTAAGTCCTTCGGCCTAGTACCCCAGCGATTGCCATCGTTAGAAGCAGGAACCCAGCACAAAGCAAAAACAAGGCAAGTACACCCAATACTTGAGTACTTCGTGTCATGCCGTTTTACCTCGGTTCCTGTGCTGGGTGCTGTTTCTTCTGCTTAGTATTTGGAAGAGGAATACGTTAATCCACTGTGTCTCCAAGTCGATCTAGAGCGTTACCTGTCCACAACGTCCTGCCACAATGCAGCTGTCATCAGATCCGGTTTTGTCTGCCTCAGGAAGCCTTTGTCTCAGAACCGGCTTTCTCTGCAAAGGTTCACTGTTGATTTATTTTTTTGTTTTCATACTTTTTGTCCCTACAGAGCAGCGGATTCATTCCTTCCTCAGCCTTTTCATTTCCTCCGATGGACAGAATTCTCAAAAAGATTTCCCAAAGGGCCTTGATCCCATTCAGGAAGAGCTGCTGGAAGTCAGGCGCAGGTTTGGAAGTGTGATCCACCACAACAGGCAGGTGTTTGGACCTTACTACTCAGGAATTCTCAAGAAGCTGCTTCTGCCAAAGGCAGAGTCAGACTGGGATGCAGGGATGGATTCTTTCTGATCATCTTCACCACGTGCCGGCCAGGGGTGGAACATGTTCTCCAACAGCTTCTCAGATCATGCTTCAGCTTGTAAAAATCAATCAGACAAATCCACTGGGGCCAGGACTGCTACTGGGAAGTGACTCTTGGCATGTCAGTATCTGAATAACCCTCTCAACTACAAAAAGTAGTGGCTTTTTTCCCAAAAAAACTATTTGGTGGCGAAGGCAACGAGATGTGGAGCTCGTAAAAACTGAGGTGCAACTTAGGCTTTTTTTAATTCAAGGTGTTAATTCTGCCATGGGCCTATAACCTACTTTGCTGAAACGTTAGTCACAGCCCAGGGACGCTGCTTGCATTTGATAAAGCCACATGGTATTTAAAATCATTAAAACTGCTCAATATATTTCAATGTTAGCTGGGAAACCTGACTTACTGAATTATTAGAAATGGAACATATGGTATAAATTTAGCAATCCCTGGTGTATTTAGTATTTTACATCAGCCAGATTTTACTTGACATGAAAATCTGAACTTTAACCTGTATTTAAATGTCTGGATTTCTTGTTCTAATTTTACATAATGAAAATGTCCTACTTCTTGGCAAGCCAAAAATCTTTGCTGGGTGAATACAATGGCTGCCCAAACTGTTAAGAGTTGTTACATGAACCACGTGCTGCTGTGCTGCAGAAAAGTCGTTTTACCTTTTATCACGAGTAAATTTGGGTCCTGACAGTCCCCAATGGAACAATCCTGGCTAAAAATGTAGGGCTAAAAATGAGCTTTTCTCAGCATCCTGTGGAGAATGTACACAAAGCGGATGGAGACCGTTCTGCTATAGCTAAGTCTGTCTTTAACAGAACATGTGGATGCGTTTTTATGCATAAATAAATGCATAGATAATTTAGTCTCAAGATAATTTTGCATTTAATATTTGGGGTCACTATGACTAACTGCTAAAAGAGCAGCTTCAACCAAAGCGGCTGCTCGGCGGCCACACACCTCGGCTGGGCACAAAGCCCCTGTTCCGCTGCCAGAGAACCACAGCGGGACTGGTCCCAGCTTATCGGCGTCCTGCACTCTGCTTCCACCACCGCAGCACATCCTCTGCACAACGCTCCGATGTTCTCTCGTTCCTCGGATTTCCAAAGTGCAGGTACAGCGCCGGACTGAGCTAATTAAACACCGCCCAACTGCCCGCCCTCACCCCTTTCCTCTTACCTTCCCAGGTCAGGTCTGTCAGACGAGGACGAGAACAGCACTGCTTTAACACGGACGACCAGGAGACTTCGGTGTAACACTTGAGGCCACAGTGACAACGGGGTAAATGTGTGTCTAAGTCTGTTTATTAATTCAGTCTGTTCTAAGTTGGACAGTTATGAAAACAACAAAACGACTGCTGGAAGCCCAGGAATATTTACAATCTCGCCTTGTTGTAGTGAGGTCAGTCTATGTTGTTGCACAGATTGGTTATGTTTGGTACCACAAGATGTTTAAAATTCAGACAAATTTTGAACAGATTAACAATTGTATATACAGGAAATAAAAGGAAATTCAAGTATCAAAATACAGACAGATTAAATAACATTTGTATTACAAATCAGTCCCACTGCCATACATCACGATTAGCAAAAATGTCTACATTGCAAACTGAACTCGACTGTTCTCTGCCCTGTTAGGGAATCTCAGGTTATTCTTCCATGGGTTAAAAAAAA
>VXBH01008928.1:201128-222521 GCA_013400035.1 Rynchops niger | reverse complement strand
TTTTTTTTTTTTTTGTAAATAGAAAATTTAAAAGGATAAAGCAGCTTCAATTTGGAAAAAAAATAATCATCCCCTCCTATATAAAAACAAAAAAGACAACTCTGCATCTTGGTTTACCTCTCTTGAGTTCTCGGCCTGGACTCATGCCATGCACAGACCAAAGTCTGGAAAACACAATCTGTCCTTAAAAAGGGGAAGGAGGCCCAGGGCAGCACCACTTTTTCCCAGGCAGGTAATACAGCAGATGCATTTTGATTCCAAGTCCTATTCAGCACCAGGAATTTAGGGCACTTTCCTCCAGATACCACAAAACCCTGTAGGGAGGAAGAGCCAGAACACTGTGCGATGGGTTAACAGGTTACTGGGAGTCGGTGACTGGCATGACTGGTCCAGGGTCGGTCTCCAGCAGGAGAGTACCTTGAGAAAAACCCATGGAAATAAAAGGGGAGATGCGTTGCCAAAACAATTGCCTTGTCTATGAAGTGAGAAAGAGAGTATCTGGCTAAAGAACTGTTGGATCACTAAAGACAACCATAGGATTATGCGCAGGACTGGGAAGGACCACCAGGGTCACCCCAGTCCCCTGAAGATTGGAGTCTCCATCACCACTTCACCTCCAAGCCAACCTTCAAAAAGCTCATGCATCAAAACAATTAAAAAAGAAAAATAATAAAAAAAGAAAGTTGTCCCTCCTCCCAAGCAGAGGTTCAATTTGCAATCTCTCCAAAAAGACTTGTTGCCAACACACCAAATATTTACACTTACACCAGTATGAATTGCAACATATGCATAACAAGGAATGTTAGGTTTCCTAAATTCATCAACTTAAAAAAAAAAAAAAAAAATCTCCACTTCCCCCTTCTAATCATTTACAGGTCTATGCCCTTGGGATTATGGTTCACTTCTCCCCCAGCCTTACTGGCCAGAGAGACTAAATGAAATCCTGACATACAGCAGCAACTGGAGTTAAAACAGAAATTATTTGGGCATCTCGTTCTAGTAAAGCAGCAGGGTACCACATCCCCAACCACGACGATGCCTGTCGAGATTAGAACAAACGTGCTGCGCTACATTTTTGCGTCTGAAGAATTCAAAAGTCACAACCATCTTAACACCTCTCCCTCGAGGGGAACAGTACTGCGAAAACACATCAGTCACAGCCAAAACTACTGTTAAAATACTCTGGTAATTCGAAAGAAAAGTAAGCACACAGCACCTTCGAGATGGTGGCATTTGGGGACACCAGACTTTGATGGGGGCCAAGCCATCCTCAGGTTGATATGATTTATCCTCGGGTACGGACTGTTTCAGTGTAATGCCCAAAATTTAACTCCTTATTTGTTCATCTTCTGAAACTGTTGCACTAATTAAATAATGAGCTAGTATCAAAAAAAGTGCTAAATCACAACCGAATATACTTTAGAAATAAAAACAAAACAACCCCAACCCTTCAGGGCATAACTGCATTTAAAAACGAGTCAGGTGCACGAGAGGCTGGAGAAAGGGCGGCGTCTCCAGGTATTCAGTGCGTAAATGGGAAGAAATTGTGTCCTTGCCATAGAAATGTCAAGTATTGCAACGCGACAGGTCTCTGTAGGGGAAGCGAGCTTTGTACCATCGGGAATACTTGGCCACAACCACTCTGGGGTGAAAGATCCTTTGCAGATTCTTTTCCTTAAGTTATTTCCATTTGCTCTAAAAGCGCGGAGTAGCTTTGAAAAGAAAGGCTGCGGACTTACCCTGCAAGGCTTCTCACACTGGAGGAAGTTATTTCCAAGAATTTGGTGTTCTCTACTGTTCACCCAGAATTGAAGCAAATTTAAGTACCATTAGAGATGCGCGCACCACTCCCACCGCTAAGACTTTCTATTGTACTCCTCGCCGGACTGCGTGGATTCTCAGTAAATAAGGGTATTCTTGTTTTTTTCCCTCACCAAAAAACCTGCAGTGCTACATTTAAACCGTGAACTGGATTTGCTCACACGTTAAAAAAAAAAAAAAAAGTAAAAAATAAATGGGTTGAAAGACGCTTGTCTTAAACTAGAAAAGGTGACATCGCTCTCGGAAGTCTCAACTTTTCCTTTGCTAGAAATGGAGAGAGCTGCTTTGCTCAGCCGGTGGCCGGGATCCCTCTCCCCCCACTCTGCTTTGGGAGCCCCCACTGAGCCCCCGCTCCAAGGCAGACACCAGATGGAGATGGTCTTCGCGTCAGCAGGCCACTGCTTCTGAGGTCTCTGCCCCGTTACTACATTTCCGTGGTAGGAGACAGCTGCCCGGAGATCAGCTTTTCAGAGGCAAACAGAAAGGAAGATAATGGAATGAATGATTTCCGAGTCATACCGAAAACAAGCGCTGGGAAAGATGAGGCGTACGGCCAGGAGGAGACGAGACGCAACCGTGAGGGTTATGGACACGCAGCGGAAGCTCTGTAGTTGAGGCAGGGCTTGCCTGTGAGCCCCGCTGGGTTTGGACGGTCACCCTTCGAAAGGCACATGTTCTAGTGACCCGTTTTGGTGGTGCTGAGGAACCTGCCCCGCGCCGCCGAGAGAGGGGAGGTATGAGAGAGGGGAGATACGAGAGCTCAGACCCTCTGAAGTCAGGCGTACGCATGGGCAACTGCACGGTAAACGCGTACACACAGAAACTGCGCTACCATCGCTACCGTTAACTCAGTTTCTCTTTGAAGGGCCCTCTTACAGCTCGGAGAGACGCTGATCAACCCCAAACCCAGCCTCTCGGAGCAGCTCAGACGCACCAATATTCTGCTGTCTGCAACCGCGGCACTTCGGGCAACTGCAGCGCGAGCCCTGCTGCAGGGTCCTTAGCCAGAGGAGCGCTGGCTCTGTGGGAAGGGGCTCCAAGGCAAATGAAATATATGTACTAGACTGAGCTTTCCTTTGGGGTTTTGGTTTTTTTTTGTTTGTTTTTGTTTTAAGACAATCCTTTTAGTCCTCTCACCTGGGTTCTTACTGGCCTGGCCCTTGTTTTGAACTCAGTTTGCCGCTCAGTGCCATTAACCACAGATAACTTGGGAGATGAAACTCATTCCCGAGAAAGAGCTAAATAAAGATTTTGAAACATCAGATTTCACGGCAAGAATGGGGAAACTGAACCTTTGAGGCCACTGCTCTAAAGCCCCAGCAGAACTCCGATAAGCTTCTCACCCCTCAATCCCAGGTGCAGATAACCCAGGGCTGCCCTTCTGACCAACTGGTGAACGCGAAGGGAGATCTGGGGTAAATTCTAAAAGCTGTTTTGGAAATGGAGCTTTACCGGAGATCCGAGTGCACCCTCTCCCCCAGTGACGTCTGAGGTCTCCACCCAGAGGGGAACTGCCGTCCACCTCTCCAACACCCACCCACCATCACCACCGCCTCTCCAAAACCAGGGGTTTGCTGCCACGGTGTGGAAGTTGCAGCGCCTTTCACTAAAGGGTCTTAAAACTGCTCTGCAAACGGGGCGAGCCTCTCCCCCCTGGACAGGAAGGTAATTACGTCCCCCCACATGGGGAAACAGGTGAAGAGAGGGAAAGTTGCTTGGGCGCACAGCAAGTCAGGGAGAAGCCACACCGGGGCAGGAGTCCTGCCTCCCAGCGCCGTGATTCATCAGACCGTCCTCCTCCTCCTCCGAGGTTTCATCTCCGAGGTTTGCGAGTGCACGCGAAGGAACCAGGGTAGGACCCTGGACGTCTCGCTGGGGCTTTCCTGGGGTGGCAAACCGCTGCATGGCATTCCCAGACCTGTCCCGGCCCCGCTCCGACCTGCACCAAGCACCCTGCGGTCTCATGCAAATGATTCCCAGTCATATTCAGGTAGCTGCTTCTACTGAGATACACAGAAACAAGGACGTTCTCCCACGGGAAAACATGAGAGAACGTCCTCGCACTTGAGAAGCAGCCAGAAAAGGCAGAGGTGCCCATTGCAGAGCCCTCTCTAAGTGAAATCCTCGCTCTCAAGGACAGGAGGCGACAGATGTTTCAAGATCCCTATAGCCCTCATGGTTTGTAGACTGAAAACAAGCTTTGGGATCAGCAGCAGGCTGATTTCAATCACGTTTCTCCCTCCGGCAAAAAAAGTACAACAGCAGGAAGCCTGCTGAGCACAGCAGAGCTCCGTCTGCTTTATCAGACCCCTACCCGGGCAGCATCCAGCCCCTCTCAAACACCCTCCGCAACACGGGGCTAACAACATGTGCCTTCAAAAGCTTAACCTCTTTACAACGTGCCAAGTGAGAACTACGGCCAGAGCTCACGAGAAGTTTGGTGGGTGTAAACAGAAGGACTACGGGGTGGGGGGGGAAAACCCTACAAGGGACTGAAATGCGTGCGACCAAAACCGCGCCTCATCTCTGAGAGGGGACAGAGCTCACAGTGGGAACGACTGCACCCGGCCCAAACCAGCGCTCCCATCAGAGCAGGTTTTCTGCTCCAGGCTTGGAGAGGAGAGACTGTGGGCAAGGGTCCCGGTGAGGAAATCTAGTCAACGTGTGTTATTTGCAGAGAGCATCACAGTGGTTAGTGTCGATTCGAATGGCAGGTAAGAGGAGGGGTGAGTTCACTGGAACAGTACGCAGCCGTGGCTCAGTCGGGAAGAAGAGGATCTAGGAGGAGGGAGTGCGTGCACCGCAGAGACAAGAGGTCTCCATCAGTCCAAGGATAAGAAGGTGAAATAGAAAAAAAGGCCTGGGGAGTGTCACCTTGCCCCAGGGATTCACAGTGCCAGAGCGAGGGGAAAGACGTGAAAACGGCAGGCGGCTTTCCTGGATCCACATCTCCGATTCCCCCAGCCTGCATCCCTCTGCACCTCCCACCTCACAGATATCTAACAGCGTGTTACCCTTGTTTCCGAGTAAGGAGAATTCACAGTGTTCAGTAGTGATCAGGTACAAAAGCCGTTTAAGTCTACAGTCTCCTAAGTGCTGCTGCCTTTGACGTAGTGCCTACGCGGGGCTCAGTGCGAGCAGCTGGAGGAAGAGGGAGTTTAGAACAGCAGACAGATCAGATCGCAAAGGCACGGTTAGACTAGGTGGACGCGGGGTGTGTTTGCTTTAGAAGATAGTGGTCTCATACTTAGTGCTGAGGGTCCGCTTGGAGTCCTGTTTGGGGTCCACGACCCAGGAGACGCTGGCATGAGACTGGGAGTCTTGGTCCACTTCAGGGGGCTCCAGCTAGAAAATAAGGAGAAAAAGGGCACGTTAGGTCAGCCGTGCCTCTGGGGCACAACGAGCGGGGATTCAAAGCACGGAGAGGCTGCTGCTCTGCCTAATGCCCATCCCAAAACCGTGCACGTGTGCGGGGAAGCAGCTCTCGCTAGGGAGGCATTTGAGTCCTTCACAGCTAAAACGTGTCTAGCCACGTCAGTCTCAACCCAGCACCCCGGGATGACTTCCTCAGTTAGGCCCACGAGCCCCTATTACCGTTAGCGACAGCTTCACTTCATCTCGCAAACAAGCATGAAAAATTGAGTGCTATAAAGATGGCACTATGAAAAAAAAAAAGTAAAAGAGGCAGAGGGAGGGAGAGGGAGACAGCTCCTGGCAGGTGAGCTCCCATGTGATTTACTCTCCTGACCAAGCGAGGCTCTTTCATCTTGTCCTCCTAAATCAGGATCCTACGGGAAGGTTAACAACACCAGAAAGAGCAACGCAGTTAGTTGAGAGCTGCCGCTCTCATCAGCAGGGGCAGATCTCAGCCCTTTGTCCCTGGGGTTCAGCTGAGCCCACGGCACGGCCCTGCAACGAGCGGGGAGGGAAGACAGCAGCGAGGCAGGACACGGGACCACAGCGGGAGACACGGGAAGCGGGGAGGCGGGCGGACGAGCCGGTGGCAGCTGGGGCAGCCCAGGTCGGTTCGTAATGGAAGATGGCAGGAAGAAGGGTAAAGACCTTAGCTCCGGGACTAACAGACTGCAGCGGCAGGTAGGAGGGGCGGTGTGTTGTACAGGTGTGACAGTAACAACAGCGAGTGTCGGGAGGGAGCGGCACCTGAGCGGGGGGAGCAAGCAGAACACAGACAAAAGGAGACATTAAAGGAAGGCAATGGCTCAGGCAGCAGTCCCTGCTCCTCAGCAGCTCCAGTTTTGGCTACAGGGGCACTCCCGCGCTGCAAACCGCAGGTTACCGACTGATAGTGCAGCTCTGCAGGGTTTGCACATGGAAACTGTGCTGGACCCAGCAGGGCACTTAACCCCCATCCCACCCGGGCTATTTCCACCTCTCCTTGCCCTCCTCCTGCCGGGGAAGCCCTAACACGCAGCAGGGCTGCCAGCAGCGCCACGGACACCACGGTATCAGCGGTGCCTGAAGCTACAGGCACCGTGTCCGCGTCTGGGCTCCCCCCACCGCAAAGGGGGAGGTTTAAGCGTGTGGTTCCCAAGAGAAATCCCAGCTCAGACCATGCAGATCGCGCCCGGCCCGCACATACGTACTGCGGATTTCCTCATGCCGGCTCGCGGTTTAGGCACCGGTTTGGATGATTTTGTTTCAATCGTTTCTCCTGCTGCAGCGCCCAGAGGCTTCGCTCGCTGGGCTTGGAGGGCCAGCTGGTAAGCGACCTCGAATGCCTGCCCCAATGTGAGGATGATCTCGTACGTCAGGTTCTTCAGGGAGACAAAACACAAAGCCGTTAGATGCACACAAGCTACCTCGCCCTGCGCAGGGTCCACGTGCTCAGCAGCTTGCTCTGGGGACGCAGACCTCAGCAGAGCCCGTCGCCTTTCCGTTAGCAGGTCCCATGCTGCCGGAACCCTGGCAAAGCCGCTGAGCTCCTGCCCCGCGGGGGAGCCGGCACCAAGCTGCCTCCACGCTCGCACAGCCCCGGCCGGAATGACCCCCTGCGAGCTCGCTACAGCCCCCCGAACATCGCAACGTTTTGCATCGTGAAGAGAAAAAGTCCAAACGTCTCATACAGCTGATTCTGCCCAAGACTAAAAGCAAGTTATGCTTCCACACTCTCAGTGAATTAAAAGGCTGTTAAATCAGCCTATTATGCTCAACATAATTGAGAGCGTATTAGGGTTTTGTTCACGGTATATTCCCCAGGAGGGAAAAACTCCTGCCCTGCTTTATTCAGCACTGCAGACCACAGTAATGACGCCAGACAAATACTCTCTTTGTCGACAGAGCTCCAAAGCAAAAGCACTTCGAGCCAGGACTCAGAAAGGAATATTTTAGGGTAGAAAGAGGCCAAAGAGCCCTAGAATGGACCAGATCCTGTTCTATGACTCGCCGACAAAGCTGAGGGATGAAGTAAGTGGACTGCAAAGGAGCGCGGCACGGTGGGAGATGAGATGCGACAACCCACTCACCACATCCACGGTGCTGAAGACATGGCAGTAGTGGTGGCTGGTCTGCAGGTCCTTGGTGATGTAGGCGAACGTGCAGAGATCCTCGGGGTCCTGAGCAGCACAGGAGATGTTCCGGATCTCATGCTCAGCAATGACATTCTGCCGGGGTCAACCACAAGCACTTGTCATCCTTCTGGGGATGGCAAATACAGCGGGCAAACAGTGGTCGTGGCAAGCATGTACTGGGGGCAGGGAGAGGCACTGGCAGGTCAGGGGGTCTCCCAGTCAGACCAGTCCTAGCTCCCTCCTACGGTAGGAATAAATGGCAACATGATTCACGAGCAGCCAGTTTGCCAAGCCTTGGTGCTCTCCCTGTTGTGCTGAGGAGCTGGCTCCTCCAGATCAGACGTGGCTTCTGGAGCCAGTAGATATGACCTGCAGCCCCCAAGCAGGTGGGACTGCGGGTCTTGTCCCTCCAGACACCAGCTTGGAGGCATATGAAGCTCACCTTGTTAGAGGCATCGATGAACTTCACCCCCTTGTACGTGATGGACAGTATTATGGTCGGGATCTTCTTCATATGCTCTGTGGATTTCTTCAGAAACAAGAACATTCAAGTAATCAGTTGTGAATAAATGCTCTCTTCACCACCACCAGCCCAGCCCACCCCAGAGGTCCCACAAAGGCAGCCCTTAGGGGTCTTGGACCAGGAGGAGGAAAGCCTGCTCTTGGTGGAAGTAGAGGGGAAGGGACGGGGATCTGAAGCGAACCCAGCACCCCCTTCCCCAGTGAGAACACCATTCTCCCACTGCACAGACCTTCCAGCTCTGGGGAACAGAGCTGGGGAGGGACAGTTCACCAGTGGCAGTGGCATGGTCCGTTACATGGCCCAGGCCCCTGCTCTGCACACAGGCAGCCCGCAGGGTCTGGGGAACCACAGCTTCACTGAGACCCCCCCAATCCCCTCTCCTCATCATCCATGCCAGGCTGTGAGTGGATCCCCCCTGCCCCCGTGGCCTCCATACCCTCATCTTGGCACAGGCATCCTGCGTAGACTCTGTCCCTCGGAGGTCTTTGATCAACATGGAGCCCAAGTACTGTTTGGAAGAGAGAGAGAAGTTTAAGGCTTCTGGCAGGAAACCACAGTGATGCCACAGCCTCGCCAGCGGCCAGCAGCCCTGGCTGGAGAGGGACAGGTCACGCAGGGAGTGGGAGGAAGTGTGACAACTTCACACGCAGCAACCTGACCCCAGAGCCTCCTCATCCTCGCCAACCCCAGAAGCTGAAAGCCACTTACGTTGGCCTCATACCCGCAGGACTCAAAGATGAGCTTCTCCGGCTGGTGCTGCCAGTTTTGGACTGGGGCGTATGGGGCAGCCAGGCTGGGGGGGCGCAGGGTTAGCTTCGACTCCCGACGATCCTCCTGGAAGGGAAGAAAGATGGATGTGAAGCCACAACAGGGTTGAAACACAGATGCCGGGAGAGCTCTTTAGGTTGATGTAACTGAGGTTCGCAATGGCCATATCCCACAGGGGCTGGGAGGAGGCAGCACGCTGCAGGTGAAGGTGCCAGTGCTGATGGAAGCAGGAGTCACCCATTTTCAAGGTGAGATGGAGGCATAAACCAGCTGCTGGCTCTAACGCCTGAGGGAAGCTGTGCCTGACCAGCTCGCTGGCCCCAGAGAGGGGGGAGCCGGCGCTGAACTGCACAGAGGGGCCCCCAGGACACATAAAAGCACCCACTGACCTGTGCTTTGTAGCGCTCAGCTCTGGAGTAGGGAGCGACCTCGGTGCCACGGTCGTGTTGCCTCTTCCCGGTGTCCCCGGAGGGCAGCAGGAGATCGGCGGATCTGCCCGTGCAGGAGTCGTTCTGGCTCAGGGGCGATGACGTCTGGGACATCAAATCCTGGCACTGAAACAAGCAGACACCATGAACCGTCCCGGTCAGCCTGTGCCGCAGCCGTGCCCACCCCTCGCTCCCCTTCTCAGTGTCTGACACAAAGGGTGCAATGATCAGCTAACGGGGTCAGCTCCGGCTCTACAAGCTCCTGCCTCGGTGTCATCAATCCCACCATTTATTTTCTGCTTGATCCCCCTGTTTTGCTCCGGGATGGCTTCAGGCAGGGACACAGCCCTTTCTGCCGAGCACACCTCCCGTGAGCTCATCCCAGGAGGGCAGGAGACACGCCGAGCTGCGGGCAGGGTGTTTGCAGAGGAACAAGCTCTGCTAAAGCGCTAAGCAAAGCGCTCAAAGCCGCTGACGATCAACCACCCCAGGAGAAAAGCCCTGGGAGCCCAGCGAGAGATGAGCCCAGATGCCTGACAGCCTGGCTCTTACTGCAGGCAAGATTCGCTGCCTCTCCCTGCCAAGCGGCCCAGCAGACAATGCGGGGAGCTCACAGCTGCAACACGCATTAGTCCTATTCAACGGACTTGCTTAATTTGCCATTGACGTCCTTCCGCTCCCCACGCCGGAGCCAGGCGCTGGATCGCACCAGCTGTAGCACCAGGAAATGCTGCAAATGGCCCATTCTCTTACACACAGCCTCCCCCGTCCAGCATCTCAATCAGTTGATGCCGCACCAACGATCTCCTCTCCACCCCCAGCAACAGCCCTGCCTCCCGTCTCATCCGTCTCAAGAGGACGTTCCAGCTTAGTGCAGATCCCCAGCTGGCTGTTGCCCATCCGGGGTTTTTTTGGCTGACAGGGGGGCGGCGGAGCAGCAGGACGAAGGTGCAGGGTGTGTTCATGGCACCCTCCCAGCTCCTGAGCACACCCTCCTGGTGCAGAACCAGCGTGAACCCTCTCTTTTTTTTTTTTACACCCGAACCCCAGTTCCTTAAAAAATCCAGCGTGAGCAAGGAGGGCACAGCAGCCCAACTCACTTCAGCTGCGACTGTTTCTGTTGAAAAGCCTTGGGAATCCAAGGCAAGAGGGAAGAGCTCGGCAGCAGGGCAAGGACCAGATGTTTGGGATGGGGGAACTCCAACCGCTCCCAATTCCTGCTCCAGGAAGCTCATTTGCAAACACTGGGCGGAAGCAGCACGACCTGCTCGCCCTCCGTGGCACACCACCCTGCTCCTGAGCCCACAGGTCCACTGCAGGCTCAGTGGGGTTTGCCAAACTCAGCTCTCAAATGCCGGTTTTCAGGAAGAACGGCCAACGCGACGGCTCCCCTCCCAGCCAACCCTGATAACGAAGGGCCTGACATCCAAAGGCTCCCACTCCCGCAGCCAAAAATCAACACGCACAAATCACATCGAGTGCTATTTGGCAGCAAGAGCACGAGCTCTGGAGAAGCTGAGCCGGCCCCGGGAGACAGATCTCAGACTCCCGACGGGCGCAATCAAAACACAGGTCCCAGCTGCATCCCATCTCACCAGCTGAGCCATGTCACGCTCCTGCCCGCGGGAAGGCTGCCCTACAGCTCACCAGGAAACCAGGGGAAGAAAATCAGCTCCATGTTCCCCTTCGGAGCAGGGCACGATGGTGGGAGTAGTGCCCTGCTACGGTGCAGGCACCCACCGCACGTGGAGGCACCTGATCCGAAGGAGCTGCCTGACATTTCCCCTGGGGCAGGCATCCAGAATTTGACCTGCGAGGGCTGAATATTACCTTTCCCCACTCATTTCGATAGTGGAGTCATGCCTCTGCTGGGTCACTGGAGCTGGTAAGGTGAAAAGCTGAACGGATACAACCGGCCAGGTTTCTGCCAGCACTGACATGTTCTCGCACACTTTGGCTTTGTTTTGCACAGGGAAGATGGAATTTAACCCGCAAAGAAGCGAGGTGAGAATTGATAAACTCGTCCACCGCTTCAGCTGGAGTGTGTCTGTCCAAACAAACGGTGACGTTTGCTGACGTGGGGCTCAGCCATAGCAGAATTTGTACAGCACAACGTCAAACTTGTGATTTGTTTTCACTCTACCCAAGTGCTCCAGGTGCTCCGGCCAAGTCGGAGCCAGCCTGGCTGTTACAGCTCCTGGGTTCTGCTTCACCACGCTGGCAGTGGGAGCACTGGGCTCTGCACGGTCTCCAGCAGCAGCCGAGGTGCCTCCATGGGAACTGGTTAACGCCAAACCCTCCCTCCTCCGCACAAGCCAGATGGGCCACTGCCTCAACGCTGCAAGAACTTTCTTCCCAAACCACCAAGTATCTGAGAAGCAGGAGTAACCCGAGCTTCCAGGTCAAATTGATTTTTTTTATTTTTTTAACAAGAAACAAGCCATTTAGGTTTTACTCTTTCATTTTTTTTTAAAAAGCAGTACAATTTCCAAAGATCACACTCTATGCTTATTACTCTCAATACTTGCCTTCAAAGGAGTTTTAACTAAAATATTGACACTGTAGGGTTTTTTCCCCGTTTTTTAATTGATTTTGCTAGGCAGAATTTCCTTTGCATGAAAGCAGCGGAGCAAACTGATCGTGCCTGTGCCTCCCTCTCTGAGCCTGGACACCCACCCAGGACCTGAGCTCTCCGTAAACATCCTCTACAGACCTCTAAGTCCCCCAGAGGTGACAGCTGCTAATCAGAAAGGGGACAATTATTCCTGACAGACCCAGGTTTAGCTCTTGGAAAGACAGGGAGGAATGTGAAGGAGGGCCAGGGCAGAAGAGAGCATCCCGGCCGCTGCCGAGCACGCTCCGCACAGACGTACCAGCCAGGCAGGGAACACAAACAGTGACTCACTCTCAGCTGCGAGAACCGCGGTGGCTTTGCCGGTGGCTCCTCGTAGGGTCTGTCTGCCAGGGAGGCAATGATCCTCTTCCGATGGCCGAGCAGATTCACTTTCAGCACCTGCAGGGACAGACCACGGGCACTGTAGGTTTTCCTGCCCTTGTCACGAAGCAAC
The DNA here is from genome assembly GCA_013400035.1 of Rynchops niger. NCBI lineage: Eukaryota > Metazoa > Chordata > Aves > Charadriiformes > Laridae > Rynchops > Rynchops niger. Next base: position 210,385 of record VXBH01008928.1, on the reverse strand, counting down.
GTGGCTCCCTGCAAGTCCCAGCCCCGGAGAGAACGTGGGCAGGACCTCACTGCGGTGGCAAGAGCAAGGCAATACCCACATTTACTATTTCAAGCTCCCAGAGGTTTTTCACAGTGTCAATAGAGCTGTAGCCACTCGATAGGAAGGACTGGATGTAATCCTGCAGCCCCAAAGAGTCGAGCCAGGCGGGAACCGAAGGCTGGCTGTTCCCATCGCAGCCCAGGGGTTTCAACTGGAAAAGCACAAGCCAGAAAAAAGGGGTTAAAAGCCCCAGGGGGCTGGGATGCCAAGGCATACAGCGCCAATTAAAATCAGTTTAAAGGCCATCACCATCTCCACTTGCAGCTTTAAAGTACAAAAAAATCACTGTATAAACAGGGAATGCCCCTGGGGGGTCAAGACGGGCAGGAGGGACACCCACCCTCTCCCCAGCACAGTCTCATCCCATCCACGTAGCTTGGCAGACCAAGATACTCCTCCTCCTCCTCCCTGCTATTCCCAAAACGCTTCCCATGGATGCCCTCCGTAGGTCACCGGGACGTGGCTGGAGTCACAGGGACTGGCTTTTCTTCCACAGCCATGTCGGGCAATGCCCCATCCCGGCTCCACGTGAGGGGTGTCGGTGCTGACCTTGGGGAGGGAGCGAGCAGCCTGAAGGAGCTTCCGACGGTGCTGCGGGTCACCGATCCCGATGTCCCGAAGGTCCTGGTCTTCCATGACATTACAGCCCTGCGGGGACAGGAAGGAGCGACATGGGAGCAGAGGCCAACAGAAGCCACATCAGGCGCAGGAGCGGAGGTCATGGGCGTTGCAGCCCCCTCCTGACCTCACCTCCCTGCACATCCCCACGGCAGCAGGAGGGGGAGAAGGAGGAGGAGGAGGGCTCCCAAGGACGGCAGCTCTGCCCCACGTATTGACCTTGGGCACCGAGAGGGCTGACAGGAGAGGGGCTGGGGCACACACGGCACCGTTAGGGCAGAGGCACTGCCATCCCCTCCCTCCCGCAGCCCCCATGCTCCGCAGCATCCTCTGCCAGCCCTTAGATTTCAGGCCACCGCGTGCACCCACCTGCCTCTTTGATGCACAGATGCTTTAATCACCGCGTTAAGGACGCCCAAGTAAACCCCAGCCCCATCACACTTGGAGCCTGAGAAGAGGCACCCGGCTCTGCTCAGCCTCCCTCCACAGCCACAGAGAAATTAGAATTTCTTTCCGTGAGAGCAGGCAAGGTCAGATTCCTCCTCCATCCCCCAGGCAGGGAGACAGCCCACCCTGCTCCGGCAGAGATGCTCTGATGGCCACACAACACTCCGTGAAAGCCCATTTTCTGCCCCCCCTGCTTCCCCTTCCAGAGCAAAAGCGGACGCGAGCAGAGCACACTGACTTCACCCCCCTCTTAAAAGCCTCCGTCACAACCTGCTCCCTTGCCCCGCGTACCTGGGCAGAGCTCAGCGGGAAGCCCGGCCATGTCTCCCCATGGCTGGAAGAGCCACGCTGCCGTCGGACCAAGGGCTTCGGCTCCAGCCCGGACCCCCCCACCCGGACCTGCCTCCCTCCGCTCTCAGGAGAGTCACAGCTGAAGGTCTGAGCTGACAGTGCTTCGCTGTTCCACATTTTGGTTTTATAAGCGAAACCTAATTAAAATTGGCTGTCGGGCAGTACGCTGCCGCAAGGGCAGGCAGGCTGCGGGAACAGCGGGCTGAACGGCTGGGCCTTCAGGAGGGAAAGGTGAGGGCAAGGTGGCCAAGCGTCCTATCCAAAGGGCAGCAAACACCTCGTATTCCTTCCCACCCTGCACTTTCTGTAGTATTTTTGCTAAGTCCTACCTGCTTTAAGCACAACAGCCAAACGTTGACAGCAGCGAGCTGCTCTCCGAGCCACCCAAGCGTGCGGCCGCGGGGAGGATGCTGCCTCCTGCAAGGGCAGAGGAGGAGGAACAGTCTTTCCCTCTGCCCCGTCCCCTCTCAGATGCTCCTGGACAAGCACGCTGCGATGTGTCCGGGCTGGTGGGGGAGAGCCTGCCTTTGGCGATGGCTTTCTGGGAGTCACCACGTGCATTTCATGGAGCCAGATGCCATTCCTGCAGCCAAATGCATCGTGCCCAGCAATGCCAGCATCCACTTTTCATAGAATTGTCTGGGTTGGAAGGGACTTTTCAGATCATCGAGTCCAACATCAACCTAACACTGACAAAAACCACCACTGACCCACGTCCCTCAGCACCGTCTGCCCGGCTTTTAGATACCTCCAGGGATGGTGACTCCACCACTTCCCCGGGCAGCCTGTTCCAATGCCTGACAACCCTTTCAAGTGTAAAAATTTTTCCTAATATCCATCCTAACCCTCACCTGGTGCAACTTGAGGCCATTTCCTCTTGTCCCATCGCCTGTTCCTTGGGAGAAGAGACCGACCCCCCTGGCTACCCCCTCCATTCAGGGAGCTGCAGAGAGCGATGAGGTCTCTCCTCAGCCTCCTTTTCTCCGGGCTGAACACCCCCAGCTCCCTCAGCCGCTCCTCAGAAGTTCTCCAGCCCCTTCTCCTCGGGCTCCAGACCCCTCACCAGCTCCATTGCCCTTTGCTGGACATGCTCCAGCCCCTCAAGGTCTTTCCTGTCACGAGTGGCCCAAAATTGGACGCAGGACTCACGGTGGGGCCTCACCAGTGCTGAGTATGGGGGGAAAAGCACTTTTGCTCCTGAACTTGCTTGTTCTACAAGAGCACCCAGCCCGGGCAGCATTGTGCCCACCGCTTCTGCGGCCGGGTGCGATAACTGCTGGATAGGAGCCGCTCTTCCCCTTGCCGCAGAGAGAAGCGTTCAGAGGAACAGAGAATTAACGCTACAGATAAGAGGTGCCCGAGGCTGCCTCGCTGGGAGAGCTGCCCTCAGAGGCCAGACTGCAGAGAAACTATTATTTAGCAAGTGATGGTGGCAAATTAAAGCAGTGGGTGGCGGGGAAGTGGGGCCCTGCAGCCACGCCATAACCGGCAGCACCGCAGCACCGCGGCAGAGGCTCCTCTGCCTCTGTCCCCCCTTGGCAGGCGGGGACACCCGGCGCCCTCAGCTCCTGGCAGCCCGCGGGGGGGACCGAGACCGCAGAACTGGAGCAGACGAGCCGCAGGACAAAAGCATTTGTCTAAAAGTTGTTTAAACAGCAGACAGAGCCGGGACTAAAGCCCCTGCAGCCGACGAGGGTGGTTCGCTCCCTGTTTTCCAAAAGGTCAGTTTATTCCAGCAGCGCTGGTGGGCAGTGCCACTGCCTGCTGCCAGCTGGACGGAGCCACCGCCACTGCTGGGGGCAGCACCGTGGGTGGGCGCAGCTCTGCAGGGACCCAAGAACACACCGATACCTGCCTCGCCTGCCTGAGATTGCTCCCCCATAGAATCACAGGATGGTTTGGGTTGGAAGGGACCTTACAGCCCAGCCAGTGCCACCCCTGCCCTGGGCAGGGACACCTCCCACCAGCCCAGGTTGCTCCAAGCCCCCTCCAACCTGGCCTTGAACCCCTCCAGGGATGGGGCAGCCACAGCTTCTCTGGGCAACCTGGGCCAGGGGCTCACCCCCCTCACAGCCAAGAATTCTTTCCCCAGATCTCATCTCAATCTCCCCTCTTGCAGTGTAAAACCCTTCCCCCTCGTCCCATGGCTCCCCTCCCTGCTCCAGAGTCCCCCCCCAGCTTTCCTGGAGCCCCTTGAGGGACGGGAAGGGGCTGGAAGGTCTCCCCGGAGCCTTCTCTTCTCCAGGCTGACCCCTCCAGCTCTCTCAGCCTGTCCCCCCAGCAGAGGGGCTCCAGCCCTCCCAGCATCTCCGGGGCCTCCTCTGGCCCCGCTCCAACAGCTCCGTGTCCATGTGAAACCCCTGAGTCTCATCTGAGAGGCAACGCTACACACAGAGCTCTGCGCAAGGACGTAACTATGGCATATAAGCTGTTCTGTGCACCCCTCAATTGCACGGGTTTTTTTTAAAAAAAAAAAAAGGCTTTTTGTTGGTTGAAGGCTCCGAAGTGCCCATTTAGCTCTACCGCATCGAGAGCAAACCCTCGACATCAGTAAAGTGGAGGCAGCTGCTGTCAGAGGCGGCGACCGCTCCGGCTTGGGAGCAGCAGCATCCCACCAAAAAAATGAAAACATCCCTCCCCTTTCTTGCTCACAAATTTTAAGCCAAAGAGCCACATTTAATGCGCATTCCTGTAACAGCGGGACATTGCGTGCACAGCTCAGGGGAAGAGGAAAGGATTAAAGGCAGCTTCACTCCCCTGACACGCATCTTACCTGGCACAAGCGCTTTTGCACGCTACAGCTCTGCTGCAGGGGCTGCCAGAAGGTCCTTGGGAGGCAGCATATGTGCCAGGAATTCATCTCCTGGACAGAGATGGCTTTTAAAGGGCTTTTTTTAAATGGACGGAAGAGGGCTACGGCAAGCGATGGGATTTCTCCTGGAGAGCAAAGCATTACTGCCCTGCCTGGGGGGCACTGGGAAGCACAGGAAGGGACTGACTCACCAAAGTCTCTGCAGCAAATTAATGTCACACCTTGGGTGCCTGAAACCTGCAGATTCCGACACCTCAGCCCTCTCTGCTCCCCCGAACCCGCCCGTCTTGGTGCTCTGCTCCCAAATTCCTCTGCACAGCGCCGGGCGCCAGAGCTGCGGCAGGGGCCGGAGGAGGATGCTCCGAGGGCACGGCTCACAGCAACCCCTCCGACGGTGATGTGTAATTTTCACGTATGCAAATTAAACAAGCTTGCTAATCCTATTTAAATTTTCACTTGGGCTTATTTTCCAACGTCAAGCCTCCCAGACCAGCAGCGTGGGGCTGGCGGCTCATGCTCTCCCAGGACACCTTTTTTTACACCGACACGGCCAGTGCCAGCCCCAAGGCAAGGCAACAGGTGTTCTCCCACTTTGGGCATCTCAAATTTAAGGAAAATTGCTTGCTACGCAGGCAAGGATACAAGCTAGTTAAACACTGTAAAGCCTACAGCTTTCTCTGACGCTCCTTATTTTTATGTGTCACATTAAATTCCCTCAGTGCCAGTCCGTATTCTCAGAGTACTTAACAAGGATAGACAAAGCATAGCAGCTCCGAGTAAATCATTACAGTCTATTGTGCATGAGCCTCCGCTTAGAGAAAAGTCCTTTAAACCCATCCAGATTTCATCTCCTACGAAAAAAAAAAAAAAATCTGCCACTAAAATAGATAATTACATGCAAACATGCTGGAGATCTTTTAACCTTTGCCAACCGAACAGATGAGCTGTTCAAACCAGACTTTAAAGCTGTTTGTATTTAACACGCTGTTCAGACAAAAGCCAAGGGGCAGAGAGACGCTCCGCCTGGGCCACCGCTGCCACCTGCGTCGGAGACACACGCTCCTCCGGCGCAGCAGCTCCCGGGGGTTTGGCCGGTGCCCTGCTCTGCTCAACCTCCTGCAAACCCACCTCTCTGCTCAACCAGAATTAGCACAAAAAGCCCCCCCAGGCACGGAGGGTTCCCAGCCATGGAGACCCAGCCGGGGTCTCACCACGGCTTTCATCCTTCCCTGCCTCCCCCGGTGCATCTCGCTCGCTGCTCACCGCTAGCCCCGTCCTTCCCAACCTCCGCACCACCGGCTCGACGGGCACCTGAAGGGTCTCAGGTCTGTCCCCGAGCCAGTTCTTGGCTGTCCCGAGGAGGGGTGACGGCAGACGCATCCGCACCCAGCAGCTCACGGAGGAGAAGGGAATGAGGCATTCATCACCGAGATGAAACAGAGCTTCTTCGTTACAACGGGACACTGCCTTGAGGCAGGGCTGCAAAACTTCAGAGAAACTGCAGTGAGGGTTCGTGAGGGGTTTTGTGGGAGGGTTTTTTGATTTTCAAACAATTGTTCAGCCTGGAGAAGAGAAGGCTCCGGGGAGACCTTATAGCCCCTTCCAGTCCCTGAAGGGGGCCTACAGGAAAGCTGGGGAGGGGCTGTTTGCAAGGGCACGTAGGGATAGGACGAGGGGCAATGGTTTAAACTAGAGCAGGGCAGGGTTAGATGAGACATCAGGAAGAAGTTCTTTACACTGAGGGTGGGGAGACACTGGCCCAGGTTGCCCAGAGAGGGGGTGGAGGCCCCATCCCTGGAGACATCCAAGGCCAGGCTGGATGAGGCTCTGAGCAACCTGATCTAGTTGAAGATGTCCCAGCTACTGCAGGGGGTTGGACTGGATGGCCTTTAAAGGTCCAACCCAACACATTCTATGATTCCCTATATCGGCTTTTATTTGCTTATTTTCAGGTTTTTTTTCCCCTTGGGGTTTTTTGGTGGGTTTATTGTGGTTTTTTCTTTTGTTTTTTTTTATGAAGTGAAGGTCCCTTTTGGTGCTGACACAGGTCGGCGACCAGGGCAAAAGGCGCCGTCTCCCAGGCTGGAGGCTGGTGCTCAGCCCCTCTGCGGGTGCTCCGAGGACGGGGCTCAGCAAACGCCCGCGGGGGGAGCGGGTGCTCCCAGGGACTCGCTCTGCTCTCAGCCCAGCCCTCTGCCATCCTCCAGCAGCCTCAGAAATGCCAATTAGAATCAAAAAGACTTTCCACAGACGTACTTCAGACTTTATCTGTCGTGACAAGTGCTTTGTACCTTGCGTGCTTCTCCCGGCTGCGGGGCCAAGGGGAGCTCAGAGCTTCCATTCGCACCGGGGGAACAGGGGACCCCCCACAGCCCCGTCCATCCCAACACCTCACCCTTTTCTCCTGGCTTCCATCGGGAACCAGCTCCCAGCGTTTCCTGCACTGCAGGTGGCTTGTTCAGGGTTTGTTCCTAGAACACACATCCCCGCGTTAATGCGGATTTTAGTATGGCGCATGTTAATCAGCCTTGGTAGCAAAATCTTTGGTGATTTTTTACTCCCAGAAGGGTTGGGATGATCCCTAAAAAAATCCACCAGGAAGAAGAGGCTGACATTTTTATTGCAATGGACACAGAAGTACAATTTCCCCCCTAAGCTTCAGCTGCACACACATGTATTAGGTCAAAGAAGGGACTATTTCTCTAGAGCAAGTGCATCTACCATGGGGTGAAATGCATCACCCAGATGAGTCCTCCTCTGGTCCCACCAACAACCCAAAGAGCCTGCACGATCAGCACAGCCGCAGACATCTGAAATGGGGCAAGGCGAATCCCACTCCCCGGGTCCAAACTGGCTGCCAGACTGGGCTTTCATCCCCCAACCCGGCCTTCAGCTTCCTCAGAGCTGAACACAGCCGCCCCCATGGAAAGGCACAAATACAGACGACCGTGAGGGGCCCCTCTGAACCCCGTCCCTGCCCCCGAGGAGGGCAGAGATCTGCTAGTGACACGCGTCCTGCCCCGGGGAGCCCCGAAGGACGCTGGTGCAGCCAACTCGCCTGCAGAAACACAAGATTTTAGAGAAAGGGTCTGCTTCAGTCATGCTTCACATCTTGCACTGTAATTAAACCGCCTGCAAGGCTCCAGGTTTCTCATTAAAGGGAAAAAACAAAAGCACAGTCGGAGGGTACGCTGGAGAAGGTAACGTCCCCTCCTGTGAGTTAGGTGACCCCGCAGGCACGTGTGCCAAAATCAGAGCTGCTGAAATCTGCCAGCAATCCTGCTCCAGCAGGGCGCTCCGCAGGCACTTAACTACCCAATTTTCAGATGCTGCTTCTTGCGCAGAGCCTGGCTCCAGCCCATTCTCTCTTTCCAGCTAAGGAAGGGCCCGGGGCAAAGAAAGTTTCATATAGGACACGCAGTTTTATCCAGCCAGCAACACCGCTTAATGAATCCCGACTGCCTCGCTAAGCCCCGGCTAACGCAAGGGCTGCCTGGGTTACTAAAGCCTGGATTAAAGACAGGCGAGGGACTGCAGGGAAGACGGGGACCAGAATGTGTTTGCTATTAAAAGCAACAGATGCAAAACCCAAACACAGCTTTTCCAGACTACAAAGGCTTCTGCAAACATCTACAGCAGAGTGCCTTCAGCTGGATGAGCCAAAGCATCCATTTTTTCTTAGATTAATGCATACAAAGCTCTTTTGCTCCCCCCCCCCCCCAGTACATTCAAGACAATTTACATCTCGTCAAGGATTTTGCTGCCACTGCTATTGCTTTACTTTTGGCAACCAAAAAGCCTGGATGCGGGAGATGGAGATGCATCCAGCTCACTATGGACCCAGCCTAAACAGGGATAATACACAGCATGTCCTGAAAACAGGGGTTGCACCTTCCTTAGCCTCAACACCGCTTAGATTGGTCTTTTTCAGATGAAAAATGGATCATAAACCTTCATTTTGGTCATCTTGGTTCTGGCTAGCAGGAGCTTTCAGGAGCTTAATGCAAGGAGGCAGTACAGGGTTTGCAGCCCAGAAGATCGTGGCTCCATTACATGCCCAGGGAGGGATTTGGCGAGTCCCGCGTGGCTCTGCCCGCGCTCCAGGTTATTCCCACTGCCAGGCTTGTACAAAGCCACCGGGCTTCATCCCAAGGATAAGGGATGAAATTCAGAAAGATGAGCTACAATGAAGGTATTCCTGGGAGCTGACAAAGCCACCGCAGCCAGCAACGAGCTCCCCGTCCCCAAATCTATTAGTAGAATCACAGAATGGCCTGGGTTGGAAGGGACCTTTCAGATCATCGAGTCTAACCATCAACCCAACTTGGACAAAAGCCATCACTAAACCATATCTCCAAGAACCGCGTCTGCCCGGCTTTTAAATACCTCCAGGGACGGTGCCTCAATCACTCCCCTGGGCAGCCTGGTCCAATGATTCGTAACCCTTTTAGTCTAAAATTTTTTCCTAATATCCATCCTGAACCTCCCCTGGCGCAACTTGAGGCCGTTTCCTCTTGTCCCATCGCCTGTTCCTTGGGAGAAGAGTCCGACCCCCCCTCGCTACACCCTCCTCTCAGGGAGTTGCAGAGAACGATTAATGACGAAGCGCCTCCTGTCCCCGCAGGGTTTGGGGGCTGCAGGTTTGGCCTCGTCCAACCCCTCCGAGCTCCAACCCCCCCCGAGCAGGGGGCAGGGAGCCACCAGCCCAGCCCTGGCTGGCCTCAGCCCCCTGCCGCACAGGGGCTGCAGGGATCCACGCACGGAGTAAGAAGCCCCGCTAACATACCCTGTTCCACCGGACAAGAGCAGCTAACGCCTCGTTAATGGGCTAATTTATAAGCTTGCCCTAGAAACAAGCTTCATTCTCACTGTGCATCCGCATGATTTGCTTTTCAGCCGAGTCCCCCCCGGTGACAGCACAGAGCATCACCCCCTTCTACAGACACAA
>VXBH01008928.1:180286-201102 GCA_013400035.1 Rynchops niger | reverse complement strand
AAAAAAAAAAAAAAGCAAGCTAAAAACTCCTAAAATAGAGCCTTGATTACGGGCAATGCTGGATACCTACAGCTCCCTCAGCCACCCCTCCAACCCGCCCCAGGGGCTTATTTATCTCAGAGCAGGGTGACGACCCCAAAACCAGGACCTGCACACCCCGATTTCAGAGCCAGGGGACCCGCGCTTGGTCACACAAATATCTGTTTGTAATTTGTCTTGTGATCCTCGGCGTTTTGTGCCTTCCCTTAACGGTACCTGCAGTTTGAGATAGTTCAGTGGAAACTAGGGGAAAAGTATTTTTTTTAGCTAAGGGCACGACAACGAAGCCCTTGCTCTTCACAGAGCACTGATCGTGGAAAGGGCTCGTATACAAAACCCTACAATAAATCCTAGATTAGCACACAGCTACTGCATTTTTGTTTAATTTTTTTCCCCATGCAGACTGGCAGCGCGACAATGGCAATGGAGGGAATCGGTCATGGTTGTCAAGTCCAGGCAATTTTACTGAGAGGAAAAAAAAAAAAAAGAATTAACTGCTACTTTAATGGCTTTTTTAATGTTTATTGGGCCTGGAGCTACTAATGAATCAAATGTAAGTACCCTCTAAATCGCTAGGTCTGGTCCACCCACTTTGCTCCTCAAAAATCCACTCTGAACTCGCTGCTCTCCGTGAAGTCCATGTCCATCACCTGGGGAGCGTTTCCCCGGTCAGCGCTGGAATGTGCTCTCAACCCCCTGGATCATCGCACGTCCCTGCTCTCACCATTCCCTTCCAGAGAAAACCCCCCCAGTCCCCCCCATACCATCGTGGAGAAAGCACAGCCCTTGTGAACCACCCAAGTAGCATCTGAAACCCACTGGAGAGCTGTCAAAAAAAAAAAATAATTTCATTTCATTGTAGGAATCGATTCCCACTCAGACGCTTGGCAGGAACCCTGACACAAGGGTCCAATTCCGCTCTTACCGGGTGTTCATCCAGGGCAGCAAAATCGGTCTGGGGACCAGGGAAAAAAAGGCATTTCCAGGAGGTTGGCAGCACTGACAAACAGTAGACAATACCGTGTAATAATGTGGCTGATGTTACTCCCTGCCCATGTCGTAAAAAGAAATGAAAGCCTTTTCAGTAATAAATCTGCCAGTCGGCGTGAACCGGGCCAAAGAGTTCCCCAGGTCTGATCAGCAATTGGTAAGGGGCAGATTGCCAGCACCTCTAGGGATTAGCAGTATTTACTCCCCCCACAGCACAGAATCACAGAATCGCCTGCGTTGGAAGGGACCTTTCAGATCATCGAGTCCAACCATCCACCCAACACTGACAAAAGCCATCACCACCCCATATCTCTAAGCTCTACGTCTGCCTGGCTTTTAAATACCTCCAGGGATGGCGATTCAGCCACTTCCCTGGGCAGCCTGTTCCAATGCTTGACAACCCTTTCAGTGTAAAATATTTTCCCTAATATCCACCCTAAACCTTCCCTGGCACAACTTGAAGCCGTTTCCTCTTGTCCTATAGCCGGTTCCTTGGGAGAAGTGACTGACCCCCACCTCCGACACACCCCGATTTACCAGCTCGGTCACCGAATGGTGCCGCAGGACAGAGATTTGGGAAGCCCAAGTCCAGAACCAACTGCTCGAGAGCTTCTGCCTGGCTGCACAGAGCTCACTTCAGCTTGAAACTAAGTCTACCTGCCCAGGGACCACCTGCACACGGGGGCTTTCCTGGGGCTACATTAAAGTATTCTCCAAGAGCTGCAATCACCCCAAGTTTTCTCTTCATTTCACCAAGTGCAGAAGCAGTAAAACCTTCTCTGTGGGATCTCTGATAGTCACTATTCTTCATAGACCATTACCAAGTGTAAAACACTACTGGAATATGTCAGTTAAGTTTTCCCCAGATGGCTACTATTAAATGACAAGTTTTATATGAAAATAGGAAGGAAAAAAAGAAAAAAAAGCTCTGGGGCACACACATTCTCAGAGCATGCTAAAAGCCTGGCTGCTGCCCAGGGGACCAGCATCTGCCAAGCCAAGCTGGGCAGTTACGACGCGGATCATGCAAACCAGAGCTACAGTTCACTGAGGACACCGGGAGATGCCCCGTGCTCAATGGGACGGGTATCGGGTTGAAATGAAGAGCCCTGCTCCCACTCCAATGCCTCCGCTCTACCGTTTCATCCCTGCTTTGCTTGCACACACGCACAGAGGAGAGAAGAGAAAGGCTCTTTCGTAACGAAGACCACTGCAGGCTAACCTAACATGGCACTGAATTACATTTAATCAAATTAATGTCAGTACTCTAAATTATTTGCAGACACCCCGATCTTCCAAAGCCATCATTTTTCTACCACTTCTCCCTAATTATAAAAACAAAAATCAAAAAGAAAAAAAAAAAACAACCAAACAGAGGAGCCCACGGCACTCCACAAGGAGAACAGATTTCCATTTCTGACGCTGTCTCATTGAATCAGCATTAGCTGCTTTCCACACACTCCATGGGAATCCAGGCTTGAACAATAAAATAAAAAAAAAAGCCATAAAAATGGTTTATGTTCTCTTTTACCTGCTCATTTGTGAATCAAAATGTCTTTGGACGGAATAAAAAGTTCAGCTCCAGAATAACGGTACGATTGCCAGAGCATGCGAGGTTTGCCCTTCTCAGATGTCAGCCTGAAAAGTTGTCTGGGGTGGCAGCAAACATCCAGCCCTGCAAGGGACGGGAAAAGCTTTTGCTAGCACCTCGGACACATTTATGGGATCTGTGGGATCACAAAATACCGTAGTGAGGGTGCAGGTAATGGCATTTCCTTCCCCGCTTCCGTGGGGGAAATTCCACCATGAATTACTGCAATTCCTTCTCGTTACGCTGGAAAAGTCCTTTCCTTCCCCAGAACAGCAGAGTCCAGCCTGGCCCTTCCCCGTGGTCATTCCTGGGTTTGCCTCAGGGCACTGGGATGCACCGCACATCTCCCAGTGCAAAACCAGTTTCTCATGGACTTCCTGAAGGCAGCATCTGCTGCAGGGCACTGGTGATGACAGGAGACACGATGGGACCGGCTTTTGGAGCAGCGCAATCCCTCTTGGTCCATATTCTTGTGACATTTTTCCCCACTCTTGCATGTCCCTCAGCTCGTTACCGGTCAAGGACAATTAAGTCGATTTATAGCCCATTTTTCTGAATGACACCGCTCACTCTTGCTACGGTTTGGTGATCAGACCTTTCATTTCCTTCCTCTGGTGAAGGATGAGGCACTGGGTCTCCCGAAACCCCGCACACAAGGGCTGCGTCCCTGCAGGCGGGAGGTCGCAGGGTGCTGGGGTATCCGTGGCTCGTCAGCTCTGGTGACAATTCTGCCGAGGACTTTATTCTACTTGCAAAGCTGTATTTTTGCTAAGTCAAGGACAGCACAGCCCATGCCAGCAATCCTCAGCCAGCGGCTTCCATTCAGCTATGTTTACCCATCGCACAAATAAACCTTTCCCCTCTAATGAAAGAATTCCAGAGGGCTGCGAAGCAGAGAAGGAGAATTTGAAGTGCNTTCTTTTTTTAAATCCCTGGCTGGCTGAGCAGGCTGCTCTTCGAATTAAAGCCCCCCATTAAAAGCAGAAGTCGAGTGTCACAGCCCCATCGCCCTGGGCCAGCAGTGAAGGTCATTCCGTGGCAAGGGAGAGGATGAGGAAAAGAATCTATTCCTGCTGGAGAGTAACGTCAAGAAAATCAGGGAAAGCCTCTTCCCTAGGATTGCACGTAAAACGCCACAACAAAGCTACTGGAAGCAACTTAGAGGGAATATCACCATTTCTGCAGGCACAGAAACGTGGCCCAATACGTAGATGTTAGTATTTGGAAAGAGAACTCGGTCTTTCAGAAAACTAAGCTACCCAAATCCATCCTTTTTAGCTCCTTTCTTCCCTCAGCCAAGCCAAAAGATTACACAGAATCTGAAATAAATACAGACTTCAGTCCCTTCCCAGAAACACCTACATTAGCAAGTAAGCTTTAACGTCACGTCAAATCGACGTTTAACTAATCCCGCTGACTTGTGTTAGCAATACCCTCCCTTGGCCCAAGTCAACCCTTGATCAAGATCTTTCCCTCTGAACCACTCACAAACATTCCTGGGTTCGCATCTGGCTGCGGAATGGGTCAGCGTCACCGAGACGCCCTCATGAGTCACACCAAACGCTGCAGCGTTTTGTTTTCTTCTGCAGATTTAACAAGAATTTTACATCGCGGGAACATGGATGGAGAAACTCTGCGTTCAGTGCTGGAACAAGGCAACACATTGGTGAGCCCGTCTGCAGCGTCCCGTCCCAGCCCGCCTCCCAAACCCCCCGCAGCTGTGTCCATCAACACTTGGGACTCCCTTCTCCTCACCATGGCTTGTGTCGACTTGTTCTTCCCCGATAACCAATTCACAAACCCTAAAAAAAAAATCTCTACAAGTTCCCAAAGTGAGAATATTCCCAGCAAGCCCTGACACGGCTCAGAACCAACCGATGCTACGTACAACACTCTATTGTTTGTCCTGAATCCCCCCAAAAGAAGGTCAGCGCTGGCAGAGCCACGCAGAGGGTCAGTCCTGACTGCAGCCATCGCTCTCTTCCCAAAGCAGACCTGAACTGCACCAGGAATTTTTAATTCGCTGACAACTGAAGCGCTGATCTCTCCCGCTTGTGGGCAAGGGGTCCCGCCGGAGCACGAGGGCTCCGGCTGCCCATTGTCCCGGCCGAAGCGCTGGAATTCCCAAGAGCAGAGAAGCCTCAGCTCCACATTCCCAGCCATCTGCTAAAATACACTTCTACCTTCTCTTTTTAGAGGGGAAACCTGTGAAATGCTCACGGCTGCCGTTATGGTTTCCATCTCCAGCGTGACCCTGTAGGTCCCCCAAGTCCCTTCCCGCTGTCGCCGCCGGTGGTAGAAGCGCCGGAGCAGCCCCCAGGGTGATGCCGGGACGCAGCTCGCACGGCACCGGTGAGACGGCCGGTCCGTGTCCCGAGAGCTAATCACCTAATAACGACCCTCTGGATTTATGCAAAAACGGCATTATGACTCTCGGAAACAACGCGTGTTTCTGCCTTCCGAGATTAACGTCTGATGAAGGGTCCCGATATATTTACAGAGCACTTTTCAAAATCACTTTCATGAATCATTTCCCTTCTCTGGGGGGTAAGGGCTTGGGTAATCCAGGGGGCAAATTAACACAAGAAAATACGCAGGAAATGAGGAATTCCTGAAACCAGGACGGGCTACAGCACAGGCTGTAAGAGCACTAAGACCACCATATACAAGCTTCTGCACCTTCTTCTTGTCTCTCAACGACTCTGCGCTGCCGACCGGGTAGGTAGCATGTATTAAACACCTATTTTTCTTAAGCGTAGAACAGCAGCAAATGCCGCTGTGCCAGCAAACCCTGAATTTCACCCACCGGGGTTACAGGACACGCTCTTTGCCAGCCTGTTTTCTTTAATCCTACTTGGAGTTCCTATGGACTGCAGGCCGAACATTCTTCATCAGCATATTAAAGAGCTCTTCTAGGGTGCTGCCTCTGTTTTACAGTGGTAGGATCACTACAAATCCGACAGTTTGCTCTTGCGATGCTTTCCTTGCTCTGCCCAAGGCACCAGCTCCTCGTTCGCTGGCAAATGGGCCCCCGGGGACCCCAGCAGCCAAGGGAGCATCCTCGGCGCGCTGAAAAAAAAACCCATGACGCAAAATCTTACACGGCAAACAAGAGCGTTTCCCTATCAAAAGGCTCCCAACTTCTTAATTTCTGCTGCTAAAAACTTAATTAGCCTCATAGCCCATCTGGCAATTTGCAAACCATTACTCGGCATTCTCTGGACCTTGAAATATTTAACATAATGAGGCCCTAATAGGGACTAATCCTTTCACAGAAACCATTTAACTCCAGGAAAATAAAGCCACTTAGTTTGAAATATTCTTCCTTAGTGATTGAAAGTGGCAGTTAATAAAGAAATTGTTACGTAAAAAAAGGAAAGGAATGGACGGGCTGCCACGCCAGGAGCCAAGCATCCAGGTCCTCTCACGGCGCTCGCCAGCTGCAGTGTTTACAACAACTTTAATAATTCATCTGAGAACATCCAAATCACTACTAAAAGCAAATTAACTACTTGTTCCTCATTTGTACCGCAGCTGAAGGTTTTTCTCCTGCATCAGAAGCTGAAGGCAAGTAACGCCACAGAGGAAAAGATTCTTAATAATTCAACTTTCATACTGGGCTGACCGCATTAGCTTGAGGTTCCCGGGACGATGGATGAAAGGATTTAAAGTCAGTCGTGGCACGGCTGCCAGAGCCAACTGCCTCGGAAAAGGGATAAGCAGCAAAATGGAAGTCAGCTAGGGTTTTACAGGAAATCTTTGTTAAATTATTTGACCTTTTCAAATCGAGCGAGGAGAGGGTCCCACCTCCCGAAACCAGCAGAAGCTGATTTCCCCCACTGGGAGCGGTTCCACAGCACTGGATGGGGAAGAAAAATATCCAGTATTAAAAAACAACTTTTGCCACATACACCGTAAAAATCCCGTTTTGAGACACGTACAAGGAGCCTTTGCTAATAAATGACAAAATTCTGCATCAGATGGTTTGCAACTAAGCGCTGCTATTTACTGCAAATAAGCACAGTCAATAAAAACTCCTGGTTCCGAGCTTCCAGCTCCTGCCTCTCTGGGGACAAGTGGAAAGTTAATTGCCTTCGTTATTAAACGTGTGTGCTGAGAGAGGTCTATCACACTTGTCAGGCAGGGCCAGGCAGAGTAAAGGCATTTTTATCTGCTAACCGCTGGAGTGACAGCAGCCACTGATACCGCGAAGGTCAAAGACCCCTCAGCAAGGATCTACGGGGTATTATTTAAATTCATCGCACCATCTCCAGAGCATCCCTGAAGTTGCACCTGACCCCCCCAGCGTGCAGGGGATGCTGAAACCTTGCAGGGAGCGGAATAACCCTGCCTGAACACAGCAGACCCAGGGGCAGAGGGTCCACTGGAGGGCTGGGACCAGCTGGGTGGGACACTGCGGGGCCAGAGCCCTGGTCCCGCGTGGCTGCGGGGGGTGCTGGCACCCAGCGAGGGCACCGGGGCTTCTGCAGGGGCAGCTCACCCCAAATCCTCCCCAGGGAAGAGGGAAGGTGCCAATCAGCTGCTGGAGCAGGAGACGGCGGAGGCAGAAGGGTGCGTGGCGAGACCATGGCCCATCGCTGGCAGTTCCTCTGCTGGGGGTGCATAAACCACAGTAAAACCCAGCTCGGGGGGGGCTGGCCCTGCTGGGCCAACGGGAGAGGAGAGGACAAGCTGCCTGCCATGGAGGCCCGGAGGTATGGCTGGATACTGCCACAGAATTCAACTTTTAAGGGTGCTTGGCGATCCCACGATGTTCACAGGGACATTTATCATGTTGCTCAGGTCATTTTTTTAAAAGCGTAATTACATCCTGCCTGTAAGTACCCCTCCCGACGCCGCTCGGATGTGCGCTGCCTTGTCCCTCCACCCACACCCCATCCAGTCTTCCCTTCTCTCTCCAGCTGCCCCCGTGTACCCTCACCACCACCAGATGGACACTGTGTTTGCTGACCCCCCTTCTCCCAGCTCAGAACACAATTGTCAAACACACGTCCTCCTGGACACCACCAAAGAGATGCCCCTGCTCCCTTTCCACGGCAGGATGGTACATGAGCCCAAATGACTTCTCCAAAGGTTTCCATCCATTTTTACAAATTCTTTATTTGCAAAACTTGGGAGACCACACTCTAAAAGCATTTCCTTCAGCCATGCCGGAAGAACTCTCCCTGCAGCACCAAGATTTTCCCTCTTTGCAGTTCATCGTTCCATACGAATTCTCAGATTTTTACGCCACGCAGCTTAGAGATGCTGGTTATTAAAAAACTGCCTCAACATAAAGCATTACCGTCTTGTTATCATTAGGTTTCAGAGGCAACAATGTCAATGCAATTAGGTACAGCTCATTAACATCCTGCCTGCACGCTTTGGGTAAGGACACTTCCAACAAAAGGTCTACCACCTCCTTCACAGTCCAGAACTCAGACTGCTCAGTGATTTATTCCAAACACAAGTAAATTCGGTTCCCATTTCTGGAGTAAATCGGATAGTAAAGATTTAGGGGGCAGAGTTAAATAAAATTTTGTATCAAAATTGTAGTGAAAAGACTATAACACCTGGATTAAATGCGCAGATGAATGACCCTGACCCAACACAACCCTCATTCCTTCCTTTTGCCTAACCTTCTGCGCATCCCCAGGACCGTTCTGCTGGGCTGCAGGTCCCAGCTCTGCTCCGCGGCTGGCGCAGGGGATCGATAACAAGCCAAGGCTTGGCCGAGACATTTGTTAGAGCCCCTGGGTCCCACCCAGCAACTTACCAGGAAGCGGACATCATCAAAGCCGTTCAAAAGCAGCTTACTCTCGTATTGCTGCAGGCCAATGGACTCCAGCCACTCCCCGACACTCTGCTCCAGCATCCGCGAACCTGACGAGAGAGGAATCGGCAGACGCTTGAAAAGGGAAAAACCGTTAAGGCGGTAGCAGCGGCACTCTGAGGAAGACAGATGGCATTGCCACATCATAGTCATTACCATAAAGAAACTCAAAAAATTATGCTCAGAGTACAACAAATCAGCTGGCAGACAATTCCTCTTGAGTGCACAGACCATGGACAACAAGCTTCCAGTGCCTCCACGGGCTCCGGGTTTAATTTGTATCCCAGTTAACGCTCAGAAAAAGAAACACCTTGCCCGGGCAAAGTGTTTAGAAGCGCTCCTGGGACCGCGACATCTCATGCACTGCTTGCAGGGCGCAGGCGAGTTTCTTGCCAGGCAAACACACGAAGCCCAACCCCGTGGGGATGCAGATGATCCTTGGCTCGTCTGGAGGGGGCGGGAGGAGGGCAGCAAACTCTGCCCCGAGGCATTCCCAGCCAGTCCCGGGTGCGAGGGAGGGGAGCGGAGCCGCTCAGAGCCGCACAGAGCTGCGCGGGTCCTCTGGTCCATGCAACGTCGGATGCCCGACCCGGCAGAGCGGAAGAGCTGGGTGCGTCGGAGGCACAAAGCGGCTAGAGAGAAAATACATCTTCATGCAGCCCAGACACAAAACAGACACGGCGGACGGTCAGAAAAGCAGCAGAAGCCAGGCTAGAGCAGCTGTCCGCAGGAAGACATGCAAGACAAAGAAAGCACACAAACTGCAGCAGAAGGAAAGAAGGGCTGATACTTTTTTTCCCCAAGCAGTCCTGAAAGAGGCAAACCATGGTAAGGGCTTTTTCCTCTCCGTTACGGTGTTAAGAGGAGCAGAGGTGTGAGAGACCCGGAGCGTGAGTCTGAGAGTCCTGGCACTGTCATTTTACCACCTATCCGGACGCACGGCATTGCAGCACGCTGCTCGGAGCGGGCTGGCGGCTCTTGGAGACTAACTACACCGGGTGGCAGCAAGGGAGACAGAGGAATCGGTAGGGTTTTCACCCAATGCATCCAGTCCTGCCAGGTGTTTGGTGCACGCTTGTGTTTGCCCTTCCTTCATTTTCTTCAGCTGCCGCATCCGAGCCCCTCGCTCAGACAGGGAGCAGCTCTGGAGGAGGAGGAGGAGGCATTTCAGATCCTTGCCTCCAAACCACCTCAAAACAAGAAGAACCCCAAAGCAAGCACACCCTCTGCTCCTCCTGCAGCAGCTCAAGTCCGAGACATGCCCCAGCACCTCCTCTCAGCCTCGGAGAAACAAGATTCTTCCCAACACCCTACGGAAGCCTTGCAGACAAGCTCTCCCTTCCCTCAGCCCTGGGAAGAGAGTCCAGTGACTTGTTACTCTCCTCTAGAAAAGCTCGAAACCTTAAATACGACCAAAAAAAGTTCAGAGATCTCCTTTTCACGGGGGAATTTGCTACACAAGACGGGCAGAATTTTTCAGGCTACTTAGCGCATCTGTTTCAAGGCTACAGATAAAAAGGTGATCAGGAAAACCAGGTTTGCTTTCTTTGAACCTTCAGGTCAGCTGTAGCTGTGTGGTACCTTCCAAGCCATCCTTCCCCGCCCCCCCCCGCCCGCTGCAATGGCTGCACAAGGCAGAGCTCACGCTGGAAATTCTTGGGGTGAGGGATCCGGCCGCTCTGGTCCGCAGGAGAGCTCCTCTGCTGGGCGAGCCGCGCTCCGGAGAGCTGCCCAGTCTTTTCCAGGGCACGCTGCGGCACGAGAAACGCAGAGAGCACAAAAGGTTTCCTTCTCCCTCCCCTGACACAGCCCGCGCAGAAGGTCAGCATCTAAACCTGGAATTTATGCACCAAGCTCCAGCGCTCGCCCCGGGGTCTCCATCCTTCCCTTCTCCATCCTTCCCTGCATCCTTGCTGCTCCGCCGGCCGCCGTGTCCCCTCACCGAGCCGCGGCGTGTCCCTGCCGAGCGCCGCGGCGGCGGGCTTTGTCTGAAGGCAGCCAGCTCCAGGCTCGCCGTTCCACTCGCAGTCCTGTCTCCTGCTCTCGCATCGCCTGTCCCTCCCTTCTCCTCATCCTCTTACCCCTCCCAGCTCCTCCATCCGCGTACGGCAGCGAGCAGCCTTCCCCGCAGAAGCTGCGGGAGAGGGGAGGGAGACGGCAGCTTTATAACTCTCCAGTGGAAATTACAGACTTCTCAATATTTACTCGATGATGGACTACACGGCTCGGGTTTTCGAATAAAAAAAAAAAAAAATTATGTTACGGGTCTGCTTTGACAGTTCCAAGTGATTTGTGGCTGGCTCAGAATTAATTTATCGAGAGAGAGGTGAGGAGGCTGCTTGCTGCCTACCACAGTGTTTCTGGAAGCAGCCGGGGTATTGGCAGGGGGAATGAAACCACAGCAGTCCCTTCCTCTGAGCTCCTGAATTTCGTTTTTAAGACATTATTTACTCTACTGAGCCTTTTGTACGCTCGTAAATGTATTTCTGCTTTTCAAGGGGAAACCTACGGTGACACCAAGTGCAGGTTTTCTGGTTTTAAAACCGCTTCAAATCAAGACAAAATGAAGGGGGGCGGGTGGGTACTGGAAGGAGGGGAATGAAGAGGTTCACTTTAAAAAGAAAATGAGGAGAACAGATGCCCCCAAACATCCCAGACTGAAAAGAAGGAAGTCCAAAATACATTAAATATTTGGACGTTACAAGGATGAAACAGGAGCAAATCCCAGTCCCTGTGTCCCCCAGCAAGAGCTTGATCTCAACTTCTGATTAAAACAAACTCCTAATTCTCAGCTCCGTCCTTCTCCTCATGCTCCACGTTTTAGGAATCCTACCTTTAAAAGGTCTGCAGAGGGGAAATAGTCAATAGAGTGTAGTTAGAAATAATCAGAGTATTTAAAAGTTGCAAAAAAAGGCAAGCCAAGCAATTCAGTTCCTCTTGCAAGACATTTCTCAAATCAGCCAGCATGTTTCAAGGAAAACAGGAAAGGGAGAGGGGACCAGGGCTTGGAAAGGTCCTTCTACAAGTTATTGTTTCAATAATGACCTTCAGCGCAAAGTTTGAGTCTGTCTGGAGGAAGAAATAAGTCGGTGGGTCACATCGGACAAAAAGCATCCCCCTGTTTGTCCATGGAAACTGATAATGGTTTAATGTGACCTGGGGTGGCCTGAGGACACAGGACCAAGCTTCACTGGGAAGGAAAAACTGCAAGTGGTGATGAAACTGCTGTCCCCACACAAAGCCAGCATGCAAGGCAACCAAGTCAGGCAGCTATTGCCTCAGCTGGCGACCATCATCAGCTAAAAGTCCTTAAATCCACTGAGAGGGGCTATAAACTCCGGCAGTGCATTAGGCAAGATGGATGGGTGAGGAGAATGTGGTCATTAATGCTATCCGATGCCAGAAATACAGCCAGCTTCCGACTTTACTGGAACCAAGATCAATTAGCCAAATGCAGATTGCTAACAAATTTCTCCCTCTTTCATCAAGTAAAACACCGAGCAAGTTCCTCACGTCTCAAGACAACTCAGAGCGAACTCGCAGCCCCAAATGCACCCTCTGCAGGTGTCTCCTGCCCGCAACCAAGCTGATGTACTGAGCAGAGCCCACTCCTCTCCTCGATTCTGGGGAGAGAAACGCTGCCCTGACCCATCGCCAGAACCCAGCCAGCACCACACACGTCTCTTGTCCAAAGGCAGGAGTGAGATGAGAGGCTGTGGTGCCGCGGGGTTGAGTTTCTGCTGCCAAAACCTGGGCTCCCCGACCCCTCCGACCCACATCTGGAAAGGAGAGATGGTCAGAGGTGGGTCGCTGGAGCTAAAGAAACGCGGGACTGCAAAACACGCATGCAAAGAGGCCCAGAGTGAATACAAACCTCTGTCCCCAGGCAAAAAAAACCAAACCCTTTTAAGCTAAAGGTTAGGTGGGATCTGGTATCCTTTAGGAGATTCCTTAATCCCGCAACCTCCGAAAAGCACCTACCAACACGGAGCAGTGACAGACTTCTCCTTTCCTCCCGCTTATCCCACCCCACCCTCGGGAAATGCATTTGGAAGATTTTATTACAGGCTCTACCAGGAAATGAGAGGGTCGAACCTGTTGGCTGAGAAACAGATTCCAGCTCCAAATTCTATAAAGATGCCAGAATTTATCTAATCACCTTATCATCCAGGGGCCTCCAAAGTTTAATGCGCTCATCCATCACGCCGTGGCAAGACACAGAAGTTTGGTTTTACCCTGTTTTACGGAGGAAAGCTCGATGGTGCAGAAAGCAGCTATTTGCCCAGATTTGTACGGGAAGTGTGGGGCACGGCAGAGAGCCAAAATCAAGTGTCTCAGAGCCTGGGCTTGTTCCAGCCTGACTCCAGGGGTCCCTGCTCTCCCGAGACACAAGGCACTTGTATGCAATAACTGTATAAACAGACTCCAAATGTACTCATCTCTGCAGTAACTGCCAAGGAGGGCATTCTACCTTTCCAAATTAACAATTCCAGACATCAAACTAGTCAGGAGCACCAGTATCCTCAAAGCTCACCCGTTTTTGAGGATGTGTGAGCGTTTGGGAAGTTCCCCGCAGCTCCCTGCACGTTTGTGATATGACCTGAAGCGTTAAAACAGCCAAGTCCGGAGGAGCAAAAGCTAAAAACGCTGCTAGAAAACAAAGACGTGAGGGCACCCGCAGCCCAGGCCAGCCTTCGTCCTCGCCCCAAGGGGCTGGGAGAGCGCTGCCCGCTCTCTGGCTCCCGTGCTCGTAGGAAAAGGAGAAACAGGGACTATGTACAGCAGCTCATCTGCGTACGAGGTGTCCCAAACCAAGCGTAATGCAGCACAGCCCGCAGGAAAACACATGGCTGAAGGACAAGGCAGCTCCTGGGGCCGCTTGCTCCCAGGGATGGGTGTCCATTTTGCTGAAAATTCCCCACACAACGGCAGCTTTTGCTGAAGTGCTGGCTCCTCCTCTCCCCTCCATGTTAGACCTCTTCACTAACCATATCGATCCATCACAGGCGCCGCTACAGCTACGGACTGGCTCGGGGAGGGGAGGGCTCGTCACAAAGCAGGATGCTAAACCAAAACCCACACGCTATTTCGCATCCCTCTGCAAAGGCATTTGACCCTGGAAAACCGAAGCCCTAATCAGTCTGGAGCATCTAGGGCAGGCACAGGTTAAACTCCCACTGGCATGGTGAATTCCTCCTCACCAAAGCAAAAACCCAAGAGACAAATGGATAGGAGATAAGCTTTATTACGGCAAGCGTGAGCCGCGTGTGCAGGTACCTATTAGCATCTCATCAAGGGGAGACGCTGCCCGCCCGGCGCAGTTCAGAGGCAGCAGTTTGGAGGTGAAGGATTTAAAAGGACAGAATCCCTGGTGGTGGCAGCTCTCCAGCATCCTCCATCACGCTGCAGTAACGGCAAACACGCTCTCCCGTTCTGCTTTTGTCTCTGCTCCTGATTTAGAGGCAGAGGAGGGAAATTCATGCTTAATGAAGCACCTGTCCTGCAAGCAGCCTCGTTTAGTGGATATCAATAACCAGAGGAACGCACGGAAAAAGCCCAGCATCACCCACGTTGGGGCACGTGGCAGATTAACCACGTCCAAAGAGCACGGCCACCGCAACACCCATGCTGACCCACAGCTGGCATCACCCCAGTCCTGCTCCCAGCACAGCCGCTGCCCCAGCAGAAGCAGCCGGGGAGGATGATCCTCCCCTGCTGAGAAATCCAAGAGGCATCGGACAAAGCCTTGTCCCTGAACAGGCAGGAATGTTCCTGACTATTGTGATGGTGGCACTCGGTCACCCAGGGAGCATCCCAGAGGACAGCACTGCCACGGCTGCGCTGGTCCCCCCAGCAGAAAGCGTTTCCTACGACAACAATTCGAAGATGTAGATTTTCTAAAACCCTTGAGCGGTACATGGTATCTAGGCACCTTCAGTCCCCCAACAGCAGAGTTATTCGGCATCCGTTTCATCAAGCTCTGCGCTCCTGTCTCCAAACAGCTCCCTTTCAAAAGGCACCATTAAAGCCATGCAATTATCTCCTCCTTTGATGGCCAGGGGGCTCCCAGGACCCACGGCTCTGCCAGCAGCCGGGAGGACAGGTCCCTTAAACTGCTGCTTTCCAGAGCGAAGCTGCATCCTGGGAAAGGAAGAATTAAAATAAACCTCCCGAGCAGCTCAGAAATGCAGAAGGCGTTGAAACAGTTGGTTGGGAAAGGGGTAGGTTATTTCCCCGCTGTGCCAACAGCACGGAGACACACCTGGGGATGTTTGCACCAGTATCAAACCCTCCTTCCTCTATTAATTCCCCTTCCCCTCCAGAGGAGGCACAAAAATATAAGAAAAAAAGCTGGTGAAATGACAAAAGGAGCCCGCAGAGCCAAGGCAGGAACAGCGAAGGAAGGTTTTTAACAGAGACTTGGTTCCCTCTGCTGCTCCAGTCCGGATCCTGAGCACAAACTCGGCACGGGGTTCGCTATTCCCTGCGCCTCATCCAGCTCCACTTACAACATTTATGGAAACGCGAGTGTTTTAACCCAGGATCGTGTCCCGTCGCGCTGATGCTGCATTGCAGAGATAAGAGTTAGAATAGTTGCAAACATGTCCGGAGGAGGCGTTGCCGTGTTTGAGGAAAAATCAATGCGCTAAGTGACACTATGATTCCGTCGTCCTCATCTTGTTTTACAGAAATTGCAAAAAGCAATGAAAAAATGCGCAACTAATTCATCTCACACTATTTATGAAGTTTTACTATAAAATTAACAAAACTACATACTTCAAGGTCACAGAAGTATGTAGATGAAATACGGAGAAAAAAGAAACCGTACTGATTTGAAGCCATGATAGGGCATCTAGAGTTTTACTGGTGGAAACTTGGAGAAGACATGTTAAAATATTCTGGCAAAAAAAACATTCTATGGGCCAGTTTTGCTGGGAAAAAAAAAAAAATCATCACTGCAACACTCCAGCTACTCTGGCCGGTTTGTTTTAGAGGCTGGGTGGCAGAAACCGCACTCTACACTTATTCTAATGCAACCAAACTCAAACCTGGTCCTTTGTAGGCTCCAGTTAAGACAAACTGCCCGAGCAGAACCCTTTGCCCTGTGCAGGCTTTGCTCAAGCGTTCCTGGTCCCCAAGAAAAGTTTCTTAATCTGTGACATACAAAGAGACTCCAAAGGACACCTCCTCGCACAGCCGACCCCACCAGCAGCCAGACACCACCTCTGAGCCCCCAGTTCCCAGAGGAAAACCGGCCCCTCCGTGGCGGTTTTATTCCCAGCTTTATTTCCAACCGTGCCCAGCAGTGAACGTGCAGCCGGGATGGGTGAATTTGCCGCGGAGATAACACAGATAATTTGGT
Source organism: Rynchops niger (assembly GCA_013400035.1). Lineage (NCBI taxonomy): Eukaryota > Metazoa > Chordata > Aves > Charadriiformes > Laridae > Rynchops > Rynchops niger. The sequence continues at coordinate 185,286 of VXBH01008928.1, read as the reverse complement.
ATCTTGGCCACAGCCACCCTGATGTACAACTCTAAATACAAAATCCCCACCCCATCCTCCCAGGGCTGAAAGGGTTTCGAGAGCCCTAAAGAACAAAATACCACAGTGTGGAGGGCTCCAGAGAGGTTCTGCTCGTTTCCAAAGGGACAGACCCACGCTTGCATAACGAAAAAAAAAGCCAGAAAAAAGAGCATCTTGCTCCTGCATTATGTATTTGAAACAAAAGCAAGATTGTTGGGGGAACTGTGAGAGCAGCCAGCGGACAAACACGCAGCGGCTCGGGTTCAGCCCGACTGCGTACAGAAAATTTTGTTGCTATCCACCAGAGAAGAACAGAAACTTGAGACAAACATATTCTTAAAGGCAGGAGAGAACTGTAAGCAATCGGTTCGAGTTTCTCAGAGCCCATGGCGAGAGCAACAGTGATTGCAAGGAGCCAGGATGAGGAGAAGTTTCTGTCCCTGGGATACTGCCTGGACACCTCACACCATCTTTCAGCTGTAAATTATTTTTATTTCATGTGTCCAGGAAACCTGATCTTCCTCCTACACACTGAGAAAAGACTAGTTATGAAGTTTGAAGCATGAGAACACCGTGATTATTGGGCTGCGGGAGCAGGGGCAGCGAGCCAGGGGTTCTGGAGATGATTTTACTGCTGCAAGCTCGGAGAAGAGCACAAGAAGCATCCCAGACCCCGCACACGAGGCAGCAACTCTCCTCTCCGCCTAGAGGGAAGGGCTACAAGGAGTCACTTCAGGTATTGGAAGGCACCAATAAAAACTCCACAATTCTCGGCAATAAGCCTTTGTTTAAAGCTCTTCAAAGATGCAAAACATCATCTCGAAATTCCCCATATCCTAAACGGTAGTACTAAGCCCCAGTATTCATAAACAGGCAGTTTCAACAAGAAACAAGACCCCCCTGCACACATCCACTGCTGTCACTGGGTGAGTATTAACCAACATTAATAACAATCAACATTAACAACAATCTTTCCCATCAGGCTGGGGGTCCAGTGCTCCTCACCCAGCTCCTTTCCCCCTCAAAACCTGCTGGGAGGGAAGGACAGCTGCACTCTATCAAATTAAATTAATCTACCTAGGGGAGTATTGAATTCAAATTGCTGGTATTGAGCATTACGCTGGGAAGTGGAGGTCTGTTCCTGCTGTGTCAGAGCCTTCCCTTCCCTTCTGGGAGCCAGGGCAGGTTCAAGAGCTCTGCAGGCAGGAGCCACCACCTTCTTTTTGTACAGACGGACACACATGAGCTGGGTACGGTACCTGAGATCCTCTGCTGCTCCTGGGAAAAGTCGATGCCTTCGCCAATGGAACTCATGATTTTCTCAATCTGAAAATAATAATAATAATAAAAAATATATATATAAAAAAATGACATGCTGCGTTATTCATAAAGCCTGAGGAAAGGGTAAAGGCAGCCCCGGGATTTCACCCGCCACATGGCTGCCAACGAAATCCAGGGAAGGATGTAAAGATACCCAGAAAAGGTACCCTTAACACCTTGCTTGGAAACGTCTTCGTAAGGATGTACGACTCAGGAGGGGTGGAGAGAGGCTGGGACTTCAGAGAGCCTTCCCTTCCACAACTTGCCAGTGCCTGAAAATTAACAGCTCCCACAAACCCATCCCTCTGGAGCACAAATATTCGGGAGAAGGAAAGGAACCCCGAACTCCTCAGCTCAGCCTGTACAAACATGCAGCCCCACCTCCACCAGCAGCGAAGCCGGAGGAATGCAGCTCGCTAACTCTTTCGCAGCATGGAAAGGAAGCTCGGTGTCACCTCCGGCTGGGTTCTGTTGGGTATTTTTGGTTTGGTTTGTTGTTTTTGTTTTTAAACCATCACATTTCCCAAGGCTGCACGCGGACGCTGTGCTCCTCACCACCTCCACCGAGCGCAGCGATGCTCAGAAAGAGTTTGAAAATAGCTCAAGTTTGCAAAAGCGGCACCATCGCGGGGGCAAATGCCTTAACTACCCAGGAGAGGGAGCTAAAGGCAGTTTCATCCCCCGATTTAAGCGAGTCGCAGTCAATAGCTCAAGGCAAACCTCATGCAATTAAGAAAAAAAGGGAAAAGCTACTGCCTGAGACGGTGTCTTTTCAAGTCCGCTTAAAAGTCGCATATAAATGACTGCATTTGCCACAAAAAAAAACAAAAAACCAAAAAAACCACAACCAAATTGTAATTGTCATACAACCTACAGGATACTTTCTTAAATGAGAATAGAACCTTTTCAAAAACAATCCTTGGGCAGAATTTGTGAGCCGAGGCCTTCCAATGCAGTGCTGCAGAGGGAAAACTGACAGTGACAATCACCAGGTTAATTCTGTTAAGACAAAAGACCTGACAAATTGCACCTCAATTAGTCAATTCACAATTCTCAGTACTCTAAAGCGCTAACGCCCGCTATAAACCACAAAGCGATGAGACACGATGAGACACGTAAGAGGCTCAGGTCTGGTTGCTTACCCCAGTCTTCAACCTATAACCGAGCAGAAAATTAAAAATAAAATAAAATAAAGTAAGAAGAGCCCCCAGTGAGAGATTCCTGAACAGAAAATCTCCCCAAGAAAATATCCCTTTGAGGCACTTCAGAGTGGCTGCTGCTGAATGCAAAGCCAACTAGCAATGGAGAGTGGGGGGAAAATAAACTTCAAAATCTTACAGAACATTTTTTTCCTGGTCTTTTAAGGATAGACTTGGGGAAGGGAAGGAGTCCAAGTTTTCCTGGACCTCATCCCCAGCCGCTTTGCTGTGCCTGCGTCCCAGCGCGATGCTTCGCTCGGTGCAGCTGTATGAGCTCCCCAAAGTGCCCGGCTGACGAGGGGGGGCTCCTGGAAACGCTGCAGGGAGCCGGGAGCTCCACTTCCGAGCAACATCGACGGCGGTTTGAAGCTGAACTCCAGTAGAGAGGGCTTGGTTTTGGTGAAACAAACAAAAAAAAAAAAACCCAGGCAGTTTTAAAAGGCTCCTGCCAAGTCCGATCTCCAGTGAAGCCCTTCCTGTCTGCGGGGAGCAGACGGGCATGCGCTTGGAGCATTAAATCTCACCGGGGAGAAGGCATCCATGCGATCTACAGGAGAGTCATTAAAGGATGTGGATCCTCTGCTCCTAAAAAATCATGATGATGATCACTTCTACTGGGCTTGAAATATAGTAAATGCTAGTTTACTGGGAGCTTTGAAGACCAGCCTGAAAAAACAAGAATTCAAACATGTGTGGAAGAATCACAGACTGGTCAGGGTCGGAAGGGACCTCTGGAGATCACCCAGTCCCACCCCCTGCCAGAGCAGGGTCACCCACAGCAGGGGGCACAGGAACGCGTCCAGGCGGGGTTGGGATGTCTCCAGAGACGGAGACTCCCCCACCTCTCTGGGCAGCCTGTGCCAGGGCTCTGCCACCCTCAAAGAAGTTTTTCCTTATGTTCAGACGGAATTTCCTGTCGTCCAGTTTGTGCCCGTTGCTCCTCGTCCTGTCCCCAGGCACCACTGAGAAGAGCCTGGCCCCATCTTCTTGCCCCCCGCCCGTCAGCTATTGCTGAGATCCCCTCTCAGCCTGCTCTTCTCCAGCGAACAGCCCCAGGGCTCTCAGCCTTTCCCAGCACAGAGATGCTCCATCCCCTCAGCATCTCCGTAGCCTCCCCTGGACCCTCTCCAGCAGTTCCCTGCCCTTCTGGAAATGGGGAGCCCAAACTGGACCCAGTGCTTCAGATGTGGCCTCCCCAGGGCAGAGGGGGAGGATGACCTCCCTTGAACAGGGAGTGAAAAAAAGCGTGTTCTAAAAAAGCGATTTCAGTTAAAGGAAGGGTTGTGATGCTGGATGTGTACGTCCTGCTGTTGGCACGCTGCCCCGCAGTGCGTGAGGCGAAACCAGTCATCGCTCTCCTGCCCATGGACCCCACCAGAGCTGGGCTGGGACCTTTGCTGAAACACCTGGGAGATACCTGAGCCCAGCGCCGGGCTCTCCATCAGGGCCGGGCAGGTCTCGAACAGAGGCCAGACACCATCAAACGCCGAGCCAAGGGTTAACAGAGTCATACCGGGGTGGGGGGATGAGAGCCCAGGTCCCTTGTTTCACAGGGGGGGTAAAAATGACAAGCATCGCTGTAATAACCTGGGACACAAAAGCTTTTACTTCCTCAACACAAGTCATTCGAACTGTAATCAAAACCTGCCAGCTAGCCGTACAAGAATTGGGATTGTGGGTTTTAAGCCCAAGTTTAAAAAGATGCACTAAAAAAAAAAAAAAAAAAAAAGATGAGGCCACGAAAAAGGCAAAAAAATATCCCGATTCCAAGTGGACAGAGGCAGCCCGTAAATGCCAAAAATCAAAACACAGACAGGGGTGGTTCATTTTGCAGCTGCTCACGTCACCAAGCCGTTGCTTCAGATAAAAATGACATGGCCAGTCATCGTGTCATCTGATCTTGCTATTTAGACTCACTGTGGCTGAATAAAGAAGCCCCAGAAATACGGCTCAGAGAACTGCAAGAAAAAGTTGGGGTTTTTTTGGTCAGCTAACCTAAGGCTCTTGTGTAAATCAGCAGCTCTGCAGTATCAGCAAGAGAAGCGTGGGATCAGCTAAACTGGAACCAGTTAAGAGGAAAAAACTGAATTTAAAGTCTGCCTCGCGATGCTGAGCTTTCCTTCAACCCCAATTATGCCTTTTAACTGTTTCCCTCCGTCGGAGGCGTTTGTGGCAGCCACCTTCCCTCCGTCAGCCCCGCTCCCCTCCACGAGCTCGGTTTTAAAGAGATTAAAGAGCTTCTCCGTTTCTCAGTGGTTGTGATGGAGCCTGAAGGAGGCGCGAGCGACGCAGCAGCTTCTGCTCAAGGCTGCAGCCGATGCAAAATAACTGAAAAGTTATCGATGGCTCACGTTTCTCAGCAGGGGTTACTGACTGGAGCCCAGAGGTAACTTAGCTCTCATGATGCACGGTTTTGCCAGTCACCATTTTAGCAAGAACCACCTGGTTTTACCTGCTTTG
>VXBH01008928.1:156600-178051 GCA_013400035.1 Rynchops niger | reverse complement strand
TTTTAAGCCTACTGAAATAAAGCCACAAAATCCGTTTGCCTCCAAAATGAATACAATCCTAGTTGTTATTCCTTATCTATAGGGGTAGCTGGCTCCACACTGGCCTGAAACCCTCCCAAGAAAACAGACAAACTATGACAAAGTTAAAGACTTTGGGAGAAGGACAGGCTGCGAGGATGGGAGAGCCCCCTTCAGCAAAGCCCAAGACAAGGGGTGCGATGGGAAGGAGATGCAGAGCAGTTACCAGGACAGAAGCACATTGATTTATTTTCACGTTTGCCTACGTTTTGTTGAAGAATAAAAATACCCTGGAAAAAAAAGGAGCTGGGTGCGGCTGAGAGTCATCCTGGGGCTGGGGAAGTGGTAAAGTCTTCCACGCAGGCAGGCGGCCACGAAAACATAGCAACTGGCAATTTACTCCAAAACAGAACTTTATCTTAAAACAAACTATCCTGAGCGACGGAGTTCTGATTAACGGAGAAAGAGGTATTTGTTTGTAGAAGGCCAGCAAAAGCCAAGGCAGCCTGGAGGAGAGACTGGGTGCTGAGGTTTGTTCTGCGCGTGAGACAGAGGATATTTCAAACACTGGACCCCTGCAAAGTTAATTCCCCAGCTCACAGCACTTGTGGCAGAAGCATCTAACGGCTTTTGACATGAGCAGGATGCAGAATATCTCCTCTCCTCTGATACCACCGCTGCATGACCAGCAGGAGGCCCAGAGGTGGACAGGTCCCACATTGCCCGTGAAGAGAGAGGTGCCAGGAGGGCATCGAAGCCTCCAGGGACCCTTCTCCTCCTCCTCGGACACGCATGGCCCCGCTCCGCTTCACTTCCACCCCCCTGCCCCGATGGACGTGAAGCCGTGGGGTCCATATTAATCCCTCCGGTTTCTCCTCCCTAGAGCCAATGCTGAAGTTTTTGGAGCCAGCGAATCCATTGAGAGAGACAGAGGATGATTAAACAAGTCTCAGGGTCTTTTATCACCAAAATAAAAGACAAACGATGCGAGGCTGTCTGCAGCAACTCATCTGCATGCAGAGAAACGAAGCTTCATTCAGAAAGCACAGAATCGAGCAGCACTCCACTAGCGTGGCACTCGCCCAGGCTCGGGGGTGTCTTTATGCTACTGCAGCTTTCTGGAAGGGGCTCAGCAAAACCTCACCTACAGCCGAAAATCCCTTACGTTTACCATCGGCATAAATGCAGTTCTGTGCTCAGTCTCCGCATGCAGCATCAGTGATTCCCAAGGACAAGGCAAGGTTGTCCTGGGAGAAGAAAAGAATTAAATATATATATATATATATATATACAAACATGCATATGCCAGCATTTGGATGAGCAGACATTCCCGAGAGCTGCAGCTCTCCTACCCCAGGCAGTTCCAAAGCAGGGTTTCCCCCTCCCTCCATCGTGGTCAGAGCATCCAGCTGCTCCGGATCCACACCGCTGCTCTGCAGCCCCACGTCCCCAGCATCCCACACCCCCAACCCAGCTCCAGGCTCTCAGCCCCACAACACAGCTCTGTTTCGCATAAATACACTCTTCCCCGCTTCGAAATTAAGGCGGCCCTGCAGGAGGGGAGGTTGCCTATGTTAACCGGGAGGCTGGCAGTGTGCCTACGACACCAGGCTATGTCGGCCAACCTTTCCACGCGGCGCTCGTGTTCCAACACCTCCCTCACGCACACATGAACACGCACTCCTTCGCAGGGAATTTATTTCTGAGAAGCCAAATATTACCATTAAAACCCAGATATGCCCTGATAGACAAAGGATGCTTTTATCCTGGAAAAAAAAAAGCCTTTAGAGTTAACTTGGGCGCACAGAAGAAAAACTCCAATGAAGTGTTTTTCCTCTTAAATCACTATAACAGCTTCAGACTTGTTAAATCAGGTACAAATAAAAGGAGACATAACAGATTGCTTATTTTTACTGCTCTGCGCAGGCTCCTCACTGCTGCATCGGCCCCGGGTATCTGGAGCCATGTGTTCTCATTAGGGATGATTTTGCATTGAAGGTGTGTCTGTGCACGTACGTACGCGCACACACATCTAACTACAGCACGTTGCCTTTGGGAATCAAACCAGCAGAAAACAACTTATTTTTTTCCCCTTGGGGCGCTTTCTGTGGTTCAGCAGCTCGCCCAAAGGTGACAGCAGCATCTCCACCCCTGCGACACAGTGGGGTCAGCTTGTGCCGTCCCCAAGAGCCTTAGGGGACAGTGAAATGGGGTTTCTCCTCAAAAACTCTCCTGCCTGGTGCTCCTCACACTTACCTTTCCTTGTGACATGATTTCTGGTACCACACGCCATCATAGAATGGTTCAGGTTGGAAGAGACCTTAAAGCCCAGCCAGTGCCACCCCCTGCCCTGGGCAGGGACACCTCCCACCAGCCCAGGTTGCTCCAAGCCCCGTCCAACCTGGCCTTGAACCCCTCTAGGGATGGGGCAGCCACAGCTTCTCTGGGCAACCTGGGGCAGGGGCTCACCCCCCTCACAGCAAAGAATTGCTTCCAAACTTCTCATCTAAACCTCCCCTCTTCCAGTTTCAAACCATTACCCCGTGTCCTATCATTACACTCCCTGATCCAGAGTCTCTCCCCAGCTTTCCTGGAGCCCCTTGAGGGACTGGAAGGGGCTGGAAGGTCTCCCCGGAGCCTTCTCTTCTCCAGGCTGACCCCCCCCAGCTCTCTCAGCCTGTCCTCCCAGCAGAGGGGCTCCAGCCCTTGGATCATCTTCGTGATCCTCCATCAGCCATCTCTTTCTAAGCTCTGCACATTGCAAGGAAAAACCCTGCGTGGGGTCAACCTCTCTGGCCCCTTCCCAAACCAGCAGCTCAAACCCACCAGTCCAGAAGCCTGATGGCAAGGAAGACAAGCTACAGCACATGATCCCCCTGTACTCGGCACTGGTGAGGCCCCACCTCAAGTCCTGCGTTCAGTTTTGGGCCCCTCACTACAAGAAGGACATTGAGATGCTGGAGCGTGTCCAGAGGAGGGCTACAAAGCTGGTGAGGGGTCTGGAGGACAAACCTGATGAGGAACGACTGAGGGAGCTGGGGCTGTTCAGCCTGGAGAAGAGGAGGCTGAGGGGAGACCTCATCACCCTCTACAACTGCCTGAAAGGAGGNAGCGATTCTATGATTCTGTGATCTGACAGGGAAACAGAAGCACTGAGCAATAAAGTTATTCAGATAAAAGTCTATAATTAAATAAAAAAACCCACAGAAACAAATGGCACACTATCTGCCATATGTATGGTATTAGTGCGTTATAATGACACCCTGCAGCATAAGCATAATTAAGAATATCTCAGGATTCCCATTATAAATCCTTATTATTAAGGGGTTCATAACCTATTGTACAAACTCGCCTGGGGCTAGAGCTCGGCAGGCAAGAGAGCAGTTCCAGCAGCATATTTTATTCTTGAAAGCTACTTACAAAGTTGGGTTTAAAGGCTATCAGTATTTTAAATTTCTGCAATTCCAAGTAAGTGTCAAGGGTTAAGACTTCATTATTTCTAAGCTTCTACAACTGCGGGATGGGGCAGATTTGGTTTAAAATTATTTTAAAAAGCCGACAAGCTGCTTCTACAGTTTAAAAACCCCTTTGAGTACAAACACCCCCAACGAGAAAGTGACTGGCCTAGTGGGATAGCTCTAAAACACGGGAGAAAAATAAGGGTGCATTGGGTCAACGGAGGATGCTGAGGAGGCACAAAACGCCTCCATTTGATGCTTCCATTTCACACCAACACCGCGGTACCAAACCCCAACTACAGCAAAGGTAAGGTCAGCCACGAGCGGTACGGTTGCCTGAAAAAATGATGATCCCTCCCGCACACAAAGCCCAACTCTCAGCCTTCAACATCGCGGTTGAAAATTCGTGTCGGGCAGTTCGGAGGCGACTCCAGCTGAACACGGGATGCTGCTGGCCGTTTCCAACTGTTTTATGGATTTTTTGTCTAGTAAACAAGAGCAAGTTATTTTGGGGTTGCTGGGAGGAAAAAGAAAGCAGAGCTACTTAAATCAAGACTTAGGATTTTTTTAATTTTTTTTTTTTTTAATTGCTGACTTGTGAAATCATCTCTCGAGAGATGCGGCCGACGGTCCGGAGGGGCGGGATGAGGTCAGCCTGAGCAAATGACTCCAGCAGCAATTGCACAACGGTACTGAACACCAACACCCCGCACCAGAGCAACAGACTGAACGGAAAAACAGCTTTACCCAGCCCTTTTGAGCCTCTCAAAATTAATAACCCATTTGCACCTCAAGTCCTGCAACTGGCAATAATGCCCCTTTAGCTGATACCTCCACGTTTTCCAGGCTTCTCCGTAATTGCACTGGCCCAGCTCCTCCTGCTTCTCATTTCAAGTTTAGGAAAGACATGGTGAAGACGCCTCAGACGGCTTTCCCCAGCAGCCAGACCGAGATGAAGTCCACGATATTTGACGTGCCGCTCGGCATTTATTAGCGGCATCTCATCTCTGAGCACTTGCTGCTCTCCCAGCCCAGGAGAATGAGGCACGGCGCGTGCCCAGGGTCTGATCGCACCGCAGCTGCCCAAGCAGATTCCCAGTAATTGAGGTTTGAGGTGACAATAGCACAGATAACAATAGAGGGCTGAAGCCAACACAAAGAAAGGCAGCTTTTCTAAAAGCCAACATGATGCAGGCTCAAAACACCCCCGTGATTCGGGCGCTCGCAGGCAGTGGGCAAGCCAAGGAGATGCTGTGTGCAGGAGCTCATCTGGGAGACAATACAGCAGGTGCTGCTTTAACGAGCAATTAGGCCCTGCCTGCTTCCCTGTTTATTCTGCTGATGCAAGACACAAGTGACCCAAGGCATTTTCCCCAGAAAAGCCTTCAGTTAATTGATACCTGATATTACTAATGATACTGCAACCCTGAAGGCGGGAGCAAGGCTGCTCAGACCCAGCTGGGACCCGTCCTCGGAGCAGAGGCATGGCTGGATCGCAGCATCCACCAGGATCTCCACCAGGATCTCCACCAGGAAAGGGATGGGGTTGCAAATATGAAGAACAGGAGAAGGACCTGGGACAATACCTGCTGGCTCCTTGGTGCGAGCGTATCCTGGGAAATGTGGATCTGGGCCATGGATCTCATTTCTAGGTTGGCGACAGCCCATAAACCACTTCTGGGTTAGTTTATGATGCTTGGGCCTATGTTCTGAACATCCTCATCCCACAGAGCAGAAGCCTCATATTTCATCACTCAATATATTCTGCGTATACAAGAGATCCCAGCCTGTGTTATGGGCTCGGCATAACAAATACCGAAGGCCTGGGAAATAGAATGCTCGATTTATTAATTCAAACCTAAACTACAAAAGCACATTTGGACACCTGAACTTCAGAGTTCCCCTTCTACACTGAGGAACGCCTGAGGGAGCTGGGGGTGTTCAGCCTGGAGAAGAGGAGGCTGAGGGGAGACCTTCTCACCCTCTACAACTACCTGAAAGGAGGGTGTAGAGAGATGGGGGCTGACCTCTTCTCCTTGGGGACAGGTGATGGGAAGAGAGGAAACGGGTTCAAGTTATGTCAGGGGAGGTTTAGATTGGATATTAGGAAACATTTTTTCACTGAAAGGGTTGTTAGACATTGGAACAGGCTGCCCAGGGAGGTGGTGGATTCACCGTCCCTGGAGGGGTTTAAAAAAAGGGTAGATGGGGTACTTAGGGACAGGGTTTAGAAGTGGCTTTGTCAGGGTGGGTTAATGGTTGGACTTGATGATCTTAAAGGTCCCTTCCCACCTCAGCGATTCTATGATTCTACATCCTCCTCCGGCAGCTTGTGCTTTCCACACACAACATGAGGACTCACTAAATTTGTTGTTTATTTCCAAGACATTCTGCAATGGTTCACTAGTGATACAGGCGCACACATTTTCCGGCTTCATACAGTCTCTGCAAAACTCATTAGGATCGGGATGAGGGACTGTTGCTTCACACCACACTCCAGTCGGGGGGTTGGTACAAATCCCAAAATTACAAATCTGAACACATACCAAAAGGAGAGGAACTTACGGTATAAACTTGTATTTCACAACCAGCGCGTGGTGGATCTGCAGTTTCAGAGCCCTCCGAATATCAAGGTTTTTTTGACAAACACCCAGCAAAATTTGACACTAACATGACACGAAAGATGGACAAATGCGACAACGCCTCTGCTCAAAACAGCGAAATGGCCAGACGCTGGGTATTTTGAACTCACAGTAAATTTAAAAAAGGCAAAAACCTCTTAAGAATATCAAATCGGTCTTCACAGCCACGTTTCCGTATCTCACATCCTAACACACAAAGCTGAAAACGATGTTCTGCTCTTGGGGCGAGGGTTGCCTCCAGCTCACAGGATGCAACACAGGACAGTGAAGCCTCTTTGGAGGACAGAGCTACAGAAATGCTTTTTTTTTTTAAAAAATAAAAGCTTCTGAAGTGCTGGAAGATGCAGAGTGGAAGAGAACATAATGAAAGACTGAATTTAGTAAGGACACTGAGACAGGACATTCCTAGGGTAAAAAAAAAAAAAAAAGAAGTCTTGAAAACGCTAACGATCACAAGATCACTACGTAACCAAAATATCCGTCAGAGAACGTATAATTTACACAGAATAAAAAGCTTCTCATTCAGAAATACCGAGTTAATACACTCAAGAAGTTAACGGAAACACACAGCAGCAGCGGCCTGAAATTGTTGTATCGTTCTAGTGCCCACGGGCTGATTTAGAGCCACGTCCAGCCTGTAATTGGTGACCTATAAATAAGAGGAGAAGGAAGTGGTTGTGCGTTCAGAGGTGTGTGGAGGGCGTTTTCACAAATCCTCTCCAATGCCTGGACGAAAGGCTCCTTCCCCACACGGGGTGGCTGATAAACCGCTACCTCCCACTGTATTTTGCAAACCTGCCTCAGGGAAAAGCCACCCCGGATTCCTGTCTATCTCCGGATTAACGGAGATGATTCAGAGACCTGCCAAATATAATTCCTGTTACAGGTCTAAACGAGCAGCGAGGTTTAGACCTACGTGAATTAGCATTACATTTAATATTACTTACTATTATATGCATTAGTATTTACATTTGCCTTTCAGACCAGAACACCAACCAATTTTACCTACAAAACTGGCAAACTGTCTTCAAATTTGGCTTGGATTGGCTTCGCTCGGTATTAATTTACAATTTTAACAGGCTGCCCATTTTGCGATAGATACAAAGCAAACCTGTATCGCAGAAAGACAAAAGCTTTCACTTCACAGAAAGTTAATTAGGGTGGAGGAAATCTCGCCAGGGAGGGCAAAGGGAAAAGAGAATGGACGTGAGGGATGATGTAAGAACTCCTGACCTTAGCACAGGAAAAACAAGAGGAAATGTTGGGATCTGGAGATAATAGAATAATCAGCCCAGTAATTAAGTTGATTAAGATCCTGATGGACACGCTTGCTTAGAATAGCGGAAATCAGAACAAAAATACCGACCACATTACTGCTTCTCCCCCTAAACAAAAAAAAAATTAATTATAAAATATTTCAAACAGGCAAAGGGAAAACTGGAACGCGAGCTCAGAGACGAGGGGCACCGCGCTTCACCGGCAGGCTCTGCCCGCTCCCACGAGCCAAACCCAGGGCAAGCGAAGCGCCAAGACTTGAACACCTGAACCAAAAGAATAGAAATTAAACATTTTAGGAAGTCCGGGCTGCTGGTAGGCTGGAAGGCGCCCTGTGACCCGCAGGACAGGGATGACCTTGGACCAGGCAAGTGCAGACGCCGGGGCTGGAGCCCACCCGCTGCAGGCGGCATCGATACAGAGAGGCTGAGTTTTCTCGGCTGCACTTCTCACTTGAAATCCCAGGATTTTGATCCACAGTGTGGGCCATACAGGAGCCGTTACCGGCAGGTAAAGCTGCATGAGCTTGTCAGAACAAAAACCATGGAGCTTTTTACAAGATGCAATTTCACTCTCCCCCTGCATGACGAGGGAAACATTTGCATTTTCTTTCAACAGCAGCTCGCAGCTCTGAATTTCAACTTCGGGGTGTGTTTTTAAGGCAGTGGCAGGTTTTGCATGGAGAGCTTTCCTGAAAGTTTCACATTTCGATGCAAGTGTTCTTAATCCTCAACTGTAAGCATGTAATTAAGGCACTAATTCCACTAGGTGCTCAAGCACCCCAGCTGTCCTGGCAAGGTCAGTGGAGCTCAAGCATTTAAAGCCACCCCACAGCAGCCCCAGCCTCTAACAAATTGCTCCCCAAACCTTCAAAACCTGCAACGGGAGGCACAATAGCTGTGCCGTTTGCTCCTGGCACCCATCCTTATGTGACATGAAGACCCCCAAAATGGGTGAGAAACAGGCAAAACACCACATCCATAGTTACGGCAAATGGGAAAGAATTCCTTCTGCGGCGACAGCAAAACATGGAGCACCACCACAGTTATTCATAGGAGATGATGGCTGTCCAGTGCCATAATTAGGTACAGAATATTAATTAATTCTTCAATTAATTCACTTGGGGGAAAAAAAAAATGCATCAAGTCGTGGGCTGTGCATCTCCTTTTGTTGTAAAAAAAGGTAAAGATGCATGTTTTATTCAGTTCCATAAATGTCCTGTGAAATTGGTCTAATCTCCTCCTAAAAGAGCGAAAGATAGAACACAAAGCCACTACCTCATCTTGTGAAATCGATGCTGGAACCCCTGAGCCCAGCGTTCATTACAAATTCAGCATCGGAGCCACGTACTCGATAGCAGACAGCTGGAAGGGGAGAATTAAGGGATGTCAGGAGCCAGGTCTGAGGCTAATTCGCAGTAGCCTGCCTCATTCTTTGCCCCTGAAACACTTCCCAGCTCATTTTTCTTACCGACACCTACAACCCAGAAGAGCCGCTAACTCCAACAGCGCCGTGCCTCAGCTCCGGACCTCTCTGCGCGGATGCAGATACGGGCTGGCAATGCCAGGTTGCACAGATTCATCTCCTGGGTCCTACAACCTACCAAGAACGACCACACCACAATCCTCCAAAACACCCTCCCCTGGAGCAGGGGGGTCCTGGCCACACAGGTACGAAGCAGAAATGAACAACAGAGAGACAACTGCAGGAGCAGCAGCGCATTGGGAACCTATTATAAAGGCACTAAACCTAAATTCCTGAAGCCAAGACGCAGCCCAACACCCCTGCATTTTGCCGAAGCCAAACGCCTTCCCTCTGCTTCCTCCTCCACAAATGCAGCCCATTTATCTGCTATTCGCATTTAGAGGTTCTCACTCCATTGCCACGCTCAGTCCCATGAGCAGTGAGGCTGCACAGGACGCGGCTTCCAAATACCCCCTGTACCATGGCTTTTCTCAACCCGACAGCATCTAAGGGACGCAGAGCATTTGTCACAGCCCGACTTCTTCTCAAGCCAGCGCAATTTTTAGAGGACTATTTTACAACATCCTCCAGCCCAGCCATCATTCCTCTGCTGCTTCCCCCGGGAGATTACATCCCCGCTAATTACTCTCACTGTCAGGAAGCTGCTTCCCCAGCAGAGCTGTGGCAGCTCCGTGAATGATCGTGATGAAGTTTTACTTTGTCTTGGTCAGGCTCTTCTTCAGCACAGACATGCTGATCTATCAAATGGAGTCAAAGACCTGGGAAAAAACTGCAACAGAAGCTGGGGCAGGAGGAGAAGGAGCCATTTAACACCTAAACCTGGCTGAGAGTGATCAGATAGCATGGGCTTGGAATAAAGTGAAGTTGGTGCACACCCCTTAGCCTTTGTTAAACAGCTTATTCTTCATTTTATACAATCATAGAACTATTTAGATTCGAAGGGACCTTAAAGCCCAGCCAGTGCCACCCCCTGCCCTGGGCAGGGACACCTCCCACCAGCCCAGGTTGCTCCAAGCCCCGTCCAACCTGGCCTTGAACCTCTCCAGGGATGGGGCAGCCACAGCTTCTCTGGGCAACCTGGGCCAGGGGCTCACGCCCCTCACAGCCAAGAATTTCTTCCCCAGATCTCATCTCAATCTCCCCTCTTTCAGTTTAGAGCCATTACCCCTTGTTCTATCCCTACATGCCCTTGTATTACACACATATGTGTTGCCTTTCATCCAAAGAGACCTGGAATAACTTATCACCAAGGGAGAAACCAGCTCAGCATCTCCTGGATGGCACCCTGCGGGCGAGCAAACTCCCAGGGACCCCAGTACCATTTTGCAAGACGAGAGGGTTGCCCAGCTCCGGCGGAGCTCAGCCATGAACCCGGGCAGATGTGCGGGGCTGGACCTGCTCTTTGGAGGAGGAAGGCAGAGCAGATGTGAGCTATTCCGCCATGGAAAGGGGGCTGGCAGCCGAGCCAGGCGCTGAGAGCCCCCTCCTCCTTCAGGAGTGCAAACACAGTTTATTCTCCTATACAAAATTCATAGTGAGCTGCGACTGCCACGCTCTCATCTCCCGCCTGCTAAATATTTTTGAGCCGATTACAAAAAACAAATTTATCACTTTAGCCCTCAGCCAAGTTTGGAAGGATTCAAATATTTATGCTGACTAGGAGCTCTACCCCCTCGCCCGCTTCCTCTCCCCCCATTTGCTTCCCACTCAAGCAGAGGATCGAGCATTTTCGGTCCTCACCCCCCTCCCCCGGCATATTGCTGCTGTTTGCTTTAATAATTTCTCCAGTTTGCTTGCAGAGTGTTTCTGTCCGACAGCAGCGTATGGGGACTCCATGTCCTGAAGGAGCCGGTGGGTGGGGAGGCAGCTGGGACAGACGCCGAGCATCCCTTACCAGCACGGAGCAGAGAGCAGCGCTGCCGGCATCTGTAATTTGGGCCAGGTCCTTGGAGCTGGGGAGCTGCAACTGGGAACAGGGAGGAGCTTTGCCAAGTGAATCATTTCTTCCCCATCCCACCCGTTTGGCAAAGCCAGCGCCACCTTCCACTTCCAACAAAGGGCATCGGCAGCGCTTGGCTGGGGACGGGACATGACCCTTCACTTCCAACGGCGGATTTTCCTGCTGTCCCTGGTTAGCCGGAGTAGCTGAGCACAGTCACCCATGGCCCAGAGCAACGCTCGCTCAGCCTCTGCCATGGATTCCATCTGTCCTCAGACACAAACAGGTCCCTCCCCAGGTCCCCCGTGTCCCGAACAGATACACCTACTGCTGGCAAAGCCAGTGGGCAAAGCCCTCAGCTCGTCTGCTACAGCTGCGTGTTGCAGAGCTGCACATGGACCACTTTCCTCCTCAGTTGCCTGCATAAAGACTATTAAAATGAAGAGAGTAACACATCTACATCTGCCACTGTTTCCCCTCAACACAGAGGAAGAGCCAGATCGTGGCTAACAGGGGCAGCTCAGCACGGTTTTATATTAGCCCAGTAAATTCAGAGACTGCAAGTTGCATCTAATTCAGAGCAGCTGCATTATCCCATTCAGGGAACTAATTAAACCTCCAACAGCAGCACTACATTTATGTTTAAATCTCATTGTTGCCATTCTGACCAGCCAGATCAGCCCCTTTCTGCACATACAAATCACTGCAAAACACACCCAAAATGTTCCTAGTGGGTACATCTTTACCATTTCTTACCAGTCATAGGAGGATGTGGATCTGCTTTAGGATATTTTATAGCAAGAACCGGCCTGCCCAGATGAACTACTATCAGCAGCTCCCTTTTAAGCTGCTTCTATAGAAAATTGCTCTGCCCCATGTACCGTACCCCTCCTGCCGACAGCATCAAAGAGTGCAAGCGCTGCACAGGACACAGAATGAGACCCCAGAACGAGTCTTTGCAAATTAAAAGAGCAAATCAAGCTAAAGGCAGCGAATCCCCAGCTGCTGGCTTGTCTCTCCTATGAGAATACTTAACTTCGCATAGTGTTTTTCCATGGGAACAAAAACATCCTACAAAAAGAGGCTATTGCCATCTCACAGATGGGGAAACTGAGGCAGAGAGGAGACACCTTTGATCACAATCATTCCAGCTGGTCCGTCACAGCTATGAGACCCCACGGCAAATCGGTGCTGTAGCCACAGGATGCTACTACCAGATTAAAGCAATTTCACAAAATGTTTAAGTTACACCAGAAACCAGGAAGACAAACAAAACCATCAGGTTTTGATAGTACAATTATTTTCTTTTTTAAAGTTAGACCTGCCCCATTGGAGACAGATGTGAATTTTTCACATTCTTTCTCCAATTCCCTCATCTAAACATAATGGGAAGGAAAAGCAGCTTTTCCTCTCGTGGCTTGTTAGGCTGACACTGGGTGGAAATGATGTTTTTTTGTTTACAAGCAGGGAAGCAGATCTGCGGGTTCATTCCTCCGAGCAGAGGAAGCCCAGGCACACTAACGCTTGACCTCTGCTCCGAGTAAAGCTCTGCAGCGCTGTAAAGCCAAAGGCTTCTTCCCTTTCAATGTTTGCTGTAAACAGGTCGGTTAGGCATGAAACGCGCGGTGAAAACCATCCAGTCCTTTCAAATAAGCCTTCAGCCGCAGAATCTTTCACTGACAGTCATGGTGCAACTCACCCAGGTAATTAACAGCAAAGCCTCGACAACCAAAACAGCTACAGAGGAAAACAGATGTATTTGGCAACGCTGAAACGCTGCGGGGAGCAGGAGTACAAACTGAAGGATGGGCTCGTACTGAGGAGGGATTCCCACTTTGCTTTTAGCACCTCTGAACGCCTCCCCCTCCCAGAAAAAATGATTTTATCTCCCAGTCAGGACGAGAGAGGCAGCTGAGCATCAGTCAGCGCAGGGAGGACAAGGCGAGCGGGGGCACAGCCGTCCCAGGGGTTTACACGCCCGGCACACACGGCTCCACACCCCGCCAGCACCACGCCAGGGGTTTTATTTCCTTTCAGTGTACAAAGAGTGGTTCATTTGAGCTTATCTCTTGTGCAGCGCTGCTGCTCTACCAGCGGAGAATCATCTCCAAAGAATGTTTCAGTAATGCTGCGGTGCTGAATTTCAGAGGGACACTTAATCTCGCCTGAGTGGTTCACTAGGGCCAACTTTCTGAGCATGAAATATTTAACTATCCACGGGCCTCCTGTGCTATAATAAAGTGACTTCTAACAAGCCTCTGCAATAAATATGTAAAGAGGAAAGCGGGAGCTACTAAATACACAAAATACAGCCTAATCACTCTCTTCCTTCCATCCTCATGAACCCAGGACGCTGCTTACCCCCCCAGCAGCAAGAAACAAAACGTCTCTAGATGCTGGGAGAGTCCACAGGGGAAGATTTGGAAAGAGGAGGTCAACATAAAGATTTGCGAGGAGCATTTATCAAACTCTCCCTTATTTTGGGGATGTAAAAAACTTCTCTGGCTTGCCTAAAAGAAATCAACCCCTGTATTTGAGCAACTTTAAAAACACTTTGAAAAGCCCCTCACTTCTTGCAGTTCCACTTCTCCCCCACTCCAATTAACCCAGTCTTTGGGCATTTAACACCGGTAAAGACTTACAAGTGAGCATTTGTCAATGTGATGTGAGAGTTCGTAAAAGCAGTGACACCCACCCGGGACCCCCTCCGAAGGGCAGTGCGGTCGAGAGGAGCCCCTGCTGCACAGATTCATCCCCGGCACAGAAGGTCTTAAGCAAGGTCAGCCTTACCTCATCCCACTCCGAAGCGAAGGATGGGGACTTCTCCAGCCTCTTCTTCCCAGTGCTGCAGTTGGAGAGCGATTCGCTCCGGCTCCCCATGGCATCGTCCTCTGTTGGAGAGCAGGTCAGAAGATCAGAATCCGATTTGGACAAGCTGCGGCTGAGTTTAAGTTCGGCTTTGGGCTTGCTCCCCAGGTGGGCTCTGCCCACAGCTCTGTCCCCCTCTTCCTCGGCACTGCCGGGGTGCTGCAGCACGTGGGGCGTGACTACAGTTCCAGGATCCGCCCGGGTGACGTGCGTGTGCTGGACAGTTGCGTAGACCACTTTCTGGTTTTGGTCCGGAGAGCTGGTCCGTACCGACGCAGAGGCAGGTAAGTCAGCATCCTCCAGCTGCATAGCAGGTGGGTGGCCAGTAGCTTCCGTCCCTCCTTTCTCCGCAGAGGAAACGAGCCTGAAAGGGTCCTCACTTATCTCACAGATCGGGGAAGAACCGTGAAGCAACCCTGAAAACTGCTCTGGAACCTGGATGTCCTGGCCGTCGGCAGAGTCCTGACTGCGGCTGCCACTGCTCCTCCTGTGGTCTTCAAGGGGATGAAAACAGAGCAGAGGGGGAATTAACATGGAAGAAGCATCAAAATCCCAGCTCTCTCCCTGCCCTCCCTCGGTGAGGGAGGGAGAGATAAAGAGAGAACAGTTCAGTATTGTTCTGCGTGCTCAACTTGTACCCAAAGTCATGGCATTTATGAAATTCCAAACACTGCTCTGATTTATGCAATCTGGCAGCTCTCCTTGTTGTTTTATTCCTGTTAACGCTAACTATCAGGCCTTGCTATATAAGGCTAAGAGAAGTGCTAACTATATCCTGCAGAGAGAGCAAGTGAGGTAGGAGAAGCGGAGACGGAGGCTCCTGGAACATCTGATACATTTCCATAAAGGCCAAAGTGTTATTTAGAGCAGCGCTCCCTGCTCTTGGCACAAGCTGCGGGGTGGGAAAACTTCTGGACTGTAATCAACCTGCGAGTTCCAAAATCCATTCCCCTAAAAGAAAAAAAAAAACCCAAAACCAAACAAAACCCCAAAAACAACAAAAACCAAACCACAGTGCTTTCCTCCCTAGCGGTTTCCGAGTTTAACCTCTCCTCCCTACTCAGGGGAGAGAAATAAACAGTTTATGCAATAAAAAAAAACTTGATCAGAAGTCTCCCTCTTGCAAGCGAACCACTGAACACAGAAGGGTCTGATCGTCAAAGGCAGCGAGCTGCGCAGAGCACCGGCTGTCCCAGAAATGTGACACTTACTCAGCTACTCTTGGACCAACAGCTTTAATATCAGGTACCAGGGCCCCGGATAAGCCATGAATAATTGACTCACCCCAATTGCCAAGCGTGTGCAGACATACGCGTACTCACCTTGGTCACGTTACACACGTGCATTTGAACTGTAAAAGCAAAACTTTGTAAAGCGAAGAAGTATGACTTGCGTTTACCAGGGATTCCTACACCTGCCCAGAATTGCTTGCAAATTTTAACCACTTCCATTTAGTGCTGAAGAAACACTCTTCAATCCAAGGATCAAAAACTGACGCTGCAAAGGAACAACACAGCAAAGCACCCCGATAACGTGGCTCTGAAATGAAGGAGGGTGTTTAGATGGGAAGAGGAAATTGCTTGCTCTGCAAGAGAGCAGCCCTTGGCAGCCAAGGCAAAGGAATCCTCATTTCAGCGAGGCAAAACACACTGATGAATTTTACTTATCTTTAATTAAAAGCAGCCTATTAGCAACAACAGTGAGATCAACTCCTTCCCTCCAAGCATCCTCCCCAGCACTAGGCTCGACCAGGTTATTTTCAAATGCTGACACCCATCTGGTTTTGCGGTCTGTCCTCACACCAGAAATGAGGCATGAAAGGACTGAATTAGTCATTTATCTCTGCGAGCCGCTTCAAATCCTGGGGTATCATGCACCCTGCGTTGGATGAGCGCAGCTAGTCCCTCTCACAGGCATTTGTTTACTCCACAGAAATGCTAAAAGCAGTTTGCTCGGTTGGCAGCTGAGTCAGGAAGAGCCAAAGCCCGAACGGAGGTTGACTGCCAGGGCAGCGCGCCGGCAGAGCTCGCTTCTCCCCGGGATCAAGCGATGCGAGGGCTTATTTCATTCTGGATCCTACGAGTTAAAGATTCCAGGACAATGAAGTAGTTGTTGATTATCTTGCAGGGGCACAGAAACCACAAATTCTGCAGCTGAAGTTGCCAAGGGGGAGGCACATGCCCTGTGGGCAGGGGGTGTCTCCAGCATCATTCCTAAGGCTGGCTAGGGAGTGCCAACAGCAGCGCCCCATCAGAAGATCTCAAGACCAGACTATGTTCAGTTATTCTGCATAAAGTTATGAAGCTGTAATGCTGGAGAGAAACCTTAGAAGAGATCAGACATGCTGCATTCACAGGACAGATGGCTATTAATACAAAAAAGCTCCTGACCCAATAAAAGGGACACAGCATTGATGGGACAGTCACATTAACCTGATGTGGAGGGAAAAACTTTTGCAAAATCAACAGCCTTTCTTCTTAACCTCTTTCCTGTCTTGGAAATAATTTCTTCCATGCCCCAGCTTAACCTTTACTGACATTTCTGCTGAAGGCAGAGAGGCGGCTGGTGAAAGTTTATGCCTCGTGCTGGAACACTTGGGTCAAGCCAGAACAAAGTGCTCCAAATCCAGCTCCAGAGACTCACAAAAGGGCTCCTGTTGAGCAGAAATCACAGCCACCCATTCATCCTCGGGCCGACGAAGGAGGACTTCAAAATACAAGGCAGCTGCCAGGGAAAGAAGGGGTGAAGCAAGGACAGCAGCACTTGCTCAGAAGATGTGAGGAACATCTTGAAGGAGACATTTCAGAGCATGTAACAGGCCTGAGCTGAAAGCTGCCGAGAGAAGAACCAACATCGGCAGGGAAGAGCAATCTCACTCCTCATCAGGAACACAGAGGGTTCCCCAGGGGATCCCAGGGTTTTACAAAATTCTTTTGGGGTTTCAACTCAAGGTGCCTCGGGGTGGCGAGCAGAGAGGGCAGAACAACCACTGGCCACCTCGGGAAGGAGTACCTTTTCGGGATAGGTTACTGACATGATTCAGCTGATGCGCTGATCACTTTTCTCATGGCAAAAAGATGAACAGTACTCATTTTTCAAGGCTGCAGTGAGTTTGGGGAAGGGGAAAATAATATTCAGGTGCTAGAAAAGCAGAGAGACCGCCGTTCTGTCCATCTGCTGCACTTCAAGGGATTTGAAAGCATCCTCCTCCAGTTACACCTTCTAATTCAGAAAGGGAGTTGTCATTAACACAGGGACTTCTGTGCAACTCCCTGAGCTCATTTTACACCTAAGCACAGACATCTGACTGGTCCCGACTACTTCAGCAGGTTGCACCGACAGGAGGAACTTCCAACACCGAAATGGGAACAGGAACCCCCTTCTGGGTACAGGCTGTCTGCTTCCCAGGCAGGATTCAATTAAGAGCTTCCCTGCCAGCAGCCCGATGATTCCAGACACAAAGCACTTCCCTGAACTCCTAGCACTAAGCTGCAACGGCCCTGCCTCGATCAAATTTCTTTCCCTATATATCATCAGCAGGGTTTGTTTTCATGCCCCTGGATTAGGAGAATGACGCTGTTATTGCAGCTGCTTTTTGCTCAGGCTCCCCAACCTTAAAACTAGTGAGGGCATATGCCAGCTTCCAGCTTTCATATAGAAAAGGCTCCCCACGCCACACCATCCCAGAATTTGTCAAGCGAGGAGCATGCAAATCTATCTCCTGGGGCATAAAAGGCCAGAGAAGAGAAGGAAGCTAGTCTTTAGGGTGCTACTTTAGAAGTGCAAAAATAACCTTCATCTGTAGTAAAACTAAAACAAAGGCTCATTTCCACAGCGCGGTACTGCATGTGAAACCCAGAAATGTACAGTACGCTCCTCTATTAGTCTTGCTGAGCTCGGTCATTTTGGGCAGAATTTACCCTCCAAAAGCTACCTGAACCTGTGCTCGTTTGTAGCCCCTCCCCTAGTCCCCTTTTAAGAAAGGCCAATAAAACACTGCCCTAGTTGCTGTGAGTCCGCACAGAAGCTTCTAAGTACATCATGACAGCAGAAGTGTAGGCTTGGACCTGAGACATGGGAAAAGGGTTTGTCCTCCATCTGTGACGAAACCACGGGGGGGCACACCAGTGGTGCTTTAACACTGTCATTCATCTCACAGCAAACCAAGAGATTTCTGTCCATTCCAACCCTTCTAAGCAATATCCATGTGGCCCTGTAGATCCCCTATCGTGACACCCATCCCACTGCTACTGTAGCCACACTCGGGCTCCGTGAAAAGGTGTTTTCTTGAAATCTCTCGGCAGCATGCTCTGTCTTTTATTGTTGGGTCAGATTATCTGGTTCAGAGCACAGCCGTACACACCTGGTTGAGGCAGTACAACCACAAAGAACAACTCTAGCAGGAGGAAGGGCGAAAGAGAGGACTTCAAGCCGGGCTTCCTATGGAAGCAGCACAGCAGAACCTCAACAAATATCAGTTTTTAAAAACCGTTAGAAGGAACCGAGTCAGTCCTACCTGCAGCTGGTTACTGCTGACTGCACTTGCGGATGACTCTTCTGAGGAGCAAGACAGACATCAAAACTCAGCAGTATTTTCCATATTCATCCTCCATCAAATCTCCGTGAACGCAGCAGGAGTTGTACAGTCTCCTCCCGGTCAGTTCACCACTTTTGGCCTATTTACAAGTCCCGTTTGAAGGTCTGAATGCCCTGGCTTCACGCATGCGATTGCACGTAGTTTCCTTACCAAAGGGGATGGGAAAGCATTTGGCTCAAACCACTTCTGATACTCTGCCCAAAACATTAGGCCAACTTTTCCTAGTGCTCCAGCATGTGACAGCAAACTGCTGCAACCTACACAAAAGGCAACCAAAGCCAGGCGGATAATACCACATTCATCTAGGCACTGGATACAAGACAAGTTGCAGCAAGAGGAACAAAGGCAGCTATCACATATGAAAGGCACCATTAAAACCAGCGTGCCTGAAATTCAGCCTTTCGACTGCCCTGAAAAGCCCTTCTCAATAGCCTGCGAGAATCCCAGTCCTTCTCTCCTGACCAAAGGCTCCTCCAGAACTCAAGCAACATCTAGAAGCGCAGCCTCTCAGATCAAGGGCCAAGAAGCAATTCAAAGCCATGCTTCAGCCTGCTCCTTGTCTTGGGATTGAGCCGCTGCCTTTGATGCTCCAGGACCCTTCTGATCCAGAGGTGGGAAAATTCTCCAACACCCCAATTAAGGCTTCAGTCCATCACTCAAGCCCTTGTTCAACTTTTTGCCAAAATGACTCTGCTGGTCTCTAAACGCTTCTCCCCCACCCCACCCCCCATCAGCTTATAACTCTCATTTCATACTCGTTACGTCTGCTTCCGCATGCCCTTCTGGCAGCTGACCCCAAGTACCACGAAAGCCGGAAACATTTCCTTTTGTTCCCAGCATAACAAAGCAGATCTCAAAGCTGATCCACCCTTCCAGAGCACTCGTAGAACTCACGTGCAGAAAGCAGCAGCCTGCAGTGCTGTGTCAGAAGGCAAGGATGAACACCACGAAAGAAAACCAGTCAGCGCCTGGTTTCCTACTGGGGTTGAGAAGCCTCAAGTCCCTGCGAGGACAAGCAGCAGGTACAAAGTGACACGGGGCCCTGTCAAAGCTCGGCTGGTCCTGCAGGACATGGAGAGCTGCCAGCTGGGGACACTGTCACACGTGCCACACTTTGAGATGTTTTGGAAAATAGCTGGTACCCTTTGGAGAAGTGGGACAAACAACTGTGTCCCTTTCTCCAGGTCCATCACAAAGAGCAATGGGAGATGGCCCTGGCAAGCTTAAGAAATGCGAGAGATGAGAAACACATCAGCAGCTCTTCACCTCCACTACATCAAAGGCTCCACTGCATCAGTCATAGCACTAATCGCATTTAAAAGAGCGGACAAGTCCTGGAAGTTGAGAAAACTCAACTGCATCCCTGGATTTCTCCCGCTACAACAGTGGAAAGGGCTCTAGGTTTGTTACACACACGGTAACACTTTCCATGGACTGCAAGCCCTGAAGTCACAGCTATTACCCTTCTAGCTGTATGTTAAAAGACAGGACTCTGCTCCGAATCCTTAACAGGCTGAAGATGCTTCCTGCGAACTCTCTGTGAAATGGGGCTTCAAGGGCCTGTGGTACCGATGTCTTCAGGTGTTTTGGGGAAGAGATTTGCATCAGGAACAAGCAGATGCATTACTTGAAGATTTTCTTTTAATCTGACACATAATAGTGACACACCTTCACTCCCATTAAATCAAGCCTAGGCACAGTAGCCAGAGAAACGCGCAAAGCCATCAGGAATAGCTCGCACTTGAATAACCAGCAATAGCTGCATACTGAAAAGATGACCCTGAAAGCTCCTGGTTCAATGCCTGTCGCTGAAGGGCTATTCCTGGACCCTGAAAGCTCCTGGTTCAATGCCTGTCGCCGAAGGGCTATTCCTGGCCGAGACTGCAAAGCACCAACCTGAAAAGCACCCTCACTTTGCCTCGGGCAGCAAGTGGCTTTGGCAAATCCTGGTGGGAAACCAACGACCTCTTGTGCCACCCTGTACAAGCCAGGAGGAGTGGCAGGACTCAAGGAATGAAGGCTATCACACACTGCAAGAAGGGAAAAAAAAAATCCACAGGTCTTACAGGGCAGTCAATGAGGCATCACATCGAGTCCGCGTTATCCCCCGTTCATCCTCAACACAAGACCGTTTCCAGTTTTAGAGAGTCCAAACGAAATCCTTCCACAAATTCCTGCTCAGGACTTTTGAATAAAAGCAAGAGATGTTTCTCCTCTAAACAAAACTTTTGTTGTTGTTGAAGGGAAGCCAAAAAGCCCGGCGACAGCCAAACACAAGAGACAAGGTGTTCCCAGATCCTTTGTAAAGCACAGAAGTCCCTCTGGGAGAAGAGGGCTGAGTTCGGTACTTAACCTGGCTATATCGTGGATTTTCAGTCAGTTCTAGAAAGGGGCTCGCTCTACACAGGTTTGTTTTCCTCCTTTGTTAGTTTACATCTCGGATTAGCTTTAATACACAGCGGGATGTTGATTTTAAGACCAGGATAGCGGGGCAAATCGTCTGCTGATACCAACATGCAATGCCAGCAGGTCTTTAAACCCACCTGGATGGAGAATACGCCTCATTTAAATGCTTGCTTTGGTCCCTCTCACTTGTAACAAGGCACAGCCTTCCACCCCTCTGCATTTACTGGACTGCGCACAACATCTGCTTATTTTTTAAGTTAACGGAGTAGGTCCTCACAATCTCTTTGCTGTCAAAACAGCGGAGGTGCCCTTCCTCCGTGTACATTTTGTACAGGAACGTTTAGATCTCTTCTTTATAAAAGTGAAGATTACCAGGAAACAAAACAATTGCAATCCAGCCGCCCCACCCAGCAAAGAGTTTAATTGTTCCAGTTACTCTCTGCCCTCTATATCTCCCTTAAATGCAGCTCAGCAAACAGCTCTGCTTTTTGGACGGTCGCTTACCTTTTGTTTTCCTATCCACCGCAACGGGCTTTTTCGTTTCTGCTGTGAGCAACAGCTCGTAAGGGTGTTCCTCTTCCTCAGCTCCACTTCCCTTGCTCTTTCCTTGTGCAACAGAGGCCTAATGAAAAACAGCATAATGTAGCGCTCCACAAAGCAATGCTATTTATCCCGGCGATCAAGCACAAGGCCTCTTTATGCCATGGTTTAAGCAAGGAATTGGCAGAGGCGACACCTTCGCTGTGGAGTGTGATCCAAAAAT
>VXBH01008928.1:144435-156549 GCA_013400035.1 Rynchops niger | reverse complement strand
AAAAACCCCACCAACCCCCAAACCCCTTTATTTTCTAGTCTTTAGGGTTGCTGCCAGCTTTCTAGCACTGACCAACTGATTCAGCGCGCGAGGGCTGCAGACAGCCTGGACGGGGGAAAAAGAGCTGAGACCGTTATTCCTGTTCATCCCAACTCAGACTTGCTGTTGCTATTGGAATTTGCATCGTCATTCACTATTTAATTGCTGGCCCTATGAGGACATGGCTAAAAAAAAAAAAAGCCACCTTCTCCAAAGTCTCAGATGGAGCATTTCTAACCTCAGGATGCATGACTAGGATGCAGGACAGGATGCAGGATTAAAGAGCCCTCAACAACATTGTATAAACTCAGTTTAACCTCAGGATGTGCAGCAGCGAATCTGCTGGTTTAAATCCCCCAAAAGCCTCTGATTAGAGCTTGTTTGTGATATTGGCAGCCCCTCCAGCAAGCTGCTCTGGAAAGCCATCATCCACGTGCAGGAATGCAGTCCCGCTGCAGGATCCAAATGAGTCTTGCTGCAGACTCGCACATGTTGGTCTACCTCACCACCAACTATGATAGGCATTCCACATCCTTAGAGAGACACCGGTGCCACCCTGGTGCTAATGGGGCCAAACTGGGCTTCAAGACACCCTACCTGCATGGTCAGCTGCCTTTCAGCACCATCTCCTGGCCAGACCCTGGCAGGCTGATGCAGCCCTGGCCCAGGAGCCATGTGTGCCCACAGCCAACTGCGGCGGGGTCAAACCCAAGCCAGAAAGCATCAATCCCTACCTGCTGCCAAGCCAGGGGAGGACAGGTCTAAACCAAACATCTCCCCAAGGAGGACTCCTGTAGTGGTCACAGTCTCCTGGAACTGTCTAGACAGCAGACTAGGCACCACCTCCAATTTCATACAATCATCTAGGTTGGAAGGGACTTTCGAGATCATTAAGTCCAACCATTTCTACCCCAAAGAGAAAGCATCATAGTTGCTTTAGGGGCAGATAGGTACCTCATAGAATAGCTTGGGTTGGAAGGACACCTAGTCCAACCCCCCTGTCACGGGCAGGGACATCTTCAACTAGACCAGGTTGCTCAAAGCCAGGGTCTCACCCCCTTCACAGGAAAGAATTTCTTCCTTATATCTAGTCTAAATCTCCCCTCTTTTAGTTTCAAACCATTCCCCCTCACAACGGGCCCCTGCTAAAAATTACCTACCCGACTGCAATCTAGCCAGGACCTCTGGAAGCTTAGGGAGTCTTGGAAAGACACAGAGGAGTCAGCAGCACTGACAGGAGTCCTTCGTCCACATACTGTTTCTGCACAAGCCCAGCTGGCTTTTAAATCGGCTTTCTCAATGGGAGGAAATGGGTCACGTCCAGCACAGAAAGTATGTATTCTGCCTGATTCAAGCATGAGCCGTCAGACCTGCTCCTTTTCAGGTGAAGGAGCTCATAATGAGCAAATTAAGGAAAAAAAACCAACTCCTGACCAGATGGTGGCACAAAAACATCAGACCATAACAGCAGGTAACAGGCTCTCGCCAGAGATCTCGGAAAAATACTGCACAGCAGCAGCCTGTCCTAACAGTTGTAGCCTGGACCTCAGGCTAGGCATTAGAATTCTCCTGAGACTCCTGCAGGTGATGAGGACTATGCTGTCCTCTATCAAATGCACCGAACGCATTCAAAAGCAGCTCCCTGACAGCACGCAATTCCCAGCTTTTGCTTGTTAACTTTTGCACATGCATTTATAGGCCTGGTTGCACTTGATTTTCTCCATCTCTCATCCTCCCAAGCTTTAAATAGAGTCTCAGGTTCAAATTCCCTTAAAATGAAGACCTTTGTTTGCTGGAGAATGATGCTTCCTCTGTAGGCTCTGCAACCAGGATTAACAAAATCATCAAACAAAACTTTCTCCCAATTCATCTTTCTTTTATTTATACATGTTGATTAGCATGTATAAATATTCACTATTAGCAAAGCCCAAAAATAAGATGTTGTTAATGAGCATGCTTTTTAAAGCGTACTTAGTCCACAGCAGTGGACTTTGAAGGACTTTTTAAAGGGCAACTCATCTCGTTTCTCTCTCCTCCCCCACCAGAACTGCAGATCAAACTGCTGGAACAAACACGGCGCCTTGGCTTTTGTCTGCACTTCCCTTTTGGAGATGAGTAGTAAACAAATGAAACTGAAGTTTAATTCGACAACGCAGACTCTTATTCAGCTGCAAACCCAGAAGGTTTCTACAGAAAGGCGGCACTCCAGCACCTCCAAACAATCAGCTCTTTTGCCTGTTTGTACTAATGTTTTTCCATGATGAAAGGTAAAAGTTTCTTGTTTATGCACATCTGCGTTGACAGATAGCCCTGTCTTGGCAATGGAATAAAAAGACTACTTTTGAAACCAGAGTTTGGCCCGACCCCAGAGCAGTCAATGACTAACTGTCCCGGCCCTAACACCAGAGCAGGTCTGGAGGACGGCAGATCAGGATGCTGCAACGAGACGTTCACAGCATTCCCCAAGCGTACTCCTGTTCACACCTCCCAACCCACAGAGAACATGCGCCGAGATGATAAATAATGGGCAAGAAACAGAAAAACTGATCACCCCAGAAATAGCAAGCAAAGAAAAAGAATCAGACCCAAACCTGCCTTATCGGTACATCTAGAAGGTCATTTCCAGGCAGCGACACGCGCTGCCTGCAAGTTCTATCAATGGAATTGGTTGCAAATCAAGATCTCCCCAGCGACTCACTTTGCATTCAAGTCTATTTGCCAGCAAGATTTCCTTTAATGGATCACGTTTCCAAAGCCCTTAGTGGCAGGACAACACAGCAGGTGTTTTATAATTAAATATGGCAAGATAACTCAGCAGGAGCAGTCAATGCACGTTTCTCCCCCTCGTGTTTATTGTCATGAACAAGTTCTGCTTTCCAATTATGCCGTGACCTGCTACCCAGCTCTGCTCTGCCCAGGGCCGGCCACGAGACTGGTTATCACACACTGCAAAACCATTTTAACAGCAGCGGAGAGATCAGTCCACAACTTCGCATTTCAATTTTACTGTTTACGCACTGTTTGGAGCTTCACTCTCTCTATAAAAAGTCAGTTCCGTTAAAGCAAATAGCATTTACTCATGTCTCATGGAGATTTGACATACTTCAGAAAACAGATCACATTTATGCCTTGTAGCAACTTCAGCAGATCAACACAATTGAAGCAAAGAGCGTGGTGAACCGGAGCCTGTTCCGACAGCGAGAGGCAGCACACACTCCATTCGTTTACATACAGCCTACTGCATTTGGAAAAACAAGGAAATCCACAAGATTTGGGTTTGCTTTGAAGATTCTCCGGGGTGTCAGCAGAGGTTGCCAAGACACATTCGTGGTTTCACACCCCCCCACGCACAGGTCTCCTGGAGAACCCTCACATCTCAGGTTCACAGGCAGGTGAATAGAAGTGAGCGATAGGAAGCCCAGGAGCAACAATGCAGAACAAAAGAGCTTTAGTTTCATCAAAAAGCAGCTCACGTGCATTGACCTCTGCAGAAGACAGCTTTAACACACGCTGGGACAGATTCTCAGCTGAATTCAAGCCCCTGATCCCTGTTCATGTCAGCAGGACCCCCAAGCCCACGCATCTCCTCCACAGCTGGAAGCTAAGAAGAAGCAGGAACTAACGGCCCTCTGGGTTTCACTCTCAACTGAAGATGCATTTGGTGGGATCATTACAAGTGGGCAACAGTCCACATCGCAACGTGATTCAGAAAAATCTCTTCCTAAGGGAATTCTCAGCCAAGAATAGGAAAGTAAGGCTGAAGGTCAATGCAGAGGTGCCCTGGAAGAACTGCACAAAGGAAGTTCCCATGGCAAGTGACAGCAGCAATGCTGGAGTGAAAGAAAACTTCCCTTTCACAACCTGACTTGCAAGGCAGTTGGCTCCTTCCAAATTATTAAAACTGTTCTTTAGGCCACACTCTTCTAAAACACCCCAGATCAAGTCCCACATACCTCACAGGAAGCACCATGGCCTATCTTCTTCTCCACGTGCTGCTCCTCCTCTTCATCGGGTGGTGGCTTGGCAGGCGGGGGTGGACGCTCTCTCTGCAGTTTAGAAGACCACAGTCAACTGCGTTGCGTTAAAGTACATCCCCTTCTGCTTCCACCAGCGCTACGTCCATGCTGCTGTGAACGCAGCATGGTAAGGACCTCCTCAAATTAATCTGGGTGGAGGAGTTCAGTCCTAATAGCTCAGAACTTGGCGATGGTTGCTGCCTTTCCTCCTCCTTCTCCTCCTCTTCAGCAGGACACCAACTTGGAAGAGCCCTTTCTGCAGATTCACCCTACCGCAGTCCTGTGGATGGAGAACACTGACCACCCGCTTCTGCTCCACAGCGGTCACAAGGCCAGCTCAGACCCACGTGAGCACCAACTGTGCTTTCAGGAGAATAAAACTGCTCGGCTAGAAGGTGCTGTGTACACAGGTTTATTGCTTCATCACTTAAACCAGTTCGTTCAGACCCAAACTGGTAATCTCAGCTTTACACAGTGAAGGTCAGTAATGAACTCATGCAGATGGGCAGAAAGGGAAGACTCCTCGCTTGTGTCTTAACGAAACAGTAACATGAATAAGTGATCCCAGAGGCACCTTTTATAGTGAAAAACCCTGGAGATCAAGAGACAGTGCTGCACTGCATTCCTCAAATATCCCAAGACTGTCTATGGGCAGCGAGAGCTGCTGCCCCATCTCGCTGCAGAGGGAAACACATCCCGAGGTCACCTCCTGCCCTGCAAGAGCTCCATCTAATGGCACAGGGAAAGACGGCAGAGGTGACCCACTCACTCCAAAAAACTGCAGCTAAGTTTTGGAAGAAACTTCAGCAAGCTCCTAGAACACGTCCCTCTTCTCCCCGTCCGCTGCAGTTCAGCCTCTCATCTTTTCTCATTTGTGACAGAGCTGAGCTTATTTCACATCAGACACTATTAACACAGGACAGCGTGCAGCTGGATATAAGCCACCAAGATTTAGTCAGTAACAGGACTTAGCGCGTCTTGTACTGCATACCCTAAAGAGAGGCCTGGCTGAAATGTCAGTCTTCTACAGCTTTTGTTTCGTTTCTACTATATTTTCTAATAGTACAGGAAAAAGGATGCACCTCTCTGCAGGAAGAGAGGAAGCACGGTTACAGCACCACCAGCAGTTTAATTGTTCATTGCCGCTTCGCCTTTTGTGCCAAACTACATCCACGGAGCAGGCTTTGTAAAACCAACCAGAAAACAAACCCAGAAGCTGGCACACAGCGTGCTCGAGGCCGGCATCCCTTCTGCGCTGTCACCAATTGCTAAGGGGGCAGCAGATGCAACTAACAGATGAGGAAGGCTTCTATGGAGACAGTTTCAGCTTTGCATTGCCTTGTGAAGCCTTGGGTACCCTCTACAGATCTCTACAAGTAATACACAAAAAACGCTTCCGCTGCCAACTAGTTTCCAACGGGATATTCTTAAAGACAATTTCTTGAGAGCGTCTCTTGGGCAAAGCAGAGAGCAAGAGAGAGGAGAAAAATGCTCCACACAAAAGCTTCCAAAGCTTTCTTCTAGATGAGAAGGTAGCCCTTCAGCTAAGTGCAATGTCCTGACGAACCAAAACTCACGGGCACCAGCATTCAACTGCCAGAAAACAGAAGGATACAGCGCGAGGTGACAACCAGGCATGGAGAAGTGGCCACTTGTGGGCAATACAACAGAGGGTATGTGAACACCCAGTGGAAAGGAGAGGTACCTGCCTGCTCTAATCAGTGTCAGGGATGAGTTTAAAGATCTCTTCAAGCTGGGGGATTGGCAGCCTGCTGCAAACTCATGAAAACGGAAATCCTTCTAAGGCAAGCAGAGATGAACACACAGAGCTACATACAGGCCTGACTCCTGCTGCTTTGAGACCAGTTGATTCTGCTTCCTTATTGACGGACTCTCGATCGGAAGATCTCCCGCTGGCAAGGCTGTCCAAGGAGTGGCAGGATGTTGCATTGTATAAAGCTTCATAGGGGCTCTCCTCTTCGGGGTTCACATCAAAATCTAGGATCAGTTCTGTAACCGCTTTCTCCACATCACCTGTGAGAGGGAGACACACAAATACATCACTCAGGGCTTCTGCCCTTGGAAAAAGAAGGGTCCTAGCGACTGCTGTGCTGTGTGGAAGCCTACCCTGAGATATCCGGCACACGGGATCAGTGGCTGGTACAAGCGGTGCTGGAACGGTCTTCTCCGCAGCTTTGGCACTTTTCTTCCCAATGGTGTAATCTGCAATGAGGGGGGGCGACAGGGTCAGTTTATGTCAGCCTGGTTTTATGTCCACTTCAGCATGTGGTGCTTCCTCCCTTGCGGGTGGAAGGCCAACTGTCAGCTCATTAACTTTCCAAAAAATAAGCAAAGTACATTACTAAAGCTTGCAGCTCAGATCCCAAAATAGAAGCAGGCGGCCTCTTTAATCACATACACAAGGTTAAGAATGGTTCTTTAAGTTCAAAGAAGTCTTTATGTTTTAGAGTCTTTAATCAGAAAGCTGCAAAGCTCCTGCACGGACACGACGTCACGGAGCAGACAACTTCATGCTGTAGACACAAGCTACATCACGAACCAGTGATGCAGTCCGGTCTGCTGGAGTCATAAGACAGCAGAGAAACCAATTCTAGCTGTGGTCCCCTAACGACAGGCACAGCCAGAACCATTAAACTTACATGAATAAAGTCAGACAGTAACACCTCACGCAGCTGCCTCGCTCACAGGAGCAAACTATCAGCATTTACCTGCAAGAACTTTAGTTTTAAAGCTCATCTGTGTCTTCAATTTCAGAATGGAGCTAATACCTACCAGCCTCACAGGCAAGGCTTAATTAAAAGTCTGCAAAGTGCTTTGAACCTGTAAAGCTCTCACATGCTAAGCATGAATAATGCACACCAGTTGCATACGCTTCTGATCTTTCTCCCCACAGCTGAGAGGAAATTGAGACAGCATAATTACAAGGTATGGATTTAGCTAAGATGCCACATTTCATTCCCTAACTTGGACAGACACAATGGGCCCAGCTCCTTTATAAACCACAAGTAATCAAGGCCTTTTCTGCAAATCTCATCTGCAAAATACATGCCCAAGCTTCACAATGAAGTGAGGGGTAGGATGTAAGATCTGTGGATAACTATTTGCCTACACAGACACATAAAGGACAGTTAATCCAAACCCATTTCTGAAGCTATTACTTTGCATTCTGCAAGCAGATTTAGGCTATCCTTAATTTTAATTACCTTCTAAAGTGAGTTAAACAAAGCTCAATTAAGCCCATTTAAACTGTAAAAGTCATGCCCCGCTCCTTCAGCAGAGGAGTTAATCCCCTTAAATCTCCCCCCGAGAAGCTCCCCCTGCAAATATTTGGTCTGGAGACAGTTCACCCGAGCCATTAAGCATCATTCCTTCCAACAAGATTCTCAGCGAGGGAACTGAGGGTCCTGGCCCGAAGCTGTTTTGCCTTCGGCACTTTCCAGGCCTAGAGAACAAAATCCTGTACTTGCACTGGCACAGTTATCACCCCAAACTTCTCCCCCCTGTCCCCACACAGAGCTACATCACTTACCTTCGATGAGAGCTGCTATGTGTTGGCTTTTCTGAGAAGGAAGTTCCCTCACAATATCCAGAGCTGTCAGGCCTCTGTTATCCTTTATGTTCACATCAATACCTGTAGCAATAGGCGTAGAAAAGGCAAAAGCGAGAACATTTTTGAACTATGTGCAAATTCATGTCTTTCAGCAAGTCAGATCTTTGTGATCATCACTGGGGGGAGCTAAAAAAGGCTCTGGAGAGGAAAATCTAAAGCCAAACACCAGGAGATAACCTCTCCGAGGAGCTTTCATAGCTGTTTGGAGACACATGCTGCAACTATAAAGGGGTTTCCCCAAGTTCTGGGTGAAGAAATCACCAGGTTATCACTTCCGAAGGGGATCATTCTCTCACCTGCAGCCAGCAATATTTGTACCACATCTGTCTTGCCAAACAAAGCAGCTTCGTGCAAAGCACTGCCTTTTTCAGTCTGCAAATTAAATGGAAAAACAGCATGAAGCTAGGCAGTGGGGAATGGCAATGGAGGCATGTTTTAGAAGGTTAAAGAAGCAATAAATATACGGCATCATATATGAAGTGAGGGCAACAACATCTACAACTGCAGATGGACTACTGATATTATTACAATGCTGAGAATGTGGAATGGAAAATGGGGATGGTGTCCTCAGAGAGACATGTGGGCCCAGGTTAGAGACCAAGGACAGACTTTCCTCAGCTTAGCAAGAGGTCTTTCCTTTTCAGGACATGTCAAGACCACCATGCACAAGCTATGGCTGTGCAAACAGCATATTCACACGTGGCTTGATAGGAAGAAACACAGTTTGGCTCCATCACTATCAAGAGCTCATGGTATTGCAGGGCAGAATAGCTCAGGTGAAAAGGCTTTTTTTCTTCCCTCGCCATCTGTCCGGGGCTTTTCGTCCAACTAACAAGCAGGCGTGAGGCGTGCACAGCACCAGAGTCCCTCACAGCAACCAAGAGCTGAACATACAGCCCAGAGGAAAACAAAGCTATTGCTCATCTTTCATAAGCGATCCCTGAGGGTTAGGAGGAACTCTCTGTATGACGACTACGGGGGTTCTCCATCCCCCAGCAATCAGACCAGCCCTTCACACACAGACACACGAGATACCTGATAGTTGCTATCCATGCCAGCATCCAGGAGGACATGGACCACGGTTTTGTGACCATTCCTGGCCGCCAAGTGCAGAGGAGTGTGTTTCTTAGTGTTGCAGCTTAAGAGATTGGGGTGAGCGTTCAAGAGCATCTTCACAACTTCCAGCCTCCCATAGAGCGCGGCCAGGTCCAGAGGAGTCTCAAACTTGTTATTGCGCATGGTGGGGTCAGTCAGCTCCTCCAGCAGGACCTTCACCACCTCGGTGTGGCCGTACTGGGCAGCGCAGTGCAGCGCCGTCTCGTTGTCATTGTTCTGGGGGGAGATCAGAACGTCAGAACCGGGGAGAACAAAGATGCTCCGTGCCTCATTCAAACCATTGAAGTTTAAATGCAAAAAGAAGACAAAAAAAAAAAAAAAAGGCAGTCGGGAAGCAGAGAGCTCAGTTTGAAACAGAGCCTGGAGGAATGTTTTCACCATCCCAGTAGCCATGTACCAGGCACAGACATCCCCTCGTGAACTCATCCACTGACCCACCCAGAAAAAGCTTCAAAAACATTCAGAAAAATAAGCTTTACTCAGATACAGGAAATCTGCTCTATGGGACGTAGGTGCTATATGTGGAATAGCCTGCTTTCAAAGCACTGAGGTCAAAAACCAGGGGACCATGCTAAAGTTTAAGGGATTGTTGAGCTGTATCTGGATTCCCGTTAATTCTGCACCTGGGGAAGGCAGCCTGATATTTGTGAGCAGCATCCCACACTTGGGGGTGCCACAAAAATAAAAGGCTGCAAGATACGGTAGGCAAACTGCAGCATGAATTCTACCTGCTGTAGCTTAATCGTCGTCATTTTAGATTTAAACTTCAATTGTTTCAAATCCTACTTATCCTGATTATAACAGTCATTCCACCTTTGCAATTCTGAAGCTCGCAAGCTGGTTTAGAGAAAGGGTGCATAGAGTTCCATGCAGCTTGTGAATTAGAAAGCAGTGCAATTAGATCACTCCACTAACAAGCCCTTGTAGTTGAGGTCTCGGGTCAACAGAGGGAAGAGTTGTCCAAGCGACAAGAGAACACCTCCACAAGCGAAAGCCAGATCCAATTAAGGCGTGCAGCATCTGTCAGGCTAAAAATCACTAGCGCAAAGCATTGAAAGACAAGCAGCAGTAACACTGCACTCGCAGGTGCAAAATAGGAACATTGTCAGGTTTAAAAGAGCCTTCTCTAAAATTAAATTTGCCTCAAGTTTCTAGTTTTACCACTGTACGTTATACACAGGGGGATTTCTGTTAAAGCACTCTGGAAAAAAATACTATCTAACCATTTAACCCAAAAAACTTTAGTATAAGCCATTTCTCGCTTAAACCTTAGCTGAAAGAATCATCATTGAATTTATCATTTTTAAGAACAGTTCCCGTTAAAAAAAAATCCCAGGGAACATAGTTGTCTTGATGGAGTTGGAAGTACTACTTAAGAAACTGAATTTGATTAAAGTACCTTCCTTTAGGCTTTGAGAACACGTGATTTTTTTTGGATACCGGCTTGTAGGAGCAGTCAATATTTTGCACCATTTCACAACCATGTTGCGGAACTTGCTCTGTTGTACCAGCACTTTAATCCTATTAACGTGTTAAATCATTCTAGGGATTACAGGAGTCATGCATGCAAACTCCCCTTTGTTTTTATCTGGAATTTGCATCATTTTTCAGCCACGTGAAAAGCATGAGGGAAGCGAGGAGTCCTGGAGAGGCTCCGCAGCTGCAGCCTGTATAAAAGCAAAGACTCAGGAGGCAGCGAGCAGCAACAGCCACATGCAGAGGTGAGACATTTCAGAAGGCACGGCATCACTGTTAGCACCGAAATGCAAACAACAGGCTCGATACTTGGAGTGGCAGAGGCAGCCATGGTGAAGGAAGGCACATACAAGTGGACAGAAGTTACTGGAGAATAAAGAAGTCTGCACATAAAATACATATATGGAGGGAGAAGGGGAGAGAAGAGAGAACTACAGAGATTACACCTATCAGTCAGTTTAAGCTGCTGGTCTCGAGGCATTTAAAAGGTCGGTAAATCGCATTATTCTCCTTTGAGAGGGAAGGGAACCCGGGTACCAGCGAGCCCCTGACGCAGCAGCCTGAGGCCCCAGCCTGCCCCCCAGCACCAGGGAGGCTCCTGGCCAGTCTCTGCAGAAAGAGTCGGTAACGCCAGCCCCGCGCAGGGCAGGCACTACTTGTGCCACGCTAGCCGTGACTACAGGGGACTTCCACTGCCCGACCGTCCCTCTCTCATCCCTCCCTGGCACAGACACCGTATCCCCCAAGGGTGCTTTAAAGCACACAGCAACTCCAAACACCTGCCTGACGGCTCAGAAATGTGAACACAACACCCTTTAATAACATAACTGTTGAAGACTTCCCCCATCTTCACTGCAATTTAGTCTTATTTTCCTTAAGCAGGTCAGGCCTCTGACGCTTGGGATGAAATCCCCAGACTTTCCTCCTGCAGCAGAGATCACCAGGTGGTAAAACTCCCCTGAATCATTACAGCAAGTCTTTCCCCATCACAGACTGTGTACTGGAAACTCCCGCTATTGCAGAAGTCTTTATTGCCTTCGTCTTGGGAGAGTTTGGGGGAGCCAAAAACGCTGCAGCTGTTCCAGGCAAGGGAGTTTGCCTCCCTTCCCCGCGTCGCCTCTCCCAAGCACAAACCAGAGCGGAGCCTGAACACTGAGCACGAGCGCTCAGATATATGTATTTATCAGAGATGGAAAATGAACATTCCTTTCCGGCAGCCAGAAGGCATATGGATTCAAATTTCAAAACTACTACTTAGAAAAATAGAGGACTCAACAGAGCCCAGGGGCTGCATTCCTGCAGGAATCCCAGCATCCCCCCCCAGTTCACAGCTGGGAGCGAGAAACTGGGCTCGTAGGATGCCCGCCTACAGACCACAAAACCAGGAATGCCAGCAGAAATGCCTCTGCTTTCATATGGGCTCCATCGAATTTTTCAAGCCCTGGTAACTAGAAACCACATACCATAGCCCTTACGCTCCTCCATCAGATGCTGAAATAGAGAATCTACAACCCCTTAAAGTGTATCTTCCTGCACCCCTGTTCCTAACGCACTGTAAGGGGGCTTCCATTGAAGAAAGGAAGACTTTGTTTAAATAAGGGAAAGTTTTCTAACTTTCTAACCTGCAAAGATTTGAATGGTTGAATAAGCTGCCGAGGGAGACTAGAGCTGTCCCTCTCTGAGGTCTTTGAGAAGCTGCCAGACAAACACTGGCCCAGAATGGTTCAGGTGGATCTGATCCTGCCTCGGAGATGGGGAAAGAGGCTACAAGACCCTTCAGTCCCATCCAACTTATTTCTGAGATTCCTTTTTTTTTTTTTTTTTTTTTTGTTTTTC
>VXBH01008928.1:111163-144426 GCA_013400035.1 Rynchops niger | reverse complement strand
TGAACACCCCCAGCTCCCTCAGTCGTTCCTCATAAGGTTTGTCCTCCAGACCCCTCACCAGCTTTGTAGCCCTCCTCTGGACACGCTCCAGCACCTCAATGTCCTTCTTGTAGTGAGGGGAAAAAATCCTTTGTAGGATTTTTGTCCGTGCATGCATGTCTAACTGAGGTTTGCCCTATTAAAAACCTGTCGTTTTGCTGCTCCAGTGCCACATCTGATCCTAAAGCCCAGAGCAGGGACGTCCTGCTGGCACGCGCTCCACAAAGTTTCACTTGAAGGCAGGCCAAAATGAAAGAGGAGGAAAAAAAAAAAAAAAAAAAGACAGTAAGCAAAATCCAAACTTCACCAGGAGGTGACACCCAAGGCATGTCACAGCCTTGGGCACAGAGCGGGCCAGGAGCGTTGGCTGGAGCTGCCTGGCCCAGCTCTACCATCTCCATCTCCTCCCCTCCTCTTGCAGCACAGGATTTCCATCACGCACTGCCAGCGGCAGAGTAAGGAGGAACAGGCCTCCTTCCTTCCCACAGGTGCCCAACAATGTCAAACACGCTTCAGAAAAAAAAAGGGAGAAAAATGATCCCCATATGTCCAACAAGCTTTCGGGAGCTCTGCGGGTGGGTTCGCTGCCCGGTTTCATTTGCGGACTCCAGATGGTTGGCTTCCACTTTTCTCAGCAGCCCATTTAGATTTATAGCGCTCTAAACCCAATCTGCATGATTCATTTGCTTCCAATTAGAAAAAGACAAAGGTAGTTTGTGCACTGCACAAACCTGAGCTATGTGACAGCTTTTTCTACTTTGGCTCTGCTGGCTGGTTCCTTCACACAAATTAAATAACGAAATTCAAGACAGCAGGAATTACTGAAGCAAAGTCGCTGCTCCACCTTTTAACTTTGCTTCTATCATTTGCTTTTCAGAAGTCCTTCAGGCCCATAATAGACACGCTGCAGACACTCCTCTTGCTGAAACCTCAAGATGTTGAAAAGTAAGGGGCATAAAAAGAAGCTGGTAACTATTTCTTTAACTTTTAGGAGAGCAAGAAGCTTCTGGCTTTCTTATCTCTTCCTCAACAGGATATTAAATTGTAGTTCAGCCTTACAGAAATGCTTTCCCCCTCTTCTAAATATCCCAAAGTGTTTGGAAAGATGAAACACCCCACTTCAATCATTTCTGTATGACATCCCATCCTGCAGGGGAGCTGGGAAGCCGGGAGCACCAACTAAGCAAGGGCTCTTACGCTTTGCACCTGGGGCTTCTGTGGGTCTCCCACCCGCAGCCAAGCGATGGAGAAAACCTCAGGGTTTGTACAACAGGTATCATTCCACACGCTCTTCATCAAACTTGGTCAGAAACTGGTGAAAAACTGGTCAGAGCCTGCGATGAACCCTACAGGTTGTGTA
This sequence comes from Rynchops niger, assembly GCA_013400035.1. NCBI lineage: Eukaryota > Metazoa > Chordata > Aves > Charadriiformes > Laridae > Rynchops > Rynchops niger. Next base: position 143,027 of record VXBH01008928.1, on the reverse strand, counting down.
TAAGGCACATTTCTCTCCTTAAAACAAAGCAAAGAGTTCAAAAACTGTAGCCTTGACCTCGAGAACACTACAGGCACCTTGAAAACTGAACTGAGTTCAAAAATAATCCACTTGTCAAAAATATAAAATCCAAAATAGAACACTTCGTAAACAAAAATCCCCAAGAAAGTGAGCTCACTGCATATTTCATCTTTATATTCCTTCTTCATTAAACATTTCAATGCTGGAGTGTGTAAGATTTTACTGTTACTGACTTCTTAGAAAGCTCCTTTCAGGCAACTGAACTGCTCGACTACGATGTTTCCCTACACAATGTTTATTGCTGCAAAATTCCCATCTGGATTTTTGTAAAAATCACCGATAGGGATGAGCTTCATGTAAATCTATTTGTGCTTAAAGAGGTATGCACTGGAGGATTTCCTGAAGCAGAAGTCTGCAAAAACAAATGCAATTCCCAGCGGTTAGCAAGCTCAGGAATTTTGAATGTGTGTTTTGAAGGTACTGCAGATCAAGCAGAGGGAAAGTTTTAACTAAACTTTGAGAGACAGAAGTCTGCCATGGATGGCTGAATCCAAAATAATTGGCTGGAAGCAAGCGTGGTGCGGTGGCTGAGAGCAGAAGTATCTTGGGATAAATCAGCAGACCAGTATGCCGTCATAAAATGAAAAACGGTGTCTGAGAAAACACCACCAGGAACTTTCTTATCTGCTTCCCCAATTGCTCAGCCTCAGTGCATCGTAAGTGCCGGTGTCATGCCTTTTTGTAGCTCAAGAACAACTAAAAGCAAGAGAGGAGCAAAATAGGCAAGAGAACAGGAACAGAAGACTAGGGCTGAAGGGTCAGACAACAGACTTAACATCAAAAAAAGAGAGACTGATGCAATAAGCAGGACATGAAGGACTTGGGAAGGGAGGCGCGAACGTTACTGCCTTCCCTTCTCCCCACCACCACCAAAAGTATTAACTGTCCATTCAAACGACACATACGTTATGCATTTTGTAGGAGAAAAGGCATGAAAATTCACTCCAAACAGCCCACAGAGAAAACACATTTCCTTCTCTTTGCATTTGCAACATTAGCACATGAAACAAAACCTAAGGCATTTTAATTGAAATAACATTACCTTTTGGAAGTCATCCAGCCAAATCAAGCAAACTGACCATCACCGTGAGTCCTACAAGGCTAAGCAATGAAGGAGCCCCCAGGTAAGTAAGGAAAAGCTTCCCTTAAATTATGTTTCTATAACTGCTTTGAAGAAGGAAGCCCACAGTAAGTAAACGGTCGCATTTTCCTTTTCCCCCAAGCAGCTGCAAACCCAACAGGTCTTATTGCAACTGGCTGACATTGCACCTGGAAGCACGCGAGTGCAGCTTGGAGTAATGATGCGGTGAAATGCTGACAGCAAAGTACACACCTTGGCATTGATATATGGGTCAAAGGGGCCGTACTTTTTGAGTTCTTTGATCTCAAGAGCATTCTACAAAAAGGAAGAGGAAAAAAAAGAAAAAAAATGTGATAATGAAATGGGTGAGATATAGCAACAAAGCAATGGGTGAACTCCCAAGGGGTGGAAACGACAGAACACAGCATCTCCTTCCAGTCAAAGCTATTACCAGCAGAAGCCATTCCAGCTGCCGATTCCTGTAACCTGAACCACTCTGCGTCCCATTTACAGGCTCCGAACACAAGCAGCACGGGCTATTCAGCTGACTTTTCTCATTTAAAAAGGCTCCTACTAAACAGACATTAATGAAACATTACCTGGAAGGATTACACTAAGCTTTTAATTGTTTGTAAAGGTTTGCCTTGTACCTGTCCTACTCGGAGCAGAACAGTTTACGCTCAAGGCCCTCGGTCAACTCTTATCAGGTTGATCAGAAACAGCTAACTCCACTTCTCAAACCTATTTCAGCAGACTGAATGCCTGCAGCTCTGCCTGAAGATGTTATTAACTACAGCCCCAAACTGGAAAACTATCAAAGACATTAAACCGTGCATTTTAGTTATTTCTGATCAATTGAGTAGTGAATAGCATTACCATGATATTTTTCGTTTTGTGATGCCTTATAGAAGCAACCGTTTAGCCTTGGAGCAGCCTGGTGCATCAAGTTAGCTGTCTGACACTGAGGAACAGAAAACTTAAGTACGGCACTTTGGTGCCCACAAAGTACGGCTGGAAGCAGGATTAGGATTCCTGCATCCAACTCTGAAAGGAGCTTTGCTCCTCAGCTTCTGACAAGTATACACCGCAGATCAAAATTAAACAGCAGAAACTCACAGTTCCCAGCTGCTCATCTTGACTTTGACAGATTTTGCTAAACTTGAGCCATGAGTGTCTGACCGACTTCTGAATGAATGTACGTTTTTAGCCTTGCGGCACAAAGGCAGACAAACTTATTTTGGTTTACTCCTCTCCTCCCTGGATGAAAACCCGAGCGGTTCGGGAGTTGATTCACAGGGACATTAGCTATTCCTGCCTCAGGGACAGGACAACCAAGGGCTACTGGAGCTTTAATTGTCCGATTTGGATCTATTACTGCACGGCTGCCCAAGCGCACTCAGCTGTAACTGGTGCAGTAACGCTGCTCAACTGGCCTCACTCAGTAAACCAGTTCCCTTATCGAAAACCCTTTAAAAAAAAAATAGATATATTTGGGTCTTCCAGCACTAGCATTTCAGAAGTTCCCTGGAATTGTAAGATACCTGCTGACTTCCAGGGGGAAGTTACACGGGAGCCAGACCTCCAAGGTGGACACAGTGACCCCTGTACGGAATCGCTGTCTCATGCAAATCAATCCCTCCTCATCCTACACCAAAACTATCAGCTTGACAAAGGGAAGAAACCCACCAGAGTTGTATTTCTTGCCTGATTGAGAGAACAATTCTTTAAGATTAAGCTAGGGATTTATCTGGGGGCAAGTAGGGTTAAAATGATCTTACAACTTACAAATTAGTTAACTGGAGCAAGTGCTAGAGACAAGCCAGGAGAGTAGCTAAGAGAGCGTGGCCAAACAAAGACTAAACAAAGCTGCTTTGATTAGTTCTCAAAGAAGGGAGCCAATGGATCCTTTCACAGAACTAGAAACCTTCTCAGCTGTCCAGCAACTGAAAGGAAAAACTATGGGTTAGTTTTAGAAGCCCAGTATGAAAGCAGGAGACCACTGCCTAGATGTTGAGTAGTTCTCATATTTCTGTATCTCTGTATAAACATATATACCTCGCTCATTCAACCACTAACTCAGAACTGGAGGTATCTGATTTTGGCAGTGCCTTTCTTATCCCATTAGCATGTAGGACTTTATTATAACAATTGCTACTAGTTTGGGAAGGCTCAAGAGTCAGCTGAAGTAGTCTCTCTCCATCCGAGGGAAGCGACTCAATGATATATTAGAGAAAAACAGGCAGACCTGCTCGTTGACTTTAGTATGCGAAGGTCCCTGGTGGATGAGGAGCTTCACTATGTCTGCGTCTCCTTTCCAAGCTGCCAGGTGAAGGGGGTAACAGCCTTTACAGTCTGCTACGTTGGTTAGCGCGTCGTTCCTCAGCAGAACTTCCACCACATCCCTGCAAGAGAAGGTAACTGGAGTCCATACGATATTCAGGCTTTGTTTCACAGCTTACATTCTGCAGTAAGTATTTCACAAAAAGTTAATTTGAAAAGAGGTATTTCAGAGATCCTCTCGAAATGTGATTTTAAAGTGTTCCTACTATATGCTGCCCAAGGGGAAAAAAAGAAGGAAGACTGCTGGGATGAGCTCAGGAAAGATCTACGTTACCTTCATACTAATGGAGCTGAATAGGGGCTGAAGTCACCCACAAGCCACTCTGGTGAAAAGTGAATCGCGCCGACACAATGAAAATGAATAAAGATTTTAACTCTGTTCAATTTCTCAGTTATCTTCAGTAGCAATGAACAATACGATTTACCACAGTGAAGCCTGGAGTTACTTAAAAATGTAATATGCATGAAAGCAAATTTTGCGTGGTGCAGGCACAGCAACACATTGGACACCAGACAGACTGCAGAGGACTGTTACTGGAGAAGCCACCTTTGATATGTTGTTATATCTTAGCCAAATTGCTTATAAATAAAAGGGTGGTTGAAAGCCTCAGTGTTTCACCAAATTTTTGAAGAGATGTACGCTCATACTGTGCAGCAGCCAGTGCCTCTATAGCTTCACTGCACCAATGTTCTTCGCTTTTTGACCTGAAGATGGTGTAGTGTTGCACCATCGCCACGTTTTCAGTGGAAACAGCATTAGGCTAGTGAATTAATTGCACAGAAACAGTAGCTTGTAAAGCACACGGTATCCCCTGTGATCAAAGGCATTATAAGATGACTCACTTATGACCATTCAAAGCAGCATGGTGCAGTGGAGTGTATCCAGTACTGTCAACGCAGTTCACATTTGGCCCTCTCCAGATGCTGCAAGACAGAAAACGGACAGGGAACACTTAGGCGTACAGCAAACAGACGGACAGTGGGTGAAGACAAGCTTCAGCAGAGTTCCCACACCGAGCTGGTTATCTGGAAGCAAACCAGTGGCTGGAGAGCTGTGGTTAAGAGCAGTAATACAGAGAAGAGACGGCACAGCACTGCGTGGAGCAGAGGGTTAGTGTCACAAAACACGCAGCCTATGGTGCAGGGATCCACCACTCGACGCTTTATCTGACCATCCCAGTTTTAAATGAGAGCTCCCACGTTCTCCTGCTACTAGACATCTTTCAGCCATACATGTGCTTGGCAAAAAGCATCTTCAGAGGAACACGTCTATTAAAGTTAACCACAAGAGACAGGAAAGCATCGACCCACCGCTAATTCACACCCCGCTGAAGAATTTTGATGAGTCTGGGAAACCCTCTTCCCTCCATGGCAGGAGTCACTGGGGGTGTAAGTCAAAGACCGCGGGATACAAAGCCGGCTCCTGGTCACCAGCGTGATTCCACGCCGACTTCTGGCTGTCCAAAAATCATTTCCATCTGACAGCTGCTGGCAGTCGATATGAAAGAGTAGGTGGTCTCTGAGCACTTCTGAGACTATTGCTTAACTTCCCTCCCGTGTTCAGAAGTCAAACACTTTTTTTAAGGCTTTAAGGATTAACCCCAGAGAGGATTAATCTTCCCTCTAACCCCTGCAAGGTGCCCTATTTAAAACAGCGGAGAAAGGCCCGTGTGAGAAGCTGGCACCGCTCTCGAGCTTGCTGTCACTGGAGCCATCCCTCACCAGCACACCCACCCTCTCCCGGAACAGGCACACAAACCCAAATCAATACGTTCTTATAAGCAAATTGAAACCATTCACCTTTCCTGAAGACGGCCCTCTGCCTCACAACCCATCACTCCTTGTATGCTGACCTGCTTTAAACTCAGTACCTTCACACACTATACAGGATTTATTATAAGCCAAGACAACCACGCTTTTGCTAATGCGGTATGTTTTTTGCATTGTTTTCCTTAACCTGGGGTAGAATTTAACAGCACCCACTAATCCCTAATTTAATTGCTTTAAAATAAAGTCAACTGTTGCTCTTTATGAAGGAGGCCTTTCCTGATCATTTCATTTCCTCCCCAGCATGTAATTGCTACGAAACACTGTACGACACAGCCTGAGCAGTAACAAGGTTTTCTAAAATAACAGTCATGACTGGAGGGCTCCTGGCCAGAAAAAACTCTATAGCAGTGTGTAAAAGCAGCAGAAAGGCACCAAACCAACAGGAATCTCTTGCAGACCAAGTGGAAATTCAGAAGTAAGCTAAGCAGCACGCTTACTTGCGAGCACGTTTCAGGTGGGATTCAGGAAAACGCTCTGAAATGGAAAGTCTCTGCCCTCTGAGTGACTCCTGATCCGGCAGAGCATTACCAAAGGCTTCGCGTCCCGAGACAGACGGGAGCTTCGCTAGAGGAGAGGCAGCTACGGGGAGACTTCATCCAAGGGGAGAGGGAAATAAGCCACAAAATCCAATTTGCAGAGGATCAGAAGGCTTATCCCGAAGCATTCCCACATGTCATCCCGCGCTTCACAAGCAAACGGCAAACCCATACACACATGCAACGCATTTCAAGTGCTACTCGCATCATTTGCGGGACAACAGCTTAAATTATGTCCAGGAGATACGCGAGACACCACAAACCTCATCAGACTGAGCCCGGGAGGTGCCCTACCCCATCCAGCTGCAGCAGCCCTGGAGTATGACGGGGACCTGAGTAATTCTCAGGCTCTGGTTAATTTTTGGCAGTGGGCTCATGCACTGTGGTTGCCCAAATAATTTATTGCTGGATTTAAAGCGGCAATTAATGGTTAAAACTAGTGCCAGAATGACTTGCGTGTAGTCTGGAGTGGTTATAAATGCTGCGCCTGCGCGTCCCCTTGCACAGGCTGGCCAAAAGCAAAGAGTCCAGTGGCTTTACATATCAAACGGAGCTGTGTTTGGATGCCGAGCGAAAAAACCTTCAGGGCGTACTATGAAAAAGCAGCAGCGTTTAATACAAGTATTTCTTTCAGCTGAACTTATGAAGTAAGGAAAACCAAGGTTAGTGGTGTAACGGGCATAAACCAAGTCACTTGCTCAACGCAATCCACCCCGTCGGCAGCAAGAGCGAGGAGCGGAGCCCAGGATATCCGTCTGCACCAGGACACGGTCTCCCTGTGAGAGAACACGTCCATAAACATCCTTAGAAATTTTCTGGTTAATGCTTTAGCGTAAAATGCAAAGTTCACTCAAAGGACTCGGAGGAGGAGAAAAGCTGAGAGTCCAAGATGAAGCTGGTTCAACAGCGAGCGCTGGATACCAACTGCTAAGATTTTAAGATATTAAAAAAATAAATAATAATCTGCTGTGTCCTTTCCTCCCCCTTGCCCTTTAATGCTTGCAAATAAAGAAAGCTTTTATCAAAGAAAGGTCAAATCACCCAGAAGTTCAGCCTGAAAAGATCCAAGAGAACTATTTATATTTCGATGTGAGGACTGCAGTGAAGTCTATCAGTCTCTTCCCTGCTCTTCCTCTCCAGCTCTCCTAGAAGCCACACACTTCTCCTGAGTTAACAAACCAGATCTTTCACCCCATTTTTATTTATGCAATGCATAGCATTAAAGTGACAGACTAAGATAAGACCTTCGCTTCTCATGTTAGATCTAAACACAGAAAAAGAACTCCACGATGGTCCGCAGAAACTGGGAGCTGGAAGAACGCTAGCACAGGGATGTTACTTCTGCAGTTCCTCCAGAGCACTCTTTGCAGCGCCTGGTGCATCTGATCCCAATGACATCTCAAGGAAAATCCACAGGAACTGTGGCAGAACTGCTGGAAACAAAGCCCAGGCTCTAATTTAAAATATTAGGAAAAGCCCCTCAGAGCACTCGGGGAGGAGGTGGGTACTCCCCAAGTGCTCTGAGATCAGATATTTTGAAGTGAGGGGTCTGTCAGGTCTTTTCAGGCCAGAGGGGAAATTTAAAGACGTTTAAGTCAACGGGAACAACTCGGCAAGACTCCGAGATGTCGGGCTCATGAGTACGGGGAGCCCCGTTCCCAGCCCCACTCTGGGAACTCGTATCAGACAAGTAAATACAAAACAGTATCTACCTCCGCTCGATTCAGCCCAGCGCGAGCACATTTCACAACACGGAGAACAATAAAAATCAGACATTAAGAATCACCTAAGTAGGTTTTATGGAGACAGAAGTCACTGCGGGGCAGTGAGGAGCCCGCAGGTCGGGCTCTGTCCCTTTCAGAGGGGTTTCCCCCCGCCCCGAGTCCCAAACCTGCCGCTGTGCTACGGCGCAGATGCTCCCAGCAAGGCCCGGGGCCAGCATCTCCCGCTGGAACAGATCACCTCCAGTGGCTTGCAGATGAGAAATGAAACGAGAAAGAAATGAGCGTTTATGTATGGCACTATGAGATCAAGAAGTGGTAAAGCCGGAATCATTCTATCTTAACAATACCTCCTTACAGACCCGTTGCCCTGATTTTAAGAGGCAGAGGGGAAGTAACTCAAAACAGGGCAGTATAAAACATTGCCTTTGGCAAAAATAGACAAGACAGAACAACATGCAGGAAATCCTAGCGCGAGACTGCTGTGATGCTCTTCGAGCCTTGCAGGGTGCAGATGACGACTCTGGAAACCACGAGGGCTTTACTCCCTTCTGTGCTTCGTAGCCTTGGGAAAAGCTCTACTCCCAGACCTCAGTTTTCCCCATCTGTAAAATGGAAATACAGCAATTGAGAGAAGCGGGGTGCAAAAAGCCGAGTACTATCTACGTACAGTGTGATTTTGGGCTGTTTCTGATTAAACAGAAAAACAGATCCCGGCACAGGAAGGAGAATGTTGTAAATACAAGTCTCCAATAAAGCTCAGAGAAGGTCTGGAGCCAATTCCACTACCACTGCCGTTTGCTTTCTTTTCTCCCCCAAACCCCCTTCACATCAAAGAGGGGGGTTTGCTTTTATATCAGCAGTCTCCGTTATGAAATCAAGCTTCTCAACTGATTACCGAGATTTCACCTCCCTTTTGCTGCATTAGGTAGTATTCTAACGATGTTTCTGATGTATCTGTTTAAGGCAACTAAGCCTGAACATTAGCGATATAAGAAAAGCTCTGAAAACTGCAAAATCTGCTCTGTTCAAACTAATTCTTCCGCTCAGTTTTCTCTTGCTGCATGATTCAGCAAGTGCTGTAGCCTTTTAAATAAAGCTTCCTGTTCGTAAAAATTGCTGAATAAAGCACATTGCTTTAGGTCATGATAAAACCCAATAGTTCCTTTAAACAAGGCCATATTTGTCCTCCCGCTTTCCCATTTATTTCTTCCTGACCGTAGTAACTTTACTCACAAAATTGTCTGGGTCAGTAGGCTAGAGCAAAGGCCAAGCCACCTAAAAAACAACCCAATGTTTTCAAGCCAAAGGATGAGCGTCAGACCTGATTTATAGCCTCACTTATCTGGATTATAGAAGCAGACTTGGGGGACCAGTAGTCGCTTGTGCAGAGCAGAGGCCACCGCTACCGTGCGTATTTACACACTCAACACTAAAGGCACCACACCAGTGCTACCGCTGCTTTAGGAACAAGAAACCACTGCACACTTGGGCTTGGCCCAGCGTCACAAAGGAAGTTTGAAGCAGCTGAGAACTGGCCCCAGATGTTTGGAGACTTAGTTCAATGCCTTAGAGACAGAGTGTCCCGAGGGCAGTTGAGGCTGGAGGAGGATTAACTCCCCGTCCATTGCGCGGAGGACACCACAAGCAAGTCCATACACACATCTCAGCTATTAATATCCATACAACTGCTAGATTCTTGCAACGCTAACACAACCCCCTTTTGGTATTTCCTGCTTATAGACCGGTAATACAAACAACTCAAATGCTTTGTGTGAGACTTTAGGTTTAGAAATTGCACTTCAATGCTTCTGTGGAGCGAGAAAGGCAGCACGACGTCCAACTCCCCGACGGGAACGGGTACGGAGCCACGACCCCTTTCCTTGCGTGCCTCGACCACTAGATAATACAATAGCCTTTCCAAAAATAAACTGCCAGGGCAAGGCTGGAGAAGATTAAAGCGGACTATTCCTGGGGCAGGGGAGAACGTGGCCGGATCCCAAGCAATACTTTCTCAGCCCCTCTTGGCAGGCTTCAGGAGAGAGCACGAAGAGCAATCGCGTTAGATTCCAGCTATCGCAGAGGCTGTGAAGGACGCCAAAGCAGTGATCCTTGGCTTCTACACTCCTCAGCTTCTCTCTCCAGATTCTTCTTTGCTATAAAGCAGTCAGTTGGGATGACTGCTCCCACCCAAATCTCCTTGGCTGCCTTCTTCCTATACTCTTGTCCACACTATCATCCTCTTACGCATTTCACATCCCCCTTTTCCCTCTGTCCAGCAGATTCCTGCCAAACTCAACTGTCCTCCACCCAACGGACCGAGGGACAGACAATCTGTGCATCTGCCTGCTCTGTTCTGCTCAGGCCTGAAGAGTCTGGAGTGCAGGACCTCGCTCCACGGGCACTTCGTTCTGACTGTCGCTACCAGGTCATCGCAGAAGACCTGACAAAAAGCAGTGCTTTCTGCCTCTGTCAGTATTTTCCACTGACTGCAGCAGAGTTCGCTCTAAAAGCACAATATTTGAGAGCTTGGCATTATCATTTTACAGCTGTAGCGTCTTATCGGTTATGAAAACAAATTCAGACATACTATAGAAAATGTGGGTGGCCATTTCATACAGAGGATAATTATATAATGCTTTGCAGAGAATCCAGACATTTTAAACACATGCAGAAGTCTCGCTTCACATTCCAGTGCTACACAGGAAGCATTTGCTGTAGATGAAATTCTCCCGCTAACGTTACTGCCTCCATTTTTCTATTGGAAAAAATAAAATACAGTAATCCACGTTTAGCACTTCAAACATGACGATGCTGCCAAGCATTTTACAACCACACACAGTAATTACCTCCTACCTGATGCAGAAGAGCTCTGTTAAGGGCCAAGGGGCTGCAAGGGGAGAGGTGCAGATTGTTTTTGTTGGATTTATTGTTTGAGTTCGGTTGTTGGGTTAGATGGGGGGTTTTTTTGGCTATAATGCAGAACAAAGTTTTTTTTCTTGACTGTCAAGGCTAAAAAATGCAGCTCCATAAGCTGGAATAAAAGGGAAGGAGCTGAATGATCTGAGCTAATACTACACGTGCTTCTCAAGTGCCTCTAGACTTGGGAAAAACACATGCAAGAAGAACCGCCAGCAAGGACACTACCCATCGATCACACAGCCTGCGAGACCTCAGGAGAGCTGAAGCTCTCTACCAGCTTTTCACACTGAAAGAAGCAGGGAAGTCAGAGCACCATGTATTCCCAAAGCTGTTGGGAGAAGCGTGGAAAAATCCTTCACGTGGCAAAAATCAACTTACATTGATAAATCTTGCCTACAGAGCTCGAATGATTATGGGTAAATTAAAAAGCAGATCTGGACTCACCGGGCTGTCAGCCCTGCGGCCACAGACAACTCAATAGGTGCAACGCCGAGCATGTCCCCTTAAACTGGTACAAGGAATTACTGCCCACATTTCCTCCTGCTGGAACTCACTGGGTCCTCGCTGTTGTGCTTAAAAATTAGAGGAAATGGAAGACCACCGACCTCAGGCAGAAGAATTAACACACTGAAGAGTACAGCACTGCTACAGCATCAGCAAAGATTTACATGCTGCTTTCAATATCTCTCCATTCCAGAAAGCACCTATGATATGTGAAAATTCACCACTGAAATGTCGTTAGTTCTGGGCTGTAAAGCAGAAATTTTCCTGGCAATTAACATACAGGAGCAGGAAAGCAACACCTATAAGGAAAGAACACTGGGATCATAAACAGCTGTGCAAAGCATCCAGTTTTCAAACATGAAAAGAACAAAACCGCCAGAGCAGACAAATTGATCCTACTGGGATTTGAACACACTGTTCCAGGAAATGTGGATACTTGAGACACGGTGCATAGGTTAAAGTCAAAGTTAAGGGGCACATGCATTAAACGTGCAGCCACTTGGAGCCTGTTGGACCTGGACACGGCAAACGGGAAAGCATCATTCCGAAACCAACAAAGCAGGCTCCTTCCAAGACAGAAGTACGGCAGCGTCTCTGCGGGGACGACACTCTTCACGGAGGATAACTCACTTCTGGGGATCAGAAGTCTGGATCTCACAGTTACGGGATTAATTTGCGTCAGCCCATGCAAAGCAGGACTGCACGGGAGAGGTAACAAAACCCTCCTCAGACATCCGCAGGGCAGCGATACGAGATCTTACTGTCTGTTTTTCCACCCTGTCGGAGCATACCTTCTCTCCTGACAGAAACGGAGGCTTACACCAGACAGAGCTGAGTCAGGCCGTCAATCTATCAAGGAACAACAATTGTGTTCCCAGTTAGAGCAAACAGGTGAAGACACGTAGTATATACATTGCAAAGAAGAATTCAGCGCCTGCTGGAGGTGCTTTTCCCCGCTCGAATTGCAGGCAGCTGTTTCCAGAAAATTCCATCCAAGTGCACGAAAAGCAATACGGTTTCCCCAGCGCAGACATTTCTTTGCACAAATATCTAACAAATCTAGAAAACTAAACTCGGCAGAAGCTTGCTGAAAGCATGATGCTGCAACATAAAAGTCTCCTTGAATGGGCAGTGTCCTCACCTAAGAGCAACTTCCAGATTTATGGACGTGCTCAGAGAGAATTTATTTATTTTGCAGCTGCATTTGTGTATCAAGCAAGTTTTATGCGAGTAATAAGCGTTTTCCACAGCTGTATCCACAAAACACACTTTAATTCTCTCATATAGGTCTGTTTGCATACAGCAAGGAGCTCTACGTGGCAGGGCACACTTTCACATCTCGCCTGGGAGCCGCAGTATTAACTCACGCTTGCCGATGGACTTTGTTTCAACAGAGTTTAGATCCAGTTTAGATCAGTGAAGAAGTACTCGACAGCATCAACAAATCTTAACTACGCATCTGCAACTTTTAATGGAAACAACCACCCAAAATCGCCTGGCACTCAAATTTTGAAGAGGGATAGTGAAGTGAGAGTATGAGACTAAAATGCCATCATCATATTAAACAGGAAAATTCATGGATATGTACACATAAAGAGAGGAAAGCAAATCTCTCATCTCAGCCAGTTCTCTGGCAGGAACGAGAGTGTGGCTGGAAGGAGAAACCAGAGCACAGCTCTGTAATGTTACAATAACGAAGAAAAATTGGGGGTGAATTTTTACTAGAGTGACTTTTTCATCTCCTACGTGCATCTGGATTTCTTTCCTTTCAAAAATTTGGCCAAAAGAAGTAGGTTTGGCACATGAGAAACACGTAACTGTCTCTAGAGTGAAGCCGTCCCGCTGCCCAGCTTCCAGCAGCGGGATGCAGAGATGAAGCTTCCCTGAGAGAGGAGAATCCAGACGTCGGGAAGGGGCAATGGTAGGAATGTATCTGACGAAGACAGCAGAGGAAAAAAAAAAACCAAAAACAAAACACCCCCACATGCACATACCAAGAACAATTGCATCTGGGTGATCACTGACTGTGGCCATTTGACCCCTAACACGTATGGCAGCATCCAGCTGCTCGGAGGCCGCGACGGGACTTTGGCCATCATCCCACTTGGTTCCGTTCCCCTTGCTCTCCAGGGACCACTTCAGTCATCACACAAGCAAGGCGGCGGTTCTGACGCTATTTAATCGGTCCCTGCACCTCCCCCAAACCACTGCACGCATCCTACGTATCACCTTGCTAACAACATCCAACCACTTGGCTTAAAAGCATTTTTTTTCTGAAATTCTCCTTGACTTTTTTTTTTTTTTTACTCAAGGTAAAACAAGCAACTCCAGCAAACAAGCCACTCTTCAATGCCCACCATCACACTGAAATCCTGCATGTTTCCAACCCTGGGCCACATCTAACCCACTGCAAAAAATCCAGAGACACGCTTTTCAATGCGCCAGAAGGAGGAAGGCACATGGCTTTACCTGGGGGAATTACAGGATTTCCAATTTACCTTCTATCGTGTTTAAGAAACAGACAGGTAGACAACACACAGAACCACTCAAACAGTGAACAAACAGCTTACCCTTATGGCTCACACCACATTTAAGGCTCACGTTTATCCCTACCCTTCCCTGTAGTAGAGTACTTGCCATATTACTAAGCGTGCTGAACCGAGAGACCAAATATACAGGACAGACAGATTAAAAGACTTAATCCTATTGCACTAAATGAAATATGCATGGAAGGAATGCGTTAATACCTGCAGGCAAGACAGAGCTGATGGTAAGCACAACTGAAAAAGCAGCTGCTGGGGGACACCGATGCCCTGTAAAGCCCGAGCAGTGAGACAAACCTTTGGCCATTTCACCTCCTGGTACATCTTCCCTTTCCTCGACAGCATCAAGACCAGGACGAGGAGCTTCAAGCCATTCTGTCTTGAAAGCCGCAGGGCTTATTCTTTAGCACGTCCCAATTATCTGGCAATGCCGACTTAGCATGTGTGTGCCACAGAAGTTAGAGCTCAACATTAAGAGGATGAAGTCCAAGCCCTTCCCTACATCCAACTAGAGAAACTAGAGCCAAAGACAGTTTAACAAGGTGAATCTTCCTCAAAGTCATAGGATCATGAGCTCAAGTACACGATGCCAGAAAGGATGGGGAAAAGGTGACATTAATAAGGGCAGGACACGTGAAAATGATCCAGCTGACATTGTACAACCCCACAACCCAGCCCAAGAGCTGCAAGAGCTCAGGTTCCATCATCAGACACTTGCCCTCAAGGTACCCAGCAGCAAAGGCAGAGCTACCAACAAGGGATTTGGGGGAAAACACTCAGATTCAGTCCAGCTTTCTGGCTGACACACAGCAGGAGCCAAAGACTGCGCCTGGCCCTCTGTGCACTACAAGTCCCCAAGCTCCCAGCCCTCAAGTGCTTCCACTTCACCAGCTCATTTGCAGTGTGAAGCAATAGTTAGGAACAAAGACTGCCAACAGCTCCAGCCTCGTTGCCCAACGCCGACGGAGAGTTCAGCCAGCACAAGGTTAGCAGCGTGCTGTGAGAAAGGCAGCATTTCAAGCAGTGGAGCAATACTGTGCAGCAACCGATCCTCTAATGGCCAAATTGTTCCTTCTCTTTACAAAGAGAGCAGAACCACTCACTCCTCAGATGCGGTGACTGGCTAAGGACAGGCAGCAGGAAATCTGAATTTTCAGAGTGACAGCAACCCCCTGAAGGATCAGTTCAGGAACTGTAAGAGGAAAAAAGGTAAGCTCATCTATTACTCTCAAAACCAGCCTACCAACTCCCACTCCTCATCTCCAGGAGGAGGTTGTTTCGGGTTGATGCAAGAACGACGACAACCACACATTTAACCTCTGGGCTTGCAGGCTCCCGCTATAAAGGAACAAGATAGGGTTGACATCGCTAATAGAAAAGCATCCATCCAAGCTAAAATTCCACACTAGGAAGAGGGCAGCCCTACCCTTACAGATGGCTCCTGGCAGTGGAAATGCATTTCTTTAAACTTAATGTATGGTGGGGGGTGACAGCGGGCTCTGTCTTCCCCTGCAAGATGCGATGGGCCACGCATGCATGTTACGCTACATCAAAAAATCCCTCCAAGCAGGAGACAAAGTAAATAGCTGCGGGGGGGGGGAACAAACAAAAAACCACACAGGTCTGGTTTGAGTGCACATGCTGCCCTTTATTCTTAAAAGCATTACAGACACTCTCTCTGCAATCTGCTCCCATTACGGACGCATTTCCAGCTGATTACATGCAACGGAGCAGAGTTCATATACAACACAGGCTCTCCAGGCCAGTGCTGACTACGAGGGCCAGCGCTAAACAAGACTTTTCTGAAAGAAGTGCAAAAAAATGTCACCCATCAAGACAGGGAAAGCCAAGCAGCGTCTTCTAGGAGAGCAGCCAGGAGCTTTGGTTTCTGTACAGTGTCGGGAGCATCCCCCTCTCCACCCCCGGTCCGAGGGTAGCGTGTTGGTAGGGGAAGACAAGGGAAAATGGGAAGGTAACATCAAAATGGCATCACCCATGGGTCCTTTGCATTTGCGGCTCACAAACCCCAGAGTGCCTGAGGACTTGGGCACTTAGCTCAACTGAAGACAAAACTCAGGAGCTGAGCAGATTTCAAAAGGAAAGAGAAGGGAAAACACTCACTGGGGTATTTTTAAAAAGAGAGCGTGCATTTAGCCTCTAACACACATAACAATGCCAGATGCAGCCTCCACTAGTACTTCAATAACAGTATTCTCAACCAGGAGCACCTACATTCGTCAGAGAGCGAACCTCGACCACCTGACACACAGATGTAGGATTTTACCTGAAGCCCTGAAGTTAGAAAAGCTGGGCTGCTTTTTCTAGGCAGGGAAAGCAACCTCTAAGAGAGGACAGAAATTCGACAACATTTGCAAAACGCTTACAAACCTCTCAATGAGGTCTACTAAACACCAGTTTTGCAATGCATTCTCCTCTTTTGCATCTGACTAGATGGGGGTTTGAGGATTGAGCAAAAGGAAGCAAAACATTCCTGCCGAAATTCAATAAACTGAGCAGCCTTATGAATGTCATATAAAACAGCCTGGAGCTGACAATATCACAGAATTGCAAGCTGGAGCTAGCGGCATTGCTAAGGTAAGCATTCCTCACTCTTCATTTGAAACTATGCTATCCTGTTTGCACAGTGCTGGAGAAGATGCAACTAAGGGAAGGAAATGAAGTATTTAAAAATTAAAAAAAAAAAAAAAAATTAGATGCAGAGAAAAGTAGCAGGACACATCTAGCCAGTGCAGGCTCCCAAGTTCTGCTGAAGCACAATTCCTTAGAAAGGTGCAAGACTTGCCCGTCGCCTTCCCTCCATCCAGCAATTCCAGGGAAATGGAAGCAACCACAAATTCCTAATCCAAAAAGCCCAGGCAGCCGATGCTGCAGCGCTGAGCTGGCTACAGCTGGCAGCCTCGCACTCTAGTCTCCCTCCCCCTTTTTCTTTTGTGAGATGGTTTAACAAGCTGCAGAATCCCAAGAGACCCGACAATCAAACAGCAGAAACAGAGCATAGTGTCTTGAACTATACACGTCCATCTCCACTGTTTCCTTCTGACAGACACACAAAAGGTCCGAGTTTGGAGGGAAAACATTGCCAAAAGGAACTTGTGCAAATAAAATCCTGGCAGAGTTAATTTCATTCCCACCGCCTGTCATTCCCCCTCCATGGGGAGAACTGATGCACCAATTAAGCGTTTCAGGATGGCAGAAAACATGTCACCCTCTGCTAGCTGTCTACTCTGCAAAACAGCGACATGTTCATTGTCAGACGGAATCAACAAGATTAGAACAAGTCAAAATTACTGTTTTTCCAGCGTCCACAGTGACCTGATCTAATAAGCATCTTGGTGGGAACTTGGGATTTCTCACAGGGAACGTTGTACCTAGGAGCATGTAGGAAAGATGATACTTTACTTAAATATGGACAACTTCCTCCTGGTTAAGTCTTAGATATGCTCTATACAGAGGAAATTAATGTATCTCCATCCCTCACTGCCAGACTGCTGAAAAGAGCTGCCCTCTCCCCGCTCCAGCCCACGACAGCCAAGCTGCGATGATCCATTTGGCCACCATGACCTCCAGCCCAGGCAAAGCCATCTCCGCTTCATGCCTCCTCACCCTGAAACCACACCAGCCCACAGCAAACCGGTTCTTCCATTTCCACCCAGTGGCTGCCTCCAGTTGATGCCCGAAAGGCTGAACGGCGGCGCTCGGGTCTGACCTGGAGCAGCTGAGAAACAGGTAAATAGGCCAAGTAAAACAGAGCCAGGGAAACAAAGATTCAGAGACTGAATTACCCCTTCCCTACATCAATTAAAAAGCAAATGCAATTATTTTGTAGCCATAACTGTATCTAGAGTGCACTTTTGCCTTAGGGAGACAAAAAAAAATATAAATGAGACGGAGGGTCATAAAACAACCCGTTTCCCTCGTGACGTTGCCAAGATCAGTGACACGAAGGCTTTGAATTTACACTGGCATCGAAGGGCTTGATTGCTCAGATGGGGAGAGGGCAGCGCATACGCAGGGACGGACCCCGCACGCCTTCGGGAGAGACTCGCAGGGCACCCGGTCCCAGCAAGACAAGCAGTGAGAGACGTTAAGCTTAAGTGAAAATGAAATTCATCACTCTGATACTGAAGACTGAATGCGATGGGATGGGATGAGAAGAGGCCCTCAAGGAAGGGAACGCAGGACTGGAGAATTAAAAGCCACGACAAAGCTGCCACTTAAGCCTTTGGAGCAGACTTTGCCCACATCAGCAGTCCAGCCGCTTCACCCACACAGCTCAATTCGAGCACGTATCAAATCCCAGCACTCCGGCTTAATCAGAAGTCCCCAAAGGCCGAAGAAAGACACGACCGAGCAAGAAATTAACTGGCAACAATGCGGGACACAAACAAGGCAACGACATACCACTGCACTGACTCCAGATGACATTCCTTCTTGATGAGCTTTTTAATTGGATGCCCAACAAACAAGTGAGAGAGAAAAAAAGAGCAGAGACAGGGAGGGTAAGAAAGCAAAAAGTGACCCTGCAGTGGCCTGGATGGGGACATTAAGGACACACCTGAGCAGTCACGGTCAAAGAGCACTGTGATAAGCTCCCGCGCATTCTTGGCATGAGTCAAGCAAACAGGGAAAGCATCAACTTATGACAAGGCAAGAGTTCTTAAGAAAGCTTAAGAAAAGTAAGATGGAAATGAAACAGGACATCCTTCTACTCCAGAAGCATCTGAAATCTGCCCCGTTAAAAAGCAGGCACGAGAGTGAACAGCCAAGGCAGTAAATTATTTCCAAATCTTGAGATAGCTCCTGTAGAGTTGTCATTACTTGTCTACGCTATCTGTAGAACAGAGATAAGGTTAGAAGTGAAAAATGTAAGTCAGCCAGCCAAACGATACGCATTAAACGCTGAGGTCCTTTCCCTGCTAACTGCTTGCGAAGGGCTGCGGGGAAGGTCGGAGCGGCAGGTACTGCTGCTCGGAGAGCTGGCAGAGACATCCCTGACACCCGTAGCCTGAATAAATAGCAGAACTGGCTGCAAAGAGAGCTCTTTCCCACACATTTCACTGCACACCTTGAGCTTCCAGCTCTGTTTTTATCCACCTGCCAGATTTGATTTCCCCCAAGATGACAAGCCAGCCTCAAACAGCTGTTTTCCTCACCAGGAAAAAAAAAATCACATCTTTTTGGGGAACATACACAACATATGAGATTATGTTCCAAAACCTTTAAAATATTCCTGCCCGCTTATTTGAGAGCGTACAAAAAACAGTTCTGGGCTTTTTCCTCTGTTAAATACAGTTCTCCCAGCCAGGAGGTGCTTTTAGTGGCAGAGCCTTTACCAGCCTGACATTTTTAATGTACAGGAGGAATGTATATATGCAAGTCAGACTACTAAATTATAAACTTATGCAGGGATAAAACTCTCCAGTACTTCAAACAATGTCAGGGTCGTTGCAACTCTATGCCAGCAAATAATCATATCTCAGCTGTAACAACTTATATCCATATAACTACCAGGATCCTGAGGCATTTCAGATGGCTTCAAAAGCTTCCCCACCAGCGACAGCTTCTGAGGTGGAAAGCACAAGCTCCTTCTCGCAGACAGAAGCTCTGCATAGCTGTCTTGGAGCAGCACTGAAGACCATTAAATTGTACCCAACTTTCCAGAGGAATTTAGAAGAAAATGTGTAAGTCAAGCATGAGCGAGTCGTGGAGAAAACCAGAATCGTTAATTACCTCAAACTAAGATAATTTCAGACACTGAAAACTCAAGTCTCATGAAGCAGTTAAGGTCAATGCACAAGAAAAAAAAAAAACCTTACTATATATTTATGCACACACAATTTAAATGCAACATTTAACATTCAAAATTTTACTTCAAGATTCAAATTTCTTCAATTTGTCAACTGCACCTCAAGAGACGACATTCACCCATTTATCTTTGCATCTGACAAACTGGTTCCAGATGATGACACCCAATGAGCCTGCGGCAGAGCCCAGCACTTTGGGACATGGGAAATCATTAGAGCCTAACGAGATGGCTTGGGTTAGAAACACCGCATTCACAAGGCTGAAACTCTGGGCACTATAATGGTGGTACGAATGAGAAGACCAAGGCGAAGAGCAACTCCAGTCAGTCTGAAGCTGTACTTAGGATCTAGAGCATCCCTGGGCTTCTCCTTTCCAGCCAGACTGGATTCCCTACGGCAGCTCCCCCACCGCTGAGCGGTTTCCAGCACAGACACCAAACACCCTGCTCAAATGACGTCTTCCAACTCAGACAATCACAAAGACAGCAGTTTGGGTTTGTTGTTTGGGTTTTTTTTTTTTTTAACCAATTCTCTTCCTTTTAGGTCTTTATTTTCAGCGAAAAGGAATGTCAAGGACACATCCTGTTTCGCTCTTTCTGTGAAGTAATCCCCGTTGAGGTTAAAGGAAATATTTCCAAAATGCCAAATCCAGCACTAATTACGCATGTCCTCCAAGTTCTGTGTTCTCAGCTGTTTCTAACTCAATGGAGATGAGCCATAGGAGTTCAGACATGTGGCTTCAGACTCCACCAGGCTGAAACCAGGCTGCAAAGAGCCCAACATCACCAGGGGAATGCAAGTAATTTTAAATCACACAAAAGTAGTTACTAACGACACCCCAAGACAACCAGAAGTCATCCACGGGGGATCACAGGATGAATCGAGGTCATTTAAATGTCTCTTAAATGACAGACAACACTTTGTCAGAGCTAACACTGTGCAGCGAGAAACTGTGGCTCGAAAAAACACTGTAAAGAAGTACTAGCAAAGAAACCCCAAGTCCATGGGACAAATAGTCCCTTACTTAAGTCATCTGATGGACTTCACAACCCTTGCAACAGAACCTAGACCAGAATGCAAAGCTTGGAAGTCTCCAGAGTAACAAGGCTTTATCATAATTCTGTTCCTGCTTCCTAAAAAAGAAAAATTGTGCTGATTTCTGAAATTAACAATAACGAAGGGTCTGGGGAGCCCATCTGTATCGCTGCACGGGCAAGCTTCAAATCTTACCAGGCTCTAGGCTTCTTTAATCGGATTACATTTTAAAACCAGGCAATTTACTTTGTGATGCCAAACTTGAAAGGATTTCTCTTAGTGCCTTAATTAGGATGAGGCAAAAGTCATTTCACCTAATTGCCAACCCACTTCAATATTAGATTTGAAAGGCCACCTATGACATCTTCAGACTAAGTTTGGTTTGGCCTAAGAGTCTGAAAAACAGCAGGCAATAGGATTAGATATAAATCTAATGAGATAATGTATTTACATAATGTTTATGGCACTCACTCTTGGACAAGGTTGTGTTCTTGCATCTTTAGCATGCAGCACTACAGACACTTCCCTTTAGCTGGAAAAAGCTTGAGGTTTATTTTTAAATTTAATTTCCCTTTAAAAGAAACCATGCGTTTAAATAACAAGGGAAGAGTGCTAATGTAATCTGCATTTACCAAACCTAAACAACCTGAAGTCAATCTCTGACTTTCCTTAAGCTAAATAACACAGACTCCTTGGAGAGGCTGGTAAAAGCCTTGCGCACACATTCCTGTTTTAAAAGCAACTTCTTCCATAATTTCATTAACAGGCTGCTAGTTTCAGATGTTTATACTGATTTTAATCTGAAACACTTAATAGCCATGCAAGGTGGAGTACTCGTCAAGAACTCGTGCATATGCATGTTGTCTCAGCACTTGGCCTCTCGGGGTCTCCTGGACATTTAAGAAGTTCACCTTTACTGACCACAGGGGAAAACAGCCACCTTAACACTACTGTACCTACGAGACTCTGCTAAAGTCCTGGCTTTAGGAAAAAGTAAAGTAAAAACCTACACAAATCTATACACTGTATAGATAAAAATAGTTTTAAACTCAAGCACCTTATCCAGCAGTGTGGATTTTCTTCCAGGATTAAAACACCTCGAGAAAACTCTGCCCTGGCACATGTTGTTATGGAGCATCCAGCTCCACATCCAGTTGGAGTTCAAGGGTGATCAAGAAAGCTTAGCTCAGATATTCATCCGCACTTCTCAAAGGCCATCTCCCAGTTCACGCAGCAAAGAGATTCCCTGAAAAATCCCGAACATTTCTCAAGCGAGCCACGGTGATTCACTGTAGGACAAAAAGTTATTGCAAATTCAGGTTTAAAAACGTGCACTTGATAAGATGAACACCCTGGTAACAGATGGCATTAAAGCGCTGCCTTACTTTAAGCAGGGCATTTCCCCACCCAGGAGAGGGTAGCAGGCAAGTTCAGAAAGCAGTCCTTTGGGAAATAGGATATAAATAGCTCTGAGGACATAATACAGGCTCTCCAGGTTCCACACAGGAGAGAGGGCACGTTCACACACTCTAGCACCAACTTCCTTCCAAACACAGCGCACATCTTCCTGCCCTCCATCTTTAATTAAGCCCTTTACCCCTTCATCAGTCTATCGAAGATCTTTCTGTTGCTGACAGCTACAGTCCCAGGTGGACTAACATTTCAATTTATGTTTTTCTCCCTTCTGCAGAGAGCAGCTGTATGAGCTTCTCCAGGCTGTTGCTATAGAAACAAATCAATCCTCAACAGTTTTATTTTTACCAGTTTCTGTGAAATAGGATTTATCTCATTTCCATGACTAAGCTGTACTCCAGAGCGAACTCTTTGGGACAATGATGGTGCCACCTCAGCATCGGACAGGACCTCTACCTCGTGTCAATGACAAGAGGAAACGGCCATCACCCTTATTTAAATGCACCTTCTTCACTCCAAGAGGACACTTCACCTTGAAACGATTCCTGTTAGCCACGCGTTACTGAGATGCAGCTGCATCCGTGGAGTGGAAAAGAGCAGAAGAGTGGATGTCACAGCCTGGAAGCACAGGGACGTGGGCAGAGCACCCACCCGAAAGCCCAAGCACCCACCAGAGGACAAGCCCCCTCCAAGCAGGCAGAAGGATCTGCATGGGCAGGCTGGATTCAGCGTAAGCTCCTCATGAAAGGCAAAGGGCTCACATGGGAGTCGAGGCATTAACACACGTTATCTGCTGCTGGCCAGAGAAACAGCCCCTCTGGGCACTCCGAGGGAAGCAGCTCAGCCTCCAGGAACTTCTCTTATCCTTGTCCAGGCGCAGCTGCGAGAGGGCTTTTCCTTCTGGTTTGGGATGAACACAGGTGGAATCTGTATATATTACCTCCATTCTGTATCACATCTCTCACTTGTCTTTTATAGCCTGATTGCTTTTCCTACAATCTCACTAAAACAATGCATTATATTAAAAGAAAAAAAAAAAAAACAAAACACACTGGATGAACACTGTTTCTTGGCTCAGCCACTCCTAATATATCAAAGACTGCTTCATACATTCATCTTTAGAAAGTTCAGTTCTCTGCCAAACAGCCTTAATCAGCCAGAGTAGCACTGGACCCACGTCACCCAGTCGAGCAGTTCCACTTCCATAAATACATGTTATTTAGGCAGCACATACGCAGACAGGAACTGCTGCACGCAGGGAGCTGCAGCGAGACAACTGCTCTGTGAGCAGAAGAGAAGGGAAGGGGAGATGCTGCCCCTTCGTACTGTCACCTGCAGGTTTCTGCCATTTCCCCCCTCTTGGATCCAGAAACTGAGCAGCCTCAGGAAACAAAAGTTTTCTGTTAGATCGGCCAGCTGGAGCGATTCACTCTGGCACAGCCACGCAACAACTCAAACGAATATCAGGGAAAGATGGGAGAGGACACGACCACCGCTCTCAGCGGCTAACTGCTTAGTGGTAACCTTCAAATTTCACTACTAAGTGCCAAAAGCTGTTTGTTAAATATTCAGCATCCAGCTGAACTCTGCATAGCTCCTGCCTTCAGAACACAGAGCACTCTGGATGTACTCAGATCTGCAGTGACATTTCTTCAGTTTTGGGACTGTGGACAAAAGTAGAGGGGAACAAGGCTGTGGAAATGTCAGTATCTCATTGCTCAAATATCCCATATTTGTTTACACGCATAGCTGTGGTTTGGGTCCTGAAATTGTTCCACACAGCTCAATGACAGGATAAGAAGCTGGGGTATACAGACGAAAAAAGACATCAGGGAATCTCAAAAACATCCACTCAAGTCCCACGAGCATCCACTCTACCATCAAGGTAAACAGAGAAATCACCCTGTATGAACGTGCCGGATGCGGCTGCTAATTCCAGCATCAATAAAATGAGCCCTTAAGTCTTCAAGATGCAAGTTTCAAGACTGCACCTGGCATTTTAACCAAACCATCACTGCCTGGCTCGACCCACTCCTGCAGGCACCCTGAATGCAAACCACCTTCTCAGACCTTGGGCTTCTTACAGCTATTTAGGATGCTCCAGCCAGCTCTTGAGCCAGTCATGTTCAGGGCATCCATCCTGTTTATGGATGCATTTCACTGTTCCTGCTGTGATGGGGCAGATCACAAACCTTATGCGATCTCTGCGAATGCAAAGAGCTGTAAAATGATGCTCCTGGGAAGGCATGTAACCTAGCAATGGGAAAAACCACCCCGGGATCCCTGCCTCCTTGGCTCTGCTCCTGTCCCAGCCCCGGGCGATGCATGGGGATACTGCAACCATTTCAGTCCTGGCATCTGTCAGCAGGCAACAAGTCGGTTCTGATGCCCTCAGTATTCTCAGAACAGCCGGACCCACTTAACGCTCCTCACACCACATCTGAGCCCACGGAGTGTTTGAGGTACCCTGCATGAGCATATGGATGTTTCCAAAACCTGTTTGGCGCTTCAAAACACTCAGCTGAGAAACTCTCAAAGGAAAGCCAAAATCAAGCTAACACATTCTCACCCTCAGTCTGACAAAAACACATGATTACTCCCAAGAGAGCAAGTCCCAGGACACTGGAGGACTCAGCATGTGGGTAAAGACTGATGGGAAGTCAAGAGCCAGAAGAATTAGCCCCAGCCTGGACACCCACCTGTGTCATAGAGCCAACAGTCAAGTAATCAGTCCCAGAGGTTCTGAGTCACTGCCTACACAAACAGTTAAGACACTTTTACTCAGAGTTAACAGAGATATCTATCCAACGTGCTGCGCTCGGAGCATTTTGCTCGAAGGCTGCATCACTTCCATCGATTCACATCTGCTCTCAACGCCTTACCCGTTTAACTCCACGCTCGCACACCGCACTGCTGTGTCTCCCTTCAACTTCTAACCATCTTTTCTGCCAACCAAACCAGGCAGCGTCGGGTCGCTGCCCGCTGCGTGCACAGCATGGAAACCTCAGAGGGCACAGAGCGTGTCTGGAAGGACGCAGAGCAAAACTCTCCCAAGGGAGTTTCATAGAAAGGGAAGCCACCTACACAACACAACTTCCATGTGCACGCCAAGCAAGCCCTGAGTGCTACAGAAAAAGCAGGTCCTCCTCTACAGAGAAAAACAGCATCCGTGGCTCAGGGGAGCAACGCAGGGCACGCTACGGTGACTTGTCTGAGGTCCCACAGCAAGTTTACAGAAAAAAAAACCAAAAAAAAAAACCAAAAAAAAAACCACCACCCCATCCTCCCCAGACCCAACCTTAATCACAGAATCCTGCTGACCAAAGCAAGCAAATAAAATGTTCCAAAGCTGAATTAGAAGATCACACAGATACAAAGCACTTAAGAGTCACTGCCAATAACTGCAGCCTTCCTGAATTATTTAAAAAGTGCTTAGAAAACAATTCAGAAAAAGAGCTGGTGCACACCTAATGCCTGTGGCACTAATACTCTTAGCAATACCGCGTTCAGGTATCTAATTAAAGAGAGATCTGTCCTGCTTTGCTGTTTGCATGGCAGGGTGTGGAATAGAAAGACAGTTTAAAAGTGGGCGAGATTATTAATCACAGCACCAAGAAGAGTGAAAGACCCAGCAACGATTCCTAACACAGCCCAGTTTTATGAGAAGGCACGAAGAGGAACTTCCTTTTAATGGGGGAAGGGGTAGACAGGGAAATAACTTCGTTTGCACCTTTACACAACCCTGGACCTTGGAGCCTGGCTGCTGCTCCCTGCGCTATCTCAGCCAAACGCTGCAGGACTCACCACTTAATCGTGAGGCCTGGCCACCTATAATGTGATAACAATCCACCCGTGAATGGGCAGGCACAGCCCAGCAGCCTTATCCCAGCCTTATCCTTCCTGCCTACGGGGAGATTCCTCTTCTCCCCACCATCAGCTGCGCTGTTAGAGCGGGACCTCCCTTCCCAGTGGAAACGCAGCGGGCAGAAAGGTTCCAGCCAGGCTCTCGGACCACCAGGAAAATGCGTAGCACTAACAAATCAACTCTTTAAATCACCCAGCTGCACAAGAACAATTATGAAACCCCACTTTTTATTTTAAATAGAAGTCATTTTCCTGACTCTTAACCACATTTGGACTACTTGAAGCTCCTTGAAGTGTTCAGCCATTACACCATGTCATTTCCTAAACCAAACCAAATACTCACCAGTAATAACTGCTGCAAATTGACTAGAACACTTGCTGCGGCTTCTGTGAAGCAACAACCGAACCCTTTCCCACAACAGATGTATACCAAAAAGTCCTAATTCACAGCAGAAGTTTCTCCTTGACACACTTACAGACGATTCCATATACAATCTGGGGCTCAACAGCAGCCTCAGTTTCCCCTCTCGTCAACAAAGATCCAGTCTTTTCACATCAATAGATGAAAATAAAAAGCTTTTTCTGCAAATTTGGCTTTAATACAATTGATCCCTTACTGCCACTGGCAAAACCTACTGAATGCAGATTGATATTTCAGGCCACAGATTTTTTTATTGCTTCCTGCCTTTAACTTCACAGCAAAGTGGCAAAAAAAAAATAATATCTAAATTCTGCAGCGTCTATGCAGAAGGGCCCCCTAAACCCCAAGAAACCTCATGGATTCACAAAGCATTTACAATTTCTGAACTCGCTTTGGCTTATGAGCATTACGTGGTGCTTACGTTAAGTTGATACTATCTCTAGATGCTCGCTGATCTACAAGAAATGCTTTTGCCCATTCCGTATGAGATATGCTCTGAAAACGCAGCGGCCAGGGTACAATGCAGGAGCAGGCATCAGCATCAGACGCCGGGATCTGGCTTTCAGCAGGTTTCCAGGCCCTGAACGGATCCCAACACTCATGTTACATGAGCGGATCCTGGAGGCTGCGCAGCCACAGCACGAAGCCGAGCCTCCCCCCAAATCCTGGCAAGCCACCACCTCTTTGTAAGCCCCACCATCTGCCTTGGCAAAAGCCAGAAACCAGAAATCTCCCTCTCCTCGACTGCTTCCCATCCTCCCCATACCCTTCTTATTATCTCAACCCGCCCTTTGAGTTCTCTTACTCACATTAGCTTTCCACCGGGGTTTACTTTCCTGATATTTTTAGTGTTACACATTCACCCCCTAGGGAGAGACCTGAATTCTATCTCTGTGTTTCCTTCTCGTTTGGCTTATCATGGTCTACCACGTCTTGCTTCCTGCTTACCTGCAGAAATCAGTGATTTCGTTGGGAGTTTGTGCCGGTCTCACATCCAGAGGGCTCAGCTCTGTCATCTAAGCAGGAAGCGTGAAAACCTCAGACTTCGACAAAGTTCACATTTAAATTACAATAAACAAGGTGGGTGGTTAAGTTTGTGTGATAAAACAACACCTTCCACAGAATTTACTCTGGAGGCATCCTCTACAGACTTTATGGACTAGCATTTGGTGTCTTTGTTAAAAAAACAGCACAAACCCTTTAGTGTCCGAGCTCAGACCAGTCGCCCAGCTCAACACAAAGGTTTACCAGGTATAATAGTGAGAACGCAGCTTCCCGCACCATGCCCACAAACACGCTTGTTTCTTCCAGGAAATGCCTGGTTTGTACCTAATTCAAAACTTTATTTTTGAGACGTCTGAAACGCTGCAGAACTGCACCGAAAAAGCTGGGACCAGCACCTCAGAAGGGGAACAGAAGGGTATTTCAAGAACAGGTAGCCCAAACAGTGAGGCTTAAAAATAAATAAATAAATAAAAGGAACTAAATACCATGCTGACATCAAAGAGACCCGAAATCAGACAGAGGAAGGAACAGGGGAGCTCTGCCAGCCCAGCCGAGGAGTGACCATGACCCTATTCCTGGGATGAGCTTCAGGGGGCAGCTCAGCAGCCCCTTTATCAGGAGATACCTCTAAATGCACGAGCAGCTTCAGCAGAACCAGGAGTCAAAAATCACGATGCAAAAAGAGGAAGGGAAAACACGGAACATATAGAACTGACCACGGACAGATTTCTCCACCACAAGGTAAGAAACCCTTAATTAGAAAGGTTCACGTGTTCTAGTGTTGGTAAAGGTAAAGTTTCCTACACCACGCACATCCCTACAATTAAAGTGACCTGTCTTTTCTTTACAGTCCATGCAGACCCCAGCAACTCTGGCCACCTTCTCCTCTCGCAGGCTGACTGCGGTTTTGCAGAGCAATTGCATGGGTGTCAGAGATGCTTTTCACAGGTGCCCAACTAAGAAATGGGCATTTGGCTCCTACAAAAAGCCATTTTGCCTGAAGCTTGCGGCAGGAGCCACTTCTGAGCAAGGATAAAAGCAGTCTCCCCCCCTTTTCTAAATACTTCCAACTCTCAATGACAAAGCTTTGTAACCTAAATCCTCTCAGAAACAGCTTGATCATACGCAAAAAACCTAATTCCCTGCTCCAGATACCTCTTTTGTGATTTCTTTACCCACCAGCACTGAAGACATCTATTATTTAAGCGGCTTTCCTGCACTGCAGAGCCTTGATAGAGTTAGCCACCAACTGAAGCACCTCAGCCTCCTCCATCAACTTACTACTTCCATTAATGCTTCCACTTAATTGGCATCGTGACTCTCTCTAGACACACGTCCAGTCCGTACTTACTGTTTTTAATTTACAAAATGCATCTAATCATCATTAGGGGGGGAAAAAAAATCTAGATAAAGGAATAAGATTTAAGAGAAAACCCTTCAACTTTAAAGTTATTCCAAAGGTGTTCTTGACCTGTTGCACACCTTGGGATGCAGGACTCCGCAGAAGGCAGGGGTTGGTGGGGCGGACGCTGCGCAGGCTCATTTCTGTCACCTCTACCCTTCCACCCCCCTCCCACAGCACCACGTCCCTTTAATTTGCCAATCTTTGACTTTCCATGAAGTGTCAGGCAGACAAAATTTCATAATGCCTATTTCCAAACCCTTGAAGTTATTTTAAAAGGAGTACAGAAAGGCAAAGTTAGCTCAAATTAAATACCGTGCCGGCTGTGGAAAACTTATTGCAACATCCTCCCTGCCCCCGGGAAGCAGGGAAACCGCAGGCGAAGGTGCTCCGGAGGAATTGCGTACCTCAAGAGATGAGCAGAGAAGTCGGTAATCAGCCTTGGCACCAGGGAAAAGAGCTAATTTCACACTTTGCAGCATGAAAACAGACCACAACAGCGACGGGGTGACACACGTGCAGAACACAACTGTCCAAATCTCATCTCTGATATGCTAAGGCCACTTTGAAACTTAGTCTGGCTAATTTTTTGGAAACTCAGACCCCAAAAATCCAATGTTTTGCTGCTGTACTAAGAGGACACAGAGGAGTGCGTTTGCTGCTATAATAAACCTTTCAGCAGAGCTTGTATGTCTTGGAGCCATCTCACAGCCACACCGGGACACGAAGCAATCACTTAGATTGAGCCCAAACTACTGAAAACAACAGTTTTGAACCCTCTCCCGCCTGTCCCAGCTGCTCCCAAACAATCGTCAGATTCTCCTGGCAGGTAAATTCACCAGCTGTTTGCCATAAAAACCTCCTCACTATAAAACAAGCACAAGTCTTCTCACATGGAGCCATTTAACCCAAAGTAAAAGCCCAACAAGTTGGGAGCACACCAGAAACAGTCAGAAAGCCTCTAAATCGTTTAAAGTCCTTTTTTGATATTGAACACGCGTCGTTCAGCGCAGCAGCCGAGCCCTCAAGCAATCCCCCCGCTCCTCGGTGCTGCGGCCGCGGCCCCCGAGCTCCCGGGAACCCCACGGCCGGTTTGCAGGAGGCGGCTGTGGGTAAGAGCAGACCATCCCAGGGTCACTGCCCGGCCTCTGGCATGCTGAGATGGAGGTATACAGCAGACACTGCTGCTACAGACATGGTACAGGGGTCACGATCCACGTGGGGTGGGCACAAAGTCTGGGAAATCCCGGGATGCTGCTGCAGATTTCACCCAGCAAGGTGACGATGCGCTGCAGCGACTCCCAAGTGACACCAGCACCCTTCCAGAACGAGAACCACTATCATAAACATGCAGAAAGTCTGACTAACTCAGCAGCAGGGAGAAAAAGATTCTGGGATTGGGAAATGTAGTGGGAGGAAGGGATTGTTATAGTGCCAAATGACAGACATTTAAGACAGCTGAGTTAATGAACACAGAAGCCACAAATGACAGCTGTGACAATCACCACCCTTCAGAGACAGGTCTATACATGAAACCACGTTTACATGTGAAAAGTCATGCTACCGATCAGACATCAAACAGCCTGCCCACTCCACAAATCAGCTGGAATCAGAAGCCCTCGTCCTACCGGGGAAAAAAGGTCACCGTCATCACCACGCATTGTTGGCAAGTGCAGCAGAGCTGTTAGAACAAGAGGCTGATAACACTCATGGTGTGTATTTAACTCACTGACCCTCTCCACTTTATCTAAACACCCTGCAAGTACATCCATCCTCTAAGGTAGAGAAGCCTGAAGTGGTCAGAGCAATTTCCCACTCAAAACAAGGTATCAGAGTGTTTAATATATTAAAAGAGAAGAATAAAGTTCGACCCGAGAGCAGATTTACGTGTCAGAGAAGCAAATGTCCACACCGGGGAAGCGCAAGCTCTCTGTGTCAGCGGGTCCCTGCCGTTCAGCTCAACGTGCAACAGCAGAGCTCTGATAAGGTTATGCGAAAGGAAAAGTGGATCAAATTTGGCCACAAATGGGCAAGTCACATCCTTCTAAACAGTCGGGCCACACAGCAACAGCCTCACTCAGCCCCGTCACTCCCCCTACCCCAACATAAACCAGTTGTTTGGGGAACTGGAACAGCAACATTTCCAGCAAAAAAGCTGCAACTCAAGAAACACACCAGCAAGTGGCTTCCTTGGGAGATGCCGAAAAAAAAGGGGAGGAGAAACAACTAACAAAGGTCTAAGAGCTTCAAAACAAAGCAAATCCCATAGCACAGTACTTTAAATGCTAAAGCAAATGACTGTGCTCTTCATCTGCTTGCGCAGCCCCCAGAGCGCAGCCCACCCGAGCCGGGCAGCGGAGGACCGTTACTGCAAGCCGTGAAAATTACAGAGGAAGGGGGAGCATGAGCATGGAGTAGGAGCAGGGAGAGGACCCTCGGCAAACACCCAGCTGCGCATCAGCCCCAGGACATTCATCCAGCAGCATTCCTCCTCGTGGGAACCTACACACGTCCTGGCTTCAGAGTCAGCGGCCTCCGCTAGCACCCTGACCCAGGGTCCTCCTCCAAACACATTGCATTTTCCCAGTTACACCAGTCCGCAGCATCCACGTCCCCATTGCCTGCAGCAGCTGGATCCCCAGGGGGCATCCCACCATTGGCCAGCACCCGCTCCAGACAGCCTTTTCTCCTCTCCCAGCCCACTGGGTGCTGCTGCTCCTTGCCTCAGGGCACGTGAGCCCCAGGGGCTCAGTCATCAGCCCCCTCCAGCACGGCCTCCTCACCCCCCTGGTCCCATGGGCACCACCAAACCCAGCCCATTCTCACACCCCCTGCGCGCCCCACATCCACCACAGCCCACTGCAATGCCTCAGCCCATGCCCTCGACCCCCAATCCCCACACAATGTGCCTCCTCCTTTGGCCCACGCTATCCCAGACCCCCAGGGGACCGCTGTCCTCAGCCCCTCCATACCCACAGCACCACAGCCCACATCCCTGTCTCCAGGGCTCAAGCCCATACCGCCGACCCCCAGGGACCCCCAACATCCCCTTATCCCCTGGCCAGAGCCCCAGGGATCTCCAACATCCCCTTATCCCACAGCTCTCTCACCCACACGCTCCAACCCAAGAGTGGATCCAAACCCCCACAGCTGCCCCCCTGCCCTACAACCCCTCATTCCTCCAGCCCACATCCCTTGCCCCACAACCTCCAGCTCACGCCTTTTAGTCCCACAGACCCCCAAGCCCCACACCTCTTGCCTCCTCCATCCCTTACACAACCCCTTAGCTCCACAGCCTCTACCTGCCCCACACTCCCACAACGCCCCAAAAGCCCATTGCT
>VXBH01008928.1:82874-107981 GCA_013400035.1 Rynchops niger | reverse complement strand
GGGGGGGAGGGGGGAGGGGGAGGCGGTGGACGGGGAGGACCCCAGCCTGCAGCCGTCCGCCGCCAAGAAGGTGAAGCTGGAGCTGAAGGAGAGGAAGGAGAAGAAGCAGAAAGTGGACGAGGACGAGATCCAGAAGATGCAGTGAGTGCCGGGGGGGAGGCGCCTGGGGAGGCTGGTGCTTGGGAGGGCACCGCACGCTGTCGGGGTTTGCTGCTGGAGATAACAATCGTTTAATGAGTTAATGATGTCCGTAGCTCTGCCCCAGATCCTTCTCCTCCTGAACGGGCCCAGCCATTTTGCATTACAAACCTCTCCTGACTTTCCCTTCCCGACTCTGTTCTGTACTGCAGTAGTGGGGTGGTAGAAGGGCTTTGCAGGACTGTTTTCAGCGACCTGAAGAGCTTCAGGTTTTTATTTCTGCTGTAAACAATCAATTCTCTCCGCCCCAGAATACTGGTGTCTTCCTTTTCTGAAGAACAGCTGAACCGTTACGAGATGTATCGTCGGTCTGCGTTCCCCAAAGCTGCTATTAAACGGGTACGACTCCAGTAATGCTTCACCCGCCTGCCTGAGCCTGGCTGCCTGAGCTGGCTCTAGTTCGCTGTGCTCCCCTCCGGCTGCCTCCTGCCCCTGTGGCTGAGAGCGTTGTCCTCAGACTGGCTTATCCGCTGGCTCAGTGCCCTCATGTGGCTTATACAGTTTAAATAGGAGCTCAACCTTAAATAACGGGGGTCCATGAGGCAATGGCAGAAAGCACTTGCTGGTACATGGTCTGCAGCTGAATGAGGGTAGGCTAAAACCTTGGCAGCCAGCATGTGCCCAAAGCTGTAGGACCTAATTCTAAAGGTCAGCTCCCGCTCATTTCAGGAGTTCTTGGTTGGTATTTGGCAGGCTCAAACTGTTGAATAGGAGTTAACGTGTTCTTTCTCCATTTCTCCAGCTGATCCAGTCCATCACCGGCACCTCTGTCTCTCAGAACGTGGTTATTGCCATGTCTGGCATTTCCAAGGTCTTTGTTGGGGAGGTGGTGGAGGAAGGTGAGTGGCAAATGTTATTGTTGACTAAAAAGGTAAGAGTATGGGGTAAACTCACTGCTTAACAGGACATAGAACGAGACCGGCCACTCTGTGGTTCCCGATCTTGCTGTCCCACAGGGCCCTTGACTGTTCAGCAGCCGTAGAGGACTAAGCCAAGAGAGGGGTTAAGCGCAGTGCTGCCCCTGCTCCCCTCCGATCCTGTCGGTATCGCTGCCCCTGAGTCAGCAGAGGCTGGTGACCGGTACCCACTGACCTTCTGGTTTATCCTCTCTAAGGAGGATAACTTAGAAGTTCCTGCTCTCTAAGTCGGTCTGTGAGCAGGCCGCAATGCAGGAGTAAAGATCTTCTGTTAATACTGCCATGGACAAATTCAGCCCAGAGGGAAAAGAGTTATTTAAGCCTCTTAACCCCTAAGATTCTTCCTTTATGGGATGAGCCGAGATCTCCTTGGGATGCTGGGTGGGAGCCTAACCCAGATGTGTCCCTGCTCTGCTGGGGCTGGAGGAGGAGCTGCTGCTGGCTTTGATGCCAACCACTTTGTATAGACTTGTCACACAAAACACGGCCTTTTGTGTGCCGGGGTCACTATTACTGGGGTGAAACAGCTTTACTGCTGCTGTCT
Organism: Rynchops niger; assembly: GCA_013400035.1. Lineage (NCBI taxonomy): Eukaryota > Metazoa > Chordata > Aves > Charadriiformes > Laridae > Rynchops > Rynchops niger. The sequence continues at coordinate 106,322 of VXBH01008928.1, read as the reverse complement.
CTGCTGTGGTGCCTGAGGGGGTTTGGATAAGCAGCTTCACTGCTGTTAATTGCTTCGTGTCCTTGGCAGGACATGTGGGTGATACTTATTGTAAATGATAGAAAGAAACCGGCCCCTCAGCCCACTGTGGGTTGAATCTTCCTGTCACTGCTGTACAGAAGCCCAAAACATGCCACCCAACGCAGGGGTGGCTGTAGAGCAGAAGGTTTAAGGTCATAAGTGCTTGTGTGACTCAAACCAGCATATTCCACAGTAGCTGGAGTGGTTTAAAAAGCAGTTTATTCAGTATTGATGCCCCTAGGACTGACTTTTCTTTCAGACGATGAGAAGCAAAGCAGTTTCATTCTTGTGTATTACCAAAATGTGAGCAGTACATGCTGAAAAACAATGTCACTTGTTGCCTTTAAAATTAAAATTCACATAGTAGGAGACTGGCAAAGCTTAGCTGTCCTGTTCATGTGAACTCTTTGGTTTTTGTTGTTTAGCACTGGATGTGTGTGAGAAGTGGGGGGAGCTGCCCCCTCTGCAGCCTAAACACATGCGAGAGGCAGTCAGGAGGCTCAAGTCACGAGGACAGATCCCCAATTCCAAATATAAGAAGATCATCTTCCACTGAAGTGGCCCAAGAGCAGCAAGAGAAGACAGAAGTTAAAATGAGCTTCCCGTTGTGAACCTCGTAACAGTTACAGCAGAGCTATGAGACTGAAGCTCCTTCAGGAGTGTTGTGTATAGACTTCAGTGACTGTGGCAAGGGCTCCTGCTGTCACCGCTGGAGTCTCGCTCATCATCTGACCAGGAGCCAAATCCCAGACCTGGAGCTTTGGGCTCCTCTGCTTCAACAGAGCAGGGGTAGGAACATTCAAGGTGTTCAGTGTATTAACCCGCCAGGGTCATACTTTCTGCGGGCACAGATGCAGCAGTGTCTATGTACAGAAGTGGGGGGTTTTTTGTACAATAAACTTGTTATTGTATTTGTAGTCTTGCTGGGAAATGCTAATTGTATAATGGTGCTTGTGTGATTCAGAGGAGGGGGAGTGCAATATGACGATCTGTCTCAACCAACCCCAACATGTTGCTGAAGCTTCGCCTTGCCTCAGGCATGAACTGATCCATTAGCATAGGTGAGGGAACACATGCTGAAAGCTGCTGCTTCTGAACTCATCACGCAGCTGTTCCTCCCCCAGCATGTTTTATGGCGCTGTCTAGAAAACAGGACAATGAAGAAGGAGAAGGGGGAGGGGAAAAAAAAAAAGCAAAGAGGCTGTAAGGAGGTTAACAAGTTTAATTTCTTTTCATGGTTCATAGAACCAATAAATGCATGAGTGGAAATATACTGCAACAAAGTTCCAATACTGCCCAAAACTCCAAGTTCAGACTTGCACATTACCCACCTGTACATACAGGAGTCCCCTGGGAGCACGCTGCTTCTAACTAAGTGTAAGAGATGCTGAGGCCATGTGCTCTTCCTAGGGTAACTGCGGTGTAGTTACACAAAGGATTAAGTTGGCTCTCATCATAACACAGAAAGAGTCCTTAAATAAAGGCTTTACAAAGTAAACTTTGCTAATCATCATCAGCGGTGACAGGGAAGTTTTTGTCCTCCCACACATATGCCTTGTAGAAAGGACATGGATTTTGTTTTACAGTACTTTTTACTGGTACTAGAAAACAAAACAGTGGAAGTGCTTTAATTCTTTAACCAAACCAGCTGACATGAGTTATCGGAGCAAGAAGTTTGCTGTAAACACCCTGGGCCCAGCTCTGTTCAGTCTGCAGGCGTGGGAGGGAGCAGTAAGGAGCTGTGGGACACGGCAACTAGGCACCATGTCTGAGAAAAGCCTTCACACCCTACTCATTTCCCAAGCTGGCTGGAGATGAAGCTAGACACCTACTCAAACAGAGAGTCATGAAAATGTGAGAGAGAAGAAAGAAACCTCCCATTTTCAAGCAATTAGTGAATAAAAAAAGTAAGAATACCATTGCATTCCACCTAGGGCAAGCATTCTTATATTTCTTGCTTCACGCAGGAAGAGGGAGCAAGCACAGAAGCATGTAGGTTTGACTAAACACAACGCTCAACTCTGGGGGCTTTGTGCAGTTCGTAATGGTACTTACAGTGAGCTGTTGGCATATAGGTTTGTTTCACAGCAAGTCTAGATACACAGATGCTTTGTTACCTCCTTTCTCTGTTGCTACAAGAACTGCTCACAGCAAGAGTCTTATTTACTACAGAAGGCAACTCGCATTTCGGAACCCCTGCTTTTACTTCTGAGTTATTCTATGCACGAGGCAGTATTGGTGAAGGAAATGCCCGCTGACGCTTAAAAAGTTAAAGTGCATTTTCCTCTTGAGAACAGGCCCGAGAGGCTGCTCTGGTACGTTTTCCATCATAGACAGCACCACAGATCTATCCTGTCAAAGGCTGCGTTGAGCAGGGGATGGGGCACAGAACGTGCTCTGGAGAAGACAGCCCAGCTGTCTGACAGGAATGAGGAGTGATCCCCTCCCGCGGCCAGGGGGAAGCAGCTGGCAGAAGCCACAGCACCCAAACGTCAGAGCCAGCCCAGGTAAGCAGGTGCTGAGAGTGAAGCCTCCTGCAGCTCAGCTCCCTTGCTGCTGCCAAAGGCAAAGATTCCTGCTTTCCATTCAGCTGTGGCTGCCTGCTTCCAGAGGTTCTAGAAAGAAGGTCAGGCTCTGTCTGCCACTGTCATGTCTGGTTGTAGGCACTGGTCAGTCAGATCTTGGTAGAAATACCAGACTCCGGCAGCACAGCCTGCCCCAAGCTGTCTGTCCAAACCCAGCACACAAGGACTAATTCCAACAAATGTTATTCGAAGCTACCTTCAGCCTAATGGAGTCAAACACGGAATTGAGATGATGATGATGATGATCTTAAGATTGACAGTTGTTTTAATCACCGTCCTTCTCTTACATACCCTCTGTTTTTCAAAGTGAAAGCTACCACCAACCACAAGGAATTCACTCTTGGCTCTCCGCAAACCACAGACGGCAGTGTGTCCACATCCAGCCTAGCGCTGTAAATATGTCCCCGTTTCCCCTAGAGCTAAAGAAGAACTGAGACGATCTCAGGAGAGCCTGTTAAGGGGAAGCGTTCAACAGCTCCAGAGCTGGGCAAAGGGACAAGTATATAAGAGCACAGTAGGAAAAACAAACTTAACTCCCAAGTTATTTGCTTGCTTTTGCGTAGTTTCCAGGCCTCAACTCATCATGGCTTGCAAATCAGAGGCTGTTCCTTGCATAGTGAGGGTGATTAATATTTTGTATTACTTTAGCTACACTAATTTCAGTAGAGTAATGCTTACATAGAAAAAAAATAGAAAAATCCATTCAAGTTTTGGGGAGTGCATTCATCTAAAAAACACAATAAGGGTTACCTACGCATTATAGACAAGTGTGATTTTCATCTGATTAATGAAGGGGAATCGCATATAATCTGTCACTTTTCCTAGCACTTAGTGTATGGCAATTGCTACCTGTTTTACGTGCAATAAAAAGCCTGTGCATCAGAAATGGTACATTTACATGAACACAAAAGGCATCTGGAAAAATCCAAATCAACGTTTGAAATAAGATAAAATCCAACAAACTCAGCACACAGTAAAAATGCTGTGTATAGCAGGGGAGGGAATGGCTGTTCATCCACAACACAGAGGGGGCTGGAACTCACACCCTTCTGCATCCGAACACAGAGCAAGTTCTCTTCTGGAACAGCTTCTGCCTTCTTTTTTTCCCTGCTCCACGCTTCTAGAGGCTATTTCTTTATAAATTAAAGTCAGTCACCGACCACAGAGACAACCTCTTTGTCAGGGAAGCAGCTCCAGAAGAGGCAAGAACACAAACCATGCTGAACCCAACTGCTACTCTTCCACCTCCGCCCCATAGTGAGCGGTTAGTAGTGTCAGGCTCCACGCAAGGGGGCCTGGTCAGCACCCCTTCTCCTGACCCACACACCAATATCCCCGTTAAAAGACCAGGCGAAAGCTCAGTGCTAGTAAAAATACACGAGTGTGTAGGAACGCAAACAGCGACTTCCTTGTGCATCCACTACTGCTCTCCCGCTCTCCACTGGTGAAACTCTGGCATACAATTGTTCCAGGACAGCGTGCATCCCAAAGAAAATCCGTAGGTCATCTCATTCGTGACTTAATCTACTTCCTTCATCCCTGCTCTTTGACAGTAAAAGTAAAGAAAGTTGGGACAGTGCTTTGTAATGAAGTAAGTTAATTCCTTTGCGTTTCTACATCAATAAAGCCAAACATTGCGGGATTAAGTCAGACTAGACTGAAGTCTAATATACTACCAATTCTGTCTTGACACAAAAAATCACTGGTGAAAGAAGCAGCTGAAGGAATCTCTTTACTATCCTGACCCTATTCTTGTGGAAATAAGGAGCTATAGCCCTGTTCCTCCAGAGGGGAAAATCCCTCCTGCATCTCCCACACCCACTGACCTCCCACACTTCTGTTTTTCATGTGTTAGTACACATGCTTTGACATCCGAGCTCTAGCAATGTTTTCTGCCATACCTATCCTCTATCACTCCTTGATGTGGTGAAGTAACTACGCTCCTCTCGCTGTGTTCTTTGGCATGCGTGATTGGGCAAGAACACAACAAGGAAGGCTGAAAGAAGCCGAAATCCCAGCATGGGCCATCTCTAGATGTTACCGTGAAAGCTGAAGGCTGAAAGCACACTGTCACCACCATCCATGGATGAAGAGACATGGGGCGTCCCCGCAATTTCTGACCTTTTGTTTGTAGGCTGACCACTGCCCTGGTTCAGTGACAGAGGCAGCACCATACTGCCAGGGCAGAGAAAAGTGGTTGCAAACAGGTAACTCCTCCTCGTTCCTTCCCTGATGCTCAGCCAGGCCTTCCTTCCCTTCTCCCTCTTTCAAGTTCATTTTGCAATCACCGTTGGTTTCCATTCTTTGAGGCAATCAGTCTCCAGGAGGTTGACCCGTTTAGCAGCAATAAAATCAAACTAGCCGCCTTAGTGCTGGTGGTGGTCTCCACTCCTCCTGAGCAGCTGCAGCCTGTGCCTTCTCTGTCAAAGCTGGAAGAGGGGATTGTATTTCCTAATTTCCTGCAGAAGGCGAGCCTTGTCCATGTTGGCTTCTGCAAGGGCTAGTTTCATGGTCTGAAGCTCTCTTTGCAATTCTGGCACTTCCTTTAGCTACAAGAGACAAACAGAACAAATAGAGAACAAACCAACCAGGAGTTTCCAAAGGTAAGCGGCAGGGCAGATACGACTACACCAATATGTTCAAAGGGGAAAACCAAAGCAGGAGCTTTTGAGCTAAATTACACTATGTGACACAACCACACAAAGCTCACTGACAACGTGACCCAGTCCGAGTTGCAAAAATACTTGCCAAGTGGTGCCTGCTGACTTCCCTACCTGCCATTAGAGCCAGCTCAGGCTGCCGGTGATGGCTGCCTAAGGACTGTTTTCTCCCAAGACTTCCCTTCACATTTCTAGGCATGGGAACAAGACTTGCAGGGGGGCAAGGTTTTGTCCTGCAAAGCAGCTAGTTGATTCTAGCTGAAGATAACTATACAAAATAAGCATAAAAAAAAAAAAAAGGCTCTGATCTGCATTCTTCTTTCGTAAGAGGTCCCAACACAGCTCTAAAGATTTGTTAAAATTACAATGATAGCTGGAGCAAGCAGATGCCTGGCACCTGTCTATTTCTTGCCTCCGTGAACAAAGTTGATTCTGTCCTCAACAATGGAATCCCACTGTAGTTTCATGGCACAGGAGTTTTAACTTGGGCTCTCAAGTATTTTTACTCAAGAATTTAGCCTTTGCATTTGTTGCTATGAAGTTCAATAACACCAGAAAACAAAACGAAGCTAAGCATCACAGTAGCTTATGTGTCCCAGCTCTGGTCAGGGCCCTGTTCCACAAGATGCTATGAATGGGAAGAAGAGGAAGTCTCTGCGCTAAATGGAAGAGAGACAGATGAAAAATGAAGCGATGTGTCACCAACTAATGAAAAGAATCTAGAGTCCCAGTCCAGGTCTGTATCTAGTCAGCCACATTGCTCCTTTAATATGTATTTTTCCATAGCAAGTGATCAATTGACCGAGCAGACCTGGCATCAAACTGGAAGTCCAAGTAGAGAACACTATATATTTAAAAATGAACCAGTTACCTGGCATTCACGCATATGGATCAAAATGGAAAGGGAGTTCAAACTGAACAGCAGAAACTTCAGGCAACTTGAAACTCCCTGGCTGTAAGAATTATTCTAGTCTGACAAAGCATGGCCTTCCTTGTGGGACCCCCCGATTCCTGCTTGTCTAACCAGGAACTGGACATAGTGTGAAGATAGAGCCAATCAGAAAAGAACCCAGATTTCTGGAAGGGAACAAGAGAGTTTATGCTGGGCAAGGTATCCCTACTTCTCTGAATGCCTGTAAAAGGAGGTACAGGCTGCTTTTGTGTGCTCTCCCTGTGTGCAGCACACCACACCTACCAGTAACTGCAAACACATGAAGACAAAAGACTCAGTTATCCAGGCTACTGCCAGCTATCCAGTTGTCCAGACAGCAACAGGCAGCAGTGACTCACCTGCAGTCCACGTGCTCCTGCTGCTGGGGCTGCCAAGACACACTCTGCTGGGGCCTTCTGTTCCTGGAGAACTGACACAGGTTTTTCCTGTTTCAGTGAGCCCTCCCCTTGCAGAGCTGGAAAGAAGCATAGAAAACATCCAGGTGTGCACATTTACACAACAGGGCTCTCAGAACAAGAAGAATAGCTTTAGCTTTTTTTTTTCCTTCTTTTTTTTGCCTCTTTTTAAACAGAAATATCATTCCCATTTTAAAATGGAGAAACTAAAGCAAGGGAAGAAGCAGTAATCTGTCCTGACTGTGCGAGCTCAAATAAACATCAGGCATGAATTCAGGCTGCCAGTTCATTGTTTTAGGTATTAACCTGTTCTGCCTGAGGTATCAGATTTGCTGTCCAAACAAAACAACAAAAGCAGCAAGAGCTAGGGAGGCAGGAATGCATGCAGCCAGAGATTATCAAGGCAGAGCAGCCGAAGGGCCTGGGTGCTTGCACGGAGGACAGAAGATTATTTGCCCATTCTGGTAGAAGTGACTGCAGAGAACACAAGCAGGGACTGCTCACACACCAGAGCCCATACTTCCCAGCAGCAACCATCACATTTCAGTTCCAGTCTCCTCCAGCACCAGTCACAGCAGAGTGCTACCTCCAGCACAGCCTGGGGAGCATCGGGGAGAATAAAACAAGTTTCCCAATGTTGCTGACCTGTTAGATAGAACACCCCATCATCTCTGCGCTTCACAATGACATGATCTACTGCCAAGGTGATAGGAACAGGGCCAGGGGAGGTAGGGTATACCCGGGGGCTGTCATCCTGGAAAAAAATAAAGCAGAGAAGAGATTAACTTCTGTGACAGCTCTGGCAACTCTGCAAAGGATTCCCCTTGCCCCCAGCCTTCACATTACCGATTGGCAGCTCTGCCAGAGCTCACCAAGATAACCCACCATATGGAAAAGCCCGACTTTGAATACAAGGTGGCATGTGAGTCTGAACCTGCGTAGAAAGCACTCCGACAAACCAGAACCAAGTTCTACCATATCCATAATAAAGGCTGAGGAGAGGCCTACGACCATCACCCTGAAGGCTTCTCTCACAGTTGTCTTCCTACAAATTCCTGATTCAAATCCCTAGCCAATATTCCTTAAGCCAAAAAAAGCCAGTATCCCTTAGTCTCGAGATTTTCATGCTGCTCTGCAGCAACGCTGGTTCCTGCTTGTCAATGGAGCCAAAGCACTGCTTTCGAAAAGGTTTAACCATTAAATTCTGTCATTGCCCCTTTCCTAAATATCGCCCAGCTCTTACGTAATGTTTTCCATTGGTAACTCTCTAAATGCTTACAGAAAAGGTCAAATATTTCCCATTTCGCACAAGCACTTGGAGGAAGAGGTATTTAATTCTTTCCCTTGAGTCTGCAAAACAGGTCATCAACAAAGCCGGGGAGAGAATCTGAATGTCAGGCTCCCATTTCTCCACAGTCTGATCACTCAGTTCTACTGTATTACTTGTTCGCCCCAAGGCACTTTTAGAAGCAAAATAAAACACTATCAGGAAAACAGGACCTCTACGGAGGCCCACAGAAATCCCACAGCATCCTTTCTCAAGCAGAATTTTGCAAGTGAGCTCTGCCCAGGCTGCCGTCCTAGGGGGAATCTCTGGTTCGCCATGCACTCACCTTCAACGTGATTTTGGCATCCACAACTTCTATCTCCATGGGTATCACCTCTGGGACTATTTCATCCTCAAGGAAGGGGCCAAGGTTGGTAAGGAAGGACATGAAGAACTCTGCTGTGTAGCTGTGGACCAGCATATGAAGGAAGCCATTCTGAACAGCGAGTGGTGAATGCACAGCAGCACTAGGTCCTACTTCAAGACGCAAGCACACTTCTGGCTGGGTCTTACTAGCTTCAGGGACTGAAGGCTTCTCTACATCTGGATCTCCTAGAGCTACAGAAGAAAGATTGCAGAAGACAGTATCAGTAATAAGATATAAACTCAAAATAGGTATCTTGGAAAGCCATTTAACTGTCCAGCTGCAGAATGCAGTCAAGTTCACAATGACAGCAGTCCAAAAACATCCTGAAGTTGAAATTAATCCAAATTTCAAACGACTCAGAGTCCACATCACAGAAACTAACACCAGAACTGGACCATTTAAGCCCTCAGACGCATCCCTCTCTCTTACTATCTCAGCACACTTTGCAACTAGCTTTCGTTTTGCATATACAGGAGTTGACTAAATGCGCTCACCACTCAGCTCTCCAGAGCTGATCAGTCTTTCCACTGGCCTCAACGCTACCCAAAAGCTTGTATTCCACTTTGCCCCCTCGTGGCCACAGGCAGTACTATTAAGGGAAGGATCAACAGTCCAAGAACTGCTCTTACAGTTATAGTTGCTTTTGGTTTCGTTTGTATGGAGTTGGGTTGGGTTTTTTTGGTTGGTTGATTGCTTTTGGTTTTGTATTGTTTGGAGTTTTTTTTATTTTTTATTGTAATTCGAATTTAGGCTGGGGAAGTACGCTAGCCCAGAAGCATTATTCTCAGGGCAGGAATACCTTCAGGGTTTCCCTAGATAGCTTTATTTACTCTTTTATTTATTTAATGTATCCTAGCAACAATTAAAAAAATCCCAGTCAATGATTACTAGGCACTATAGAGCTGACTGTGTAAGCACTTTGAAAACATCTTTCAAGTTCCAGGTTTGAATCACTGACAGATAGATTCTTAGCATTCACATTCCCTCACGCACAAGTCATATTCAATTCTAAATACACTAAAAACATTAACACTTAAATACCAGTTAAAATGGAATATTCCCTGAGGATGGCCTGTATAAAGCCATTTATAAGAGTGAACCTCTAAAAGCAGCAGACTCCAAGAGCCAGCGCCTTACCCAGATAACCACGCAAATACTGCCACATTCCAACGTTGTTCAGTTGCTCTGGAACCACACTCATTACTTGCAAAGCAACAGACAAATCATCACCTCGTGCCTCTATTCCACAGTTCACCTCATTCATCTTCAACACGAGGACAGACACCTAAAACAGCAAGTGACAAGCTCATTTATTGAAACAAACCACTGCACAGTTTGCTTCCAGATTCGCTTAGAGACAATATTACAGTCAAAAGGAACAGAACTCTGACCAGCTGAAGGCTAGGGTCTTCACTCTGTGACGTGGAGCTGTTTATTTCAGGAGACGCTCCAACCTCGTCCTCTGCCATCAGGCTTCCTCTACTGCCTGTGTCACTGTGGACTGGAGGAAGATGCCCTGAGGGAAGAGGGTCCAGGCTGGGTTCTGAAATGGAAGTAACAACAACAACTCCTCAATTCTGTTTGGTTTTTTTTTTTTTTTTTTTGGAAGTCCTGATGAGCAGTATCTGCCTGAATCTCATGGCTTATCAGCCTATGCCATCCTCTGGGGAACCCCCTTATGCTGAAGCATAAGATGTCCACTGAAATGCTCAGTGTACCCTATTTCCAACCAGCTTTTACTAAACCCCTCCTAAACGCTGTGCACCATCCACCCACATACACACATTCATAGTCCTTGCTCTAATACGTTATGTGCAGAGGTCACCCTCCCCACTCATTTATACTCCTCATCTCAAAGAAAAGGCACCTATAAAAGCAGGAAAAACCATTGTGGGTGAACTACTCTTGACCTTCAAAAAGAAAGAGTGGTACAAGTGAATTCCACACAAACACAGCATGACTCAATTGCCCATGGCAGAAAACTGTTCACTGATGTGAAAGAAGAGTGAGGCAGAGGATAAAGTCAAGCTCGTTACCAGAATCTGTGAGCATCACAAAGCCGTCACTGCCATCGCTGTCCACAGACAGCCCATCCTCAGGGCCGCTCCCATCCACAGATGTGGTGTCAAAGGAATGCTGGGATGCTGTCCTCTTCATAGAAAAGAAACGCATTCGGCTATTGCCACCCCCGCCTGGAGTCACTGCTCCCTCTTCTGCTTTGGGCACAGAATCCCTACCAAAAAAGAAGCGATAAAGGCAAACAGCTTAGCCTCCAGGTTATACAGATATTGGGCTGGACTCTGAACACTTGCAAGTCAGACTTTAGCATGCTTAGACCACGCTTAAGAGATGAAGATCTAACCTCTTTCTAATGCAAATTATATGGAAAGCAAACAGTCAGTCTACATTTCCCCTCCCCCCAGCAGCCTTGCTGCTGCTATGGTGAAGCACAGGAGGATAGCCCACTCACTTGGCTGGGGGGAGAGAGAGCATCTTCTGCATGGTGGAGGTCATCTTCTCCCGGCTCAGGCTCAGAGCGTCTTTTGTTATAGACATGGCTTCTTTGGTGAGGTCCATAGTCACGTGCAGAGCTTCCTTCGTGGCATCCTTTGTGATATGCAGTGCACTAGACAACTCCACCTCTATGTTCTTCAAAGGGATGAGTTCTGCCTGGCCATTGAGATTGATGTTTCCTCTCCCCAAGGGCTGCGTGTCCAAGGTTGGGCTAGAAGGGAGAGCAGGAGGGCTCTGAGGATAGCTGCTGGTCTCTGCTGGTCTTTCTGCAACCAGGGCTTCCACAGCTTCATGTGCTTCCTCTATCAGACCTTTCTCCTCTATGCTCTTACTATGTGGAGCTGCAGTCAGAGCTCCATCACTTGCAGATCTTGGGAGTGTCTCCAGCAGTACACTGGTACCTGTATTTTCAATGCCACTGTCCTCTGGGACCTCTGAGGTACTGCATATTCCCTTCTCTGAACTGGTCTCTGATTTCAGCTCCTTCTCTTCACCCGCCAGCCCCTCCTTGCTGTCTGAAGGAGAGAGCTCAGACTCAATCAGGCTTGTTGTGTCTGAGTCCAGGGATCTGGGTTCCAAGACCCCTGGCGCAGGGTTCATGAGTAGGGACACTTCGGCACTATGGAACACAACTCCTACACAGGCAGACATGGGATCTAAAGGAGACCCCGTCACTTCCTGGGTATCTTGGGCCAACTGCTCCTGTAGTGTTTGCAGAACTTCTTTCATCCTGAGCAGCACCAAGTATTGGTAGTGGTTGAGACGAACTTTGACATGAACAGATGAGGACATGAGCACATGGATATCAGCAGAGGTTTCCAGCTCCTTCTCATCTACTCCACCATCAATTTCACAGTCAGATTCTCCCAGAACATCCATTGTCTCTGGGACCTTAGAGATGTTCTTCAGATCCTGGTCAGTCTTTGATCTTTGACAAACCCCATGTTCTCTGGACAGGTTCTCATTCTTGGAGTGATTGCTAAAGCTGGCAGAAGGCTTGATTTTCAACTCAGAGGCAGCCAGTTCCTGTCGTTTAGATATTTGAGCTTGCCCCCATCTCTTGGGAAGGCAGGCCCAAATGGAAAGGGGAAAAGGGTCAATAAAGCTAAGGGCTCTGCCCTTGGAACTTTCAGCCCCCTCAAAGTCCAGGGAAAGCTCAGCGAAATTCACAGACCACAGATCTTCAGAGGCAGAGGTTTTGTGTAGCAGCCGGGGAAAGCCTGGATGCTTCTGAGGCTTACCATCTACCTCATACGCATGGCGCAAGAAAAGGGTGTGGAGCAGGCTGAAATTGTCCTGAGACCTTGGGAATTTAGTGTAGCTGGAGTGGAAGAATTCTGAACTGGCAAATTTACGGAAGAGGCTCTGGAGGTCCTGGCAGGTGCAGAAGGGAGCATGGCGGGTGTTGGTCACAGTCATCTCTGACGTGCAAATGCAGAGCATCTGTGGACGATCTTGATGGTCAGTGACTTTCTTCTCCACAGGGACGTTAAGCTACACAGAGGAGAAAGACATTACAAGTAAAGCAGTGAGAAGGGAAATTAACAGAGGCTTACCCTGGCCATTTACACAGAAGGTCAGCTGCAGAATATATAAACAATTGAAAAGTCTTGGTCTCTACTAAAATCCCAGGAGCTGGACTAGAATCTCAATTTATCCCTATTTGAAAAAATAAATAAGATTTACAAATCACAGAAGAAGAATCAGACACAAGGGAATTTAAACTGAGTTTTATTTTAGGTTCTTTTACCATCCATGGCTTATGTAGCAGCTCAACTTACAACATTCGCTTTGATCTTTCTCTGCAAGGACTTACTATCTTTCAGGCCTTTAAGACACCTCATGAAACTGCTACCAAGGGCAGTCAATGACAAACACCACAGGATGTCAATACAGAAGATATAGGCCCATTGGGAACGGTATGAGTGTCAAAGTGGTTTCCAAAGGCCAGAAAACAACTTTTGACTACCTGAACCACCAGTTTCTCCTTGAAACTGTTTTCATAAATACTGACTTGCCTGATATTCTGGTCTAGCACTCCAGCTACGACCTGGTCTTATGTTCCTTCCACAACAGGGAGGGAGAGAACACTGAAGACTGGAAAAGGAATGAAATGAATGGTACCTTCAGCCGGAAGCCATCCAGTCGAACATCAAAATGCTCATCATGCTTGCCTGAGTCCTCCAGCTTATATATGGCTTTGAACTGCTCCAAGCTGCGGTAAAGATCCAGACAGAAGAGGTTTATCCAGAGCACGCTTGCTGTATCCAGGGTCAGTGTCAAGCCATTCAGCTGTACATACAGGTTTGGGCATGGAACTAGAATGAAACAGAATTGAGACAGATTAACAATAGCAGAAAAGGCAGTTCAAGCGGTCTGCAGCTCAGCTGCACTGACAACACCAACACACAGGGCTTCAACACCCACTGGAAGACCGATCTCTTGATGAAAGGGAGAAGCTGTGGTGCAGAGAAATGAGGTGTTCCAGGTCTCACATCAAGCCATCTGCAGAGCCCTCCAAGCACCCTACAATCCTACTGCAGCGCCAATCAATGAGGCAGAACCCCAAGAGCTGGGCAGACACAGCAGCTCCTTCAATACATTCCTGGATACGCTATTTTGCAAGCACAACTTTGCCTCCACATTTTGCACTAGGCAAAGTCTATCCCACTTTCCCACAGGCAAGAAAAAAAAATATTAGAAAGGCAAGCAGCAGAAAACTAAACAAAAACAGACACCCAGAGAGTATGTAACAGGATTAACACACCTAAAGAATTAAGAGTTAACTGATTCTTTAAGAAACTTAGGAAAGAAGGTGCTAACCTTGGTGTATTACCTGGAAAGTCCTGATTGTCTGGGAAGTAATACTCTGTGAATTCAATATGGATTGCAGAGACCTGATCGGGAAGTTTGAAGAATTTTCTACTACACGAAAGCAAGGTGGAGGGCTTCTTACTTTGTTGACCAGCTGTAGAAACCTGAAAACACAATGGTAAGCAGTTGTGCAGAATTCAAATTTGGCAAAAGAAATTGTCCTAGTAACCCTGCAGTCTCCTGTATTCAATCTATCTCATTTACACATCAAACATACTCGGCTTTCAAGTAAAAATAAATCTTCCTACCTGCTAATACTGACAACTCCTCTCCTTTGAGGGAGTTTCGTTCTTTGTGTCTCCCGTCACTGCTAGTAAGAGCCATGACAACCAGAATTAGGTGACATGAATACACAGAAATGAAACCCGTTATAGCTTTATCCAAGATTAACAGCCTGTTGGTAAGTCCATTACAGTACTTGGTACTGATTATGCCCTTGCAATGGTACAGGGTATAGGGGTGTAGGGCCTGACCCAGTCTAGGAATGCTTTCTGTCCTGGATCAGAAAGCACGAGGGAAGACTTATTCCTCCTCTGTCAAAAATCCATATCTTCACTAACTTCTCAAATGCATGGAATCTGTTACCCTGGGCCTGTCTGATGCTTGATTGAAGTTTAGATGCAGAAACTCTGTGGTTATGTATGCTATTTCCCCTGAACGTGAAAATTACCTGTTCATACTTGGTTTCAAAGTTTTACATGCAACATAATGTATTGCATTTGGGTTTTCTGTACGGAGTTTTGATTGTCTTGGATGACATAAGATTTGCATAATTTATTTGAATCATATCAGACTAAATTTCTTTTTTTGAAATGACACGAACATCTCCAGACACTGATGAAATCCCTACCTGGTGAACATCCAAGTCATCCACTCGAATTACCACACAGCTGGATCGAAGCCGGTTCCAGGGAGGGTGCCGTAGCCGTGGCAAACTTGTGGGAGGTACACGGCCTTTCTCTAAGGGACTTTTATGAGGACTCAACGAACTATCTGTGGGGATGGAACAGCAGAACCAGTAGGGTTTTACTCCTCTCCTTTGCAGCACACTTCAGCATCAATACCAACACGTATGTGCTTACAGAGCAGAATTAACAGTCCCAAAATTAGAAACAGATGGGCAGAGTTAGGCAGGAAAAAACAACTTAGGACTTCTGAAGGAAGAGCACTGAAAGATGAGTATACTCTGCAGCAATAGAACACGTTCTTCAGCTAGACTGTAAGTATTTAATTTACTCATTATATACTCGCTTGCAGATAAACTCAATAAATAAGCTAGGAAAGTGATGACTACAGTCTGTTTGTTCTTGCTGCAGTGTTATTCCAGTACGATAGTCACTTCCCTTCACCATTACATTCATGATTTTTAGTGTGCTATGGATTTCTGCACCAACAAATCAGCCTGCTAAAATGGGTAGAGGTAACTAGATGGATGAAGCAAAATTGTTACCATCTCCTGCTTTACTAGGAGTTTAATCAAATATCATTACCTGGTTTCCTTTTGAAGGGGGAAAGTGGAGTCCTGGCAAATGCAGGGTCTGTTTCTTCATAAAGCTTCTCAATCTTGCTTTGAAATTCATTGACCAACTTCTTTGCCCACTGTCCCCGTGTTTCCATTGCTTCACTGTACCGCACCCAATGGCTGCAGGCATCTCCTGCATGAAAACAAGCATCCTGCCTTTAAAAGATGAGATTCCTGGATACATGCAACCCTCCTGTGCCCCTGAATGTGTGCAAATCTGTACAGCATTCCTCTTTATTGATACCACATCTGGAATACGCATTATGCAGCATACCAAGTGCTTGTGAAACAAGTGCAGGGTTTCACACAACAGAGCTGGTCAAGTGTTGGGAAGAATGCCAAGGTCACTTTTCCTTGATTCTTCAGTTAACCACAGATTTTCTCCTGGGATATGTCCTATGAGCCTTCCAAATTGATTAGGCACATGTAAGAACCAGATTTAGAGCTTAAGCAGCTGAAAAGGAATCTATAGTTTCAAGTGGATGTCTTTACAACAGACAGCAACTTACTCCTCTCTTTGTACTCTGCTCTGCCAGCAACTTGTCAGTCAGCCACCGACAGGTAAATTAGATTAACCCCGCCCATGAGGATTTAAGTCCCCAGTCCTTTCTGTAGCCTTTCTTCCTGAAGGCATATAGCATCACTGTTCTTCAAATTCTATTTAATCCCCCTCCTCAAGTTGGGAGGCCACACCCTCCCCTACCTGCCCTGTGGAAAGGATAATAGTCAAAAGCCATCCTTCTGAAGGTCAGCTGCATGGCACCTCCCAGCATCCCATGCTTCAAAGCGCCTGTGGAAGACAGAACAAAGAAAATCACAATCAGCTGTACAATCCAAGTCCTGGTCCAGGAGAATTCAGAACAACATGGCTTTGATTGCCACCACTGATTGATGATCATCGTGGCCAGTATTAGGGTATCAACTTTTAGAAAGCTGTATCAAAATTTTGTCCTAGGAAGGAAAAGGACAAGGGAATGTAACAGGCCAACAGTTTATATCGTTAAGAACCAGACCTAGAAGCTCAAATAGCAAACTGCAAGATCCCATTGCTTCCCAGGCCCACTACAATAACCAGCACTTGTGTTTCCAAGACTTGCTGGTAAAACCAGTGAAATAAAGACAACAAAACTGAGACAAGATGTTGTTAACAGCAGGTCAGGAGACAGCAACAGAGACTAATTAAAAAATATTTGCAATAGTGATGGATGTGGGTAGATTTTTTTTTCTTTCTTAAAGGGAAGATGCATGAAAGCAAACCGTACAACTTGGATCAGAGACGGTTGTGCACAGAGAGAGAGGGGTGTACCTTTGCCTCAGAAGAGGAAAAAAGTACTTAGAATTCTACCTCAGTAGGGGGCAGCTAGGAGTAAAACAGACACTAGTTAGCAAAGTCTTGCTTGAAGAGAACATGGTAGGAGGGGGAATGGTCTGTCAAAGGTGGCAAAGAATCCTTGCTGCTGTGAATGTCCTGAATACTGTCAAAGCAAACTTTTTCTCACCAAGTGGAACGATCGCACTTTATTCCCATTACTCAATACCAGATTGTTCCTATAGCATATCCTCTATCATTTCAACTACGTCACCAGCAACCTTGTCCACTGATGGACTTCCCCACGTTTGTACAACGGAGCTAAGAAAGATTTTCCAATACCTAGTTCAGAGGTACAGAACTGATCTCTCCATCAGCCTGAACAACTGCCCATTGCCTTACTGGGTAACAGTAACATGAAAGATGCTTGTTTTCAAGAGGAAAATCCTCCTTCAAGACCAAAAATTAATGACTGGATTAATGTTTTCCTCCTGCTCTCGGTTACCTGACTCTCGAGTGTGGCTGTCATCACAGATATGCAGATCCAAGCGCGAGATGAGGAGGTGGTACGACGACTCTTTCATGTCATGCTTATCAAAGTATTGACCAATGCTACTCGCATTCGGGCTGACTCCAAATGGCTGAGACCAGGACTGCTGGGTACTTGGAGCCGGTGGTGTGATCTATTAGAGAGACACAAGCTCGGTAAGAACTAATAGAAAGAAAAAAATAAAAAAAATAAGAGAGAGGTTATAATGCAATTTAAAACAACGCATGCAATCTTCCGGACTGCAAGGCATCAATCTATAGAAATTGAATTGGGAGTCCAGAAATCTGTATCCTTTCCTATGTTCTCACGAGCAAAACTCTTTTGCTGTGGTTCTGCCTCCTCTGCATCAAGCTACCGTTCATTTATCTTGAAATACGCTGTAAGACTCCTGGACAAAAAGGGCTAAATATTCCTGATCCTCCCCGCTCCTATGTAATCTCACTGCACTATGTGCACAGCCCTCCTTCCCCAGAGCTTCCACCAGCATCAGCAATATTCCTCTTCCCTCGTCCTTGTCTCTGAAAACATCTTTTGTCCTCTGCTCTATGTATTTATTCTGTGATATTTGTCAAGCAATTACTTAGCGCAGAATTTTGAAAACAAAGTGGTAAGGGAAGTTCAAGGTCACTGGCAGAAGCAGCTGTTCTAAGGTTCTCATACACTGCTAGGCTATATGCGAACCAAAGAACAATTGCAAAAAATCAAGAGCTCTCTCCAGAGTAGGAGGAAAAAAACAAGAAAACCAAACAACAACAGTGAAATTGAATGCCAATGTTTTCCTTTGAGCATCACAGGTCACTATGGTTTTATCTCATAATTTATTATACCAGAGTCCCTACCCCAGACTCATGCAGATTGTTGTTCAGAGACAGAAAAGATTATTTCATATATTTATTATATACATATATTATTTATTTAACATATTTATTGCTTATTACCAAATCAAATCCTCATGGGATCCTCTGCAACTTTCCACGTGCCAGGCAAACCTGGAAAGCCATGCAACTTAACACCACTTTTTCCCCCCATCAGACAGAAGCTAGCCCGTGACTATGTATGAACATTCTCTGATGCTTACTAGCAATGAATCCAACTCCTTTGGTCACTTCATGACTCACTCACCTGTACAGACTCTGGTGCCAAGCTTTTCCTCTGCTGGGCAGACTTCTCCATGGCTTCACTCAGAGACTCCGCATATTTCATCATAGCTTTCAGCTGAGAGTCTGTCAGCACCCAGAGCAGGTCATCAAGGAGAAACATCAGCTTAGATGCCATCACATTGCAATCTTTGGTCTGAAAGAGCAAGGAGGAGTCATGGACTTTAAGAATTTCAACCATATACATACATTCTTCACATACACGGAAGCTGTAGCAGAAATAAGAGATGACGCTCTGAAACTCATATGAGGGAGAAATTAACTTGTCTGGTGGATGTCCGCAGTACCTCCTCTGAGAAAGAAAGTAGTCAAAGCTTCCTCCTCTTTAGGAGACAAATAGCTCACTGGTTTTAAAAAAAGAAAAAAAACCAACCCCCAGATGGTTTAATATTTTTTTATCATCGCATATCTGTTGACAGCTAAAAATAAGGCTTTAATCTCCTAGTAAAGAGATGGCAGCTCTCCTTGGGATGTTCGAAGGGATTTAAAAAACTTACTCCATACATGTTACCCTCCTCTGGGAAATAAACTGCTTTGACATTTGGTAGGAATGCAGCTGTCTCCAACAGAAAACAGAGCGATAGAGCAGCTTGGGCTCAACATTTGTGAAGGAACAGAATGGTTGCTGAGGAACACGGGAGGAAGTATGCATCATCACTGCACCAGGCAGGAATACAGTAACCTGCAACATATGGAGGAAACTCTCACCCTTCTCTTGAGAGAGATCTGGATCCTCCCCTGGTTAGTAATGAGTCTCAGAGGAGTAGTAACAGGATCCTGGTCGCCATTGTCAGTGGCATCTGCTTCTATCCGAAGTGTCTGCCAGGTGAGCTCTTTGAACGTCAAAACCTACCCAGAAGAAAAATGCTGAGATTTTCAACAACTTCAAGGATTAAAATAAACACTTAAAGGATGTGGAATAAATCAAGGCCACAGAAAATAATTTGACGAGCTTTTCTTCTGTGATTCCAGTACAAAACCAAAATCATGTACCAGGTAACACCCAACCCCCTCTCTCAAACCAAGTTTAAAACCAGACAAATGACAAAGGCATTCAGAGCTTCTCCACTTTCATTCTCTCAGATTAGAAGAGCTCAGAGAAAACCCCGAACGCAAGTCAGGTCTCAGCCACCCTGTTCCAGCAAACGGTAGGCAAGCTCAAACCTCCCTGCCGTCACTGTGTGAGAATTCAGACAATAGCCTGATTACCCCAGAGGACTCGGGTTGCACGAGTGCCACTCTTCTGTGCAACTATGACAGGCAACATAAGGCAACTTCTTACCTCTCCTCTCTGCGGATCAGTAATGCGGGTGAGTCGCAAGTCGCTCTGTTGCCAGTTTGGGTTGACACTGTAGCCTTGGAGCTGCCATAGCTCAAAAGAAGCATGAAAGGCCTTGGAGTGAATCTTGATGGTGATGGAATTGACAACAATAAACATCCCCTCCACGACTTTTTCAGCAAAGCCATATTCACTGCAAAGAGAAGATCTCTCAAAGTCATCACCTGTTACAATAAAAGGCCTGGCAGAGGTAAGGATACATACAGAGAGACTCCAAGGTTTGTAAGCAATACTAGAACCACTTAAACCTGACTGCAGAGAGGCCAGTGGTTAACCTTCGAGAACAAGGGCCACCCATACCCCCAGTAGCATGTCAGAAAGAAACTACAGGGCTCACCTTTGACCTGCAGCAAGAGCAATGGGAGACTGTCCGTTGGGTGGCCGAGGCTCTTCACATGTTCGCATCTCCACCTCCACTTTATCCAGGTACTGTAAAGGCAGAACATGGAAGCAATAAATACAAGACCAAGACTCAAGCTCAGGCTACCAGCCTTAGGCCTGAGGTTCCAGGGCAGGAATAAACAAGCTCTGGGTACTCATGCCTCTCCAGGGGTCCCATGTGCTAAAACTCTCACACCATCAGCGCCAAGATTGTTGGGTAATCTGAATCCCCAGAAGTGGGGAGAAAACAAACAACAAAAACCAGGCACAAGGCTGCCCTGGACTTCACTGAGAGCTCAGCCCAGCTCCGTCCTGCAGTGAGATGTGGGTCTCATGGGAGGTCAGCTACCGCCAAACAGGACTATTCTCAGAACTCCCCTTACTCTATGTGCTAAGGGCCTTGAGGATTTAGGTCAAATGAAAATTTGAGTGGGCACTTCACAATTTCCCTTTGCAGAATTTTTCTCAAGTAAAGAAATAAAAGCAATGAACAAAAGAGGAAACATTACCAGGCAGATTGGGTGCGTTTTCAGCTTTGTCCACTGGATCTGAAACAATAAAGTTGAGGTTACAAGAGTTATCTTTGCATTGGAAAGTTTGAGAAATCATAGGGAACCATGAGTCCAAAGTTCTTCTCTGAGAAACGATAACAGTGACAATCCATCATGTCTCACCAAATCCAGGTCAAACAGGCTCACACAGACAAGTGAAAAGACATTCCAGCCACCAGACCTATAAATCCAGCTTAGTTTTTGGATCTCACAAATCATCATGAGCAACAGATACTCTGCAGGTCAAATTCTGATTTTTCATATTCTTTCATAGAGAACATTCTTGTCCTTAAAGAGTTTACAATTAATTGCTGCTGTTACTGGAGTCAGGTAACACCTTTGAAGACTGTGCACAAACAAAAAATACTCAATCTATTTTCTTACAGCAACACGTATTCTGCAGTTGTCGTAGGAGGGAGAACACATGTTTGTTACTAAATTAAGCAGATCTGACTCTAAAAGCAGAGCGTATCAGATGAGCAAGAGAGGCTCATTTTTATTGTCACTTGGCAGAGCAGAGACGTTATTTCTTTTATAGCAAGTCTCTCTGATATACTAAAAACTTTTGCATTCATGTAATACAACTATGGTTAGTACCAATTGAGATAAAAGAATCTGTCACTTCACACCAACTGAAAAAGAAATCAATTTTTTTGCTCTAAAAAACACAATGAGAAAGACTTTGTAAGAGGAGTTCAGTGTGCAAAAGTGCAACTGCTTGCACAATTTCAGTGATCTGACAGAGCAGAGCGCGCAGCTTTCTACATGCACTATTCACACATTTCTCACAAATTACACTTTCAACAATTACGACTTAACTTCAGTTTATTTTTACAATATCTCACAGCATAATTAGGCTTTCAGAGAACTGCACTCCATTTCTTTCTGCTTCCTATTCCTGTTGGAGGCCTGTGTTACTTCTTTAGCATTAAAAAGAAAAAAGTCAGCGTAGATGAAGGAAGACAGCAAACTCCTCCGCTATCAAAATAGCAGGGAATGACCAGAGATGTCTGTAAAATCCTAAGCGACATGGAGGTCATGTACAGGGAATGATAGTTTGCTATTTTTTCCAATAGCGGCGCCAGGAGGTCATCAACTAAAGCTAGTATATGCAGGGTTAATACAAGCAAAAGTAGATGTAGTTAAGCTCTGAGATTCTCTGCCATAGCACACTCTGGATGAGCAAGTGAGTCCAGACAGCATACGCAGCAAATTGCTGGAAATTCATCAGTGGCTATTAACTATAAAGACCTCACTGCCAGCTTAATGAGTCACCTGAAGGTGAGGAAGGATCGCACACACTTTTTCTGTGCTCTCTCAGCATCCTCTACCATCTGCTGCAGGCCACCATCAGGGCAGAGTGGTCGGCAAAGCCAGCCATGTCAGGTTTCACCAAAGGCCGTCTCATAGCATTCAATTAGCAAAACTCACACCCAAAGCATAGGTTTTGAGATGCGTGGACTGAATCACATCATGATTCGTCATCAGAAATTCCTAAGTGACACACAGAAGCTGCTAATGGAGGGCTTCATCTGCCTCTGGGGCTGTGAACGCAGGCTCCTCTGCTCACCCTGATAGATGCCTTGTTGCAGTAGACGCGAGTGATGGCAAGCCAGGTAGGCAGCTCCAGCACATTCTGCAGCACCTCTTCATCCAGCTCCAAGTTAGTCAGCTGCCCTTGCCCTTTCAGCGTGCTCAGGTTGATTTTGTCTGGAGAGAGATTCTTGGTAAACCTACAAGAGAAGAAAGGGGAGACTCTAAAAACAACCCCCAGCAAAGCTGGAGCTAGAGGAGCCTTTAAGAGAGCTATTTTAAGTATAAAAAAAAAAAATCTGTGTGTTGTTTTGTTAAATCCTTTCTGACATTTTTAAACCCAGGGCATGTTGGTTGCTCCAGAAAAAAAAAATAATGTGTTTACACTTTGACATTTGAAGGACTTGTTTGTTTGTTTTTCTTTTAATTCAAGTTTGAGAAACTGAAAATTCTTTGTAAAGCACTGGGAACCTGGAAACCAACAAAACTGCCCCAGGACAAAAACAAAGAAAAGCAAAGCAGGTCAGCAATTTTACTTCCCTCCAAAGTACCATATCAGTGGTGAAAAGTTCAATTATCTAGATTTTTTTTTTAAGTTTTTGACACAGGAAAGGAAAAGGTCACTAATAAATCATTTTTATGGCTGTCTCTTTAAACACCAGTCTCGCAGTCCAGCTTGTTCTTTGGTCAGCAGGTCCAAGCATGCAACCTAACTCCACTCCCGGTGACCAGCCCAAGCTCCCATCCTCCTCTCCTTTCAGCAGTCAGCAGCTGCTGCTCTCTCTGGTTGCAATTCCTCCTCCCAAGTGCCTCTGTTGTTTCCACCTCCCTTGTATGCAGCCTAGTATCTTCAGATGCATCCAAAATGCAACGGATGAAACAATTTCAGCAGGAGTCACAGAATATTCATGGTTGGAAAGGACCATTGAGATCATCAAGTCCAACCAAACAACCTACAACCTCTGCCACTAGAGCATGCCCTGAAGTGCCACATCTAGACATTTCTTAAACACCTCTAGGGATGGTGACTCAACCTGGGCAGGCTGTTCCAGTGCCTGACCACTCTTTCAGTAAAGTGATTCCTCCTAATATCTAACCTAAACCTCTCCTGCCACCACTTCAGACCATTTCCTCTGGTCCTGTCATTCTTCACCTGGGAGAAGAGGCCAACCCCCACCTCTCTACACCCTCCTCTCAGGGAGCTGTAGAGGGCGAGGAGGTCTCCCCTCAGCCTCCTCTTCTCCAAGCTGAACATGCCCAGCTCCCTCAGCCTCTCCTCACACGACCTGCTCTCCAGACCCCTCACCAGCCTGGTAGCCCTCCTCTGGACACGCTCCAGCACCTCAATGTCCCTCTTGTACAGCGGGGCCCA
>VXBH01008928.1:69152-82460 GCA_013400035.1 Rynchops niger | reverse complement strand
TTAAGCAGGACCTCCCTTTCCTAAACCCACGCTGGCTGGCCCTGATCCCTTGGCCCCCCTGTACTTGCCCTGAGAGCTCACTCAAGGTGATCCTCTCCGTGATCTTTCCTGGTACCAGGGTCAGGCTGACAGGCCTGTAGCTCCCCGGATCCTCCCTCTGACCCTTCTTGTAGATGGGCGTCACATTAGCCACCCTCCAGTCACCTGGTACCTCCCCTCTTGACCACGATTGTTGATGGAGAGAGGCTTGGTGAGCTCTCCCGCCAGCGCCCTGAGTACTCTTGGGTGAATCCCATCTGGCCCCACAGACTTATGTGGGACGACTCCTCAAGAGCAATGTATTCTGGGGCAAATTTGAAGACTTCTGACTTCATTAAAACCACCGTGGACCCTAAGGAACCAGTTTAGAGGGCAGTAGACCATGGAGGCTGTATGTCCATTAGCAATACCTCACTGGGACAGCTGTCTCCATCGAACAACCCTTCTGTGCAGAAGGGGCCATCACGAAGGGAGCGAGGCAGCTCGCACAGGGACACTCTGCAGTCACAGGATTCAAAGCTGCCAAACAACTTACCCACTACTGAAGCCAGGGCTTATTCCACACATTCCTCCACGCTAATGCTAATTCTAATTCTGTACAGCGGTCCAGAAAGCGGAAGAGAAAGAAAGACCCCTATTGTCAGCATAAGCAGGATTAGGCTCACAGTTAGTCACACGCTGCCATTCTCTCTCCTTTCCTGCTCCAGCAGCATGGGCTACTTCTCTGTGAAAGGCACAAAGGGCATCTGGAACAAAGTCATTGCTAAAAGAGGGGAGGAGGAACCAGAGCCACACTGCCAGGGTGGCAGCTGATGTGGCCACCGTAGGAGAACGAGGTGGAGTACAAAACTGGCTGAGACACC
Source organism: Rynchops niger (assembly GCA_013400035.1). Classification (NCBI taxonomy): domain Eukaryota; kingdom Metazoa; phylum Chordata; class Aves; order Charadriiformes; family Laridae; genus Rynchops; species Rynchops niger. Next base: position 81,558 of record VXBH01008928.1, on the reverse strand, counting down.
AGAGCAGCTGCTAGTCAGTCAATCCAGGGCTTCCTGGGGCAAAAGTGCCTTTCCAAAGCAAACGTTTTATTAGGAGAAAGTCTGACAGACAGTGAAGAGCCACTGATGCCAACCCTACGCTACTGATGCGGCAACTCCTGGAAGAGGAGGGTGGCACAAACAGCTGGGAGTTTGCCTGCTACTGCTTTTTACCTTCACCCCACCACTGTATAGTCTCCTGCCACCACAGAAGCCCGAGTCAGATATTTACTGTGTCATGCTGTCGCCTCCCTCCCTTGAGCCAAAGGTACACACTGACAGCTGATTAAAGACCAAGTTTATAACACACCTGCCAGCATCTCAGGCTGACACATTCACTTTAAACTTGTTACTCCCTTTAACCGGAGGCCCTCTTGTTTAAACACACCCAGGAAGGCGGCCAAGTTCAACACTGCTTCTCAGCATCTGTACAAAGAAATAACATATTCCAGAGTGTGACACAGCAGCTGTTCCACTGGCAGGGAGATGCAGGGATATGCTGAGTATCTATAAAATTTGTGCTTGGAGTCCTGTTGTGAGCGCCTAATCTCAGACACTGCTGAAAGTTAAACCAAATACCTCCAGGGGCAATACACGAGCATCCTTGTCTTGCATTAGAGAGCCAGCTCTGTTGAAAGCTGTTGTAATCATGCCCACTTGGGATTGGATGCTAAGAATAAAACAAATACAACCTGAACAGGTAGGTAATAAAGAGCACTTGGCACTGTTAAGCTCACAAGCTGCTGTGGTTAGTGATCAGCTTACAGGTGGGGACAGGCTGAGGCACAGAGCAGCTTTCCCACACTTGTTAAAGCGAGGATCAAACTACAGGCTTCTCAGATCCTCATCCTGGGCTAAGCAGGCTTAGATAGGCAAGCTGCTTTCAGCTGGTAATGCAGAAGAAAAACATAAGAACTTGTCTAAATCAGGGCATTACCTTTATTTAGCGTGTACATGTACCAAAAAAACCAGTAACCTAGTGAAAGGACGCTAAAGCTGTGAAACAGGACGCTGGTGGAGAGAGTGGTATGAAACACGACCTAGCTAAAAACAAGTAACTATTTGGAATCACCTACAGGGAGAGGCTGCAGAGATCCTGCTGAACGGGTAAGAAAACCACCACGAGCGCCACCAGACTCTACAGAAGAATCCTTTCCATGAGGCACCCTCAATGCACCAAAATGTGCCATTCCATCCCCAAAGGAGCAGTTATAGACCCTGCTGACAATGGGACAACAGAAGCTGCAAGTTTTGTAAGCAAAAATCTAAGAAACTGAAACAAATTCTCTCTTTTAAACCACACAGCCAAAACTCCTGAAGGTATGTTTATTACCATGTCCCTTGGTCTCAGTTTCTCCCCCTGTAAAGGAATCCAAGCTCTTCAAATGGAATAATCTTCAAATTTAAGATATCTTGATACATGTAATGCATGTCAGATGGGGCTTACAAGAGTAAAACAGCTGAAGTGTGCCTGTGAATTTTGGAGTTCTTAGATGCCAAATCTTCATTAGTTCTTGAAAGGAACTGCTTTGGTCACTGCCAGGGGAGGAAAAAAGCAGCGAGAGCAGACAATTTTAGATGTTTGTTGGCAGGCTCGCTCCATTCATACTCATCAACAGTAACATTTTTGGCAGCATGGATTGCTGGCTTAGAGAAAAGTGAATGAAAACGGTAGCTATTAGGAAAACCGACAGTGTGGGATATTTGCACTTTTTTCCTTGTTTTTTTTTTTTGCAACTCTAACAGACATCACATAGCACTAAGCCAGTAAACTCAAAGGACAGCACTCCTTTTGAGCTTGCCAGGATTACCATGACAAAAGTAAAACCAGAAAACCTTTTTCTATCTTCTATAGAATTGTCGCTGCAGAGTCACAAGGGCATTTTGCATCTGTGTACACTCACACAAGCATGCATACATCCACACTAACAATACCGTGAGCAACATCTCTGTCTCTTTCAGAGTCTGCCAGACAGAGGCGGATCTGCTGCACCACAGCCCAATGGACCATCACAGCCACCAGCATCCACAGAAGGCCTTCAAGGGACGAAAAAGGTCTTGCTGCATTCAGTTAAGGCAGTGGGAAACACAAGCTATAACCTTATAACAGCTATAAGCCAGGGAAGTCCTGCTAGGTCAAGCCTCTTACTTAGCCCAGTGGTTTGCAGAGAAGAGTTTTCCCTACAGTCCATTTCGCACTGTTTCTTACCGCTTTAGAGGAGACACGAGCGTTAGGGCTCTCAATCAACATTTGTAAGAAGCAGACAGATACAGTCATTAACAGCGCCATCCTAATTCCATAGCAGGCTGAATGTCTCATCCTAAAATACTAACAACACCCCGATGATTTAAACCTCAATGCCTTCTTGGGATTTGGCCTAAAAGAATGATGTTCTTTAAGAAACCCTCAGCTTTCTTGGGTGGTTTCTGAGATCATGATTCATTTGCTCTGAAGACTCATTTCAGGTCTTAGGTGGGCAAGGCACAGGATTGTCAGTCTATTTGCTCAAACATCACCTTGAACATATGTCAAAAAATGATGCCACTACTAAAAGAATGACTGCCTGATTCATCAGCTTGTATGTATATCCAGAGGCCACAAACTCACTGATTGCAAGAGGGAATTTGGCCAAATCTGATTTCTGTCCCAAAGCCAGGCTATAATCATAAATAATAAATTTTATGTTCACATTTGTAGCTGTCTGGCCACACTGTCTCCAACTGAACAAATGCATAGACAGATAATGTCAGAAGATGATGTCTGAAATCATAAAACTTCTTTTCAGATCTCTCTCTCATTACCTTGCTGACACGTGGTACAGAAACCCTCTCTTCATACGCTCCAACTAGATTTTCTGCCTTAGCTTCTTCTGCAGTTATTCAGTAATCATTGTCTATTGTATGTAATCACTACCTACAGCTAAACACATTTATTTCTATTAATATCTTTGTTACTATGGTTATTATAGGCGAGAACTAATTAGCAGTACACCAGTGACCTTGATTTTACTTAATGACAAGCATCATCTATTGGCAGAAGCAAGTAACTGTATGGCTTGCAATACTAGCCAGAGCTGCAGATGGAAAAATACTCAAAACATAAGCAAGCCAGGAAGGGAGTAACTTGTCAGCTGGAAGCTGAAAACAGACAAGCAATATTAAGGGGCCCAGGGAAACTGCTGCAGACAAGGTTCATACCTTCATAAGGGTAACAGCAAGGGAAGAGATGAAGATTTTCTGCTTTAATTTGTAACACAGATATGTAATCTAAGCAACTACGGCAGAAGAACAGAAATTAGATGTGGAAAAAATCCCACTATTCTGGCCAATGCAATTTGCTCCTTACCCAAAATCTTTCCCAGAGCCTTGTCTGGTTAGGTTTTGGACAGGCCATTTAATGGGATTTCCATCTTCCTTGGGAAGATCTTCTACAATCCAAAAATCTCTGTGATAAATGAGTTTAATATGAGGGTAAATGTCTTATCTTAGGAGACAAAGAGCATGCTTACTTGGAAAAAACGGTTCATGACTAGTAAAAAAAAAGGTCAGTGACTTCCAAATAGAGGAAAACTTTCAATGAAGATAGCAGCAGAAGCTTTAACTGCAAGATCTGTGTCTGGGAATGAACTGAAAAATAAGTATGGAGGAAATAAAACTGGGCAAGTGATCAAAACTTCTGTAAAAGGAAAAAATAGCTGCCTCAAAGTCACACAGGAGGAAGAGGTAAAAGCCCTTTCAGGAAGAAAAGCCACTTTACTTACTCAAGCTTTTGGTCTAACTGTTGAGCAATCTGCCTGGAGAGCAAGCACACTACTACTCAAGATTGAGAGATTCACAGTTGCAGACAAGGAAGAGAAACACACTGAATTAGCAGAAGACTAATTTATGCACAGTATTAGATGGTATCTAGTACCAATCCTGTTGGTATCATACCAACTTAGTATAAAGCCATTTGGAATTTAAGGGACTCTGATCAATACCAAACTGACCAATTGTTTCGAAGATGGAAAGCACCACATATTATTGAAAATCACCTCCGTAACTCCAGCTCTACATTGCATACAGTACTAGTGTACCCTAGATATACTGGTAGGGAATAATATTTTCCTTTGTGGACAATGAGGTCCCAATGCAATAAGCCCGATGACTTTGTCCTACTTAGGTTACGCAACAAACTCTGTACATGTTACCATGTAACCTGGTAACAGCCTTTAGCACTATACTGGTATGCTCCTTATCAGGGTGCACTGATGTGCCTGGATACACATACCACCAGCAGCTTTAAATTATCAGCTTTCTGTTTTTCCAAGCTTCAACCACACTGAATAAAAGGCTGAGCCACTCAACCACCCAAAGCCAAATGAGGTTTCACATGTGCCACAAAACATCTTCATGATTAGTCAGTTGTCTTGGCTCCAAGTTATCTATGGCTAAGGTTAAAAGACTTAGAAATTCAATTCAAAGTTAAACTTGCACAGGGAAAAAACAAAATCAACATTTCTAAACAGATCAGAACAGGACTGAAATATTACACAAAGCAGGAACATCATCTCGCTCCTTCCTGGAATCTGCCTCCTCACTTACTTAGGTGCCCGAGGACACTTTCTTGTCCCAACCAGAAATGGCTGTTAAGCACCCGGAATACTGGAAAACTGCAAAGGCTCCAGACTACGTGTGCTGCTTGCACCACACCATCAACTGATTCGGTAGTAGGAAACCAGTAAAGCAAACCATAAACTAACCTGAAAGGAAAAGAGGCTGGATTTTTGGCAGGGGTTGAACTCCACCTCCCTGAGGAACTGTTTTACTATTTCCAGCTAATCGTCTGGAAGCTCAGTAAAGTTTAAATGCCAGCTGCCCCATGCTCCAAAATCTGGAACGAAACCCCTCGTCAGCTGCCAGGGTATTTCCTAAGACTATATTTCCTAACACTAAGACTCAAGCAAATAAACACACAAAAGAAAACTAGGAAGAAACATATAAATAAATGCACTAGTCAGAAGTCCCACTTCTCAGATTTGAATAAATTATTTGCCCTGCAATCTAACCTGCATTTTTGTTTGCAACCTGCAGAAAAGAACAGGTTATTGCACAGACACAGCTGAGCAGCTGCAGAGGAGGTAAGAGCTCCAGGAGTCTAGGAGAAATGAGACACGGGGAAAAGAGTTGTGTTTAACGGCCCCTTTTCCTGACCCATCACTTCACCTGAAGAGGAGCAGCGGCGTGGAGAGGTTCCATGCGGCTCTGCAAAACCCATCAGCTGATGTGAGGATATATCCAGCCACATTTTCCTCTTGAGCTACTGAAGGGCAATTTATTTTTGCTGCAACAAGAGTCTATTTAGCATTCCAAAAACGGCACACACTTCTCTCTTGAGCCGAGCGGAAGCGGTTGGAAACACCTTGCATCCAGCAGCTGACACACACTTCGTAAAATTGACAATTTGGTTCTTCTGGTAAACTGCAAATAGCCACTCTGATTTTAGAGATTACTCTCTGTGAAAGGAAAACACCATGTCCTGTTATGCGTGCAGTCTCTTTTCCCACCCTGTCTTGAACAAAGAAGCAGTTTGCTGTTTATTACTTTAGTCCATAATAGCCCAGGTTTCTGTCTTTATGTCAAGACTTCCTCGATATTAGAATTTTTAAAAGTAAAAAACCCATCAAAGTGTACTAGGAAAACAAGAAATTTCCAAATTACAACATTAAAGAGTTCACATCCAGCCTTAAATGCTTTGCTAGACACAGCACATAAGAACTTAAGAGACAAACTTACTACGAGTGTTTCAGCAGTCAATACCTTGGGAGCTCTGCCTGACAGCCTGCAGAACAGCAGCCACTGCTGGGAAGGAGACTTGACAAAGCTTCTTTCTTATGAATTGGCTCAGAGTTTCTTCCTACAAACTGTTTCCACCCTGTTCCCAAACCTGCTTCTATTTGCTAGTACTCACAAGGCTATTTTCAGAGCCATGTACAAACTGGCTCATTAGTATCTCTACTTAACCGCTGGGGAAACTATGACACCAAGTGATGAAGTGACTTCCCCATAGCCACAGGAAGCTATGGGAAGACCCAATCGCACACCCTACCCAGCACAGCTTGTTGGGCATCTCCCTTCTGTCCCAAACCCTCCCACCTTTTGAGACACATGTCCTGCTGCTCTCAGACACAAGAAGATCAAGATGCGCAACTTAAAAATTCAGGGAGGTTGTTCACACCTGGTTTACCTTCTCTCTGTATCATACTGGTGTTGGTCAAGTCCTCTTCAGCCATGCCAAAACACATGCAAGTCCCTTGCAGGTGTGAGAACACAACCACATCCCTCCTCTGCTATTCTCTGCTGCTGTTTGTCCAAGTGCTGGCTGCAGGACAGGGTTATTCTGGGCTTTAGCCATCAGATTTGTTTTTCAAGCCTTCATGTTTTGGATTCCAACTTGCGTGCTTTGTGGCACTTGGGCACCAAAATATTATTACCTGGCTGAACAGAATCCACTGAAAAGCAGGAACAGAATGCTTTGCAGACAGAAAAGTAATAGCTTTTTTATCATCAGTTTTTAACTGCTAGGAGCTTTGTGGCTTCATGTTATTTCCCATAGCTGCAACAGCTATTTTAGGCAAATGATCTTCTTCAGCAGCATAAGTTTCCCCAATCACTGAAGGAGGATATTAAAGCAACTAAAGCCAAAATTGCAAAAAGACTCCGTCCCAGGCAAAGGTTCTCCAGAGGCCCCTTCTGCCTAAATCACTCCGTGATTCTGTAGCTTCATCGGGCCATTCCTAGATGCAATTTCCTTGCTTTCCTCCCTACCCACCATGCTCTTTAAATTTCTTCCAGTTAATTTAGAACCAAGGTCAGGAAACTCAGAGAAACCTGAAGGGTTATGTGTTAAGCGCACAGCTTAACCTGACAGCAGGTGTTTCTAAATCAGAGGGTTTCCAACACATTTTACTAACCAAACGTGCCATCACTTCGACTGTCACTGCAAGGGCACAGCTGCATCTCAGCATCTGAGCACGCAGTGATGCCGCAAAACACTTCAGGACAAATGAGAAGTAAACAGACAGAGAATTCAGACTGTATTTTCTTATAGTGATTTCCAGATTGCAGCATTTAGCCAAGAAATCTAAGCACTGAGGGGAAAGAAGTGCTCTTTGGACATAGGGAATTGCCTACCCCTCTGTGTTGGGCAAATGATGCGTATCTGATAACGTGATCTGACCTTCTGCCCAGTACGAGACACACATCTTAATGATCCTTGAATAGCAGAGGTTGAATCCCAGTCTCTTTTCTGAAGAAGAATCGCTTCTGTTTCTTGTCCCCACGTTTTCTGAGAAAGATGGGACCCCTCGGGATAACACATCTCACTTCTGCCATGCTGGCCTCAGAGAAGCTGGTACCACCAAACAGCAGGATAACCATCAGCTGAGAGCATGTCTTTGATGGTGGGGGCGAACAGAGGGCCGACCAGGCTGTGATTCTGTGTGACAAGGCTTTTGAGCCCAGAGGCACAAACAGCTCCAAGACTAATGAAAGAGCTAATCCAGTAATGGTACAGAACTGGCAGGGTTCACATTGCAGAGAGCAGTTCTGGGTCTTGGAGCCAGCTCTGAATTCTTTGCATGTGGCACAGAAGTAGCACAACTGCCTGGAAAGGGTAATACCAAATGCACCTTTAGGGACAGGAGGATTCTGAGATTCTTACATCCAAGTTATGAAATAACCGCCCACAGAATTATACGTGTTCCTAGCTTGGCGCACTCTGCGACACTCACGTGTTCCTAACCGCTAAATCAATCTAGAAGAAACTAAAGATACATTATAGGCTTTCCTGATATTTTCACTTATCTACTAGGAGGAGTTTTATCTGTTGCAAGGACTAGGTGCAAAGACAAATTAAAGAGGGGAGGAGTCAAGGCAGTCTTGTCTGGAATATATGGCCCAAACCACAGGGAACTGATAAGAAAGGCTCTACTAAGGTACAGTACAATTTATGACGATATACATAATGCTGTTTTGCATACTTGACCTACATCTACAAGCATCAAAGTATTACATTCTGCACATGCTACTCAATTGTTTCGTTTTCTAGCATTTTTTAAAATTCTGTTTCTAAAGCCCATCTTATGCAAAAAGGTGGATCTAACACGGTGCTATAAAAGACAGTTCTGCCAACTTCTGCCACGCCTCCTCTTCCTCTCTATGACATCGGGATGGAGAAGAAAGCGACAATTGAAGGCACGATCGATAAACCTGTCTGCACAGCCTTGCACCTGCCAAAGATAATTTGGCTTCAGCCTTCACTGGAAAGGCTGTACTGTCCAAAACGTTGCCCATCATTCAGCAACCTCCAAACCCAGGGAAAGGAGGAAACAAACCAACCAACAGAAGCAAAGCAAAGTATAAAATGACACTGAAAACGTTGCTCCACTGTCTTAATCTCTTCCACAATTCCCAGTCTTGCTCCACAGCAAAATAGCACCTTGCAGATACTTCCCCGACCAACACGTGAAACAGCAGCTGAGATCTTATGTGTCTCTTATTCCAGTGTAACAGACTGGGAACAAAACAGAGCAAAACCCCCCATGGCACTCATGTACTTCATAACCTCAGAAATGAAGGGCCTCTGCATACGTCAGTCCCTGTTTACAAGCATGGCTCTAGCCAAGGCAAAACCACCAGCCCAGTATTCCCTGTATTTCTGTTGCGCACATCTGTTATGAACTGGGCCAGCTGCCTGGACTGGTGACTCAAGCATGGCATTCCTTCTTCTGCAAACAGGTTTCATTTCCCACACTCTGGTTCTCCTTCGTATTTTCCCAGTGGTAATCCTGGTGTTACCTCAGCCAACTTTTCTCTCTCATTTCTCCCCTGCTTCTTTCTCACCCTGCTTTCAGAGATTCCTGAAAGTCCTCCTCAGCTGCAGTTCACCAGAGCTCCTGTCAAGTCTAGATATGCTTCTGGTCTCCTTCCCCTGCATTCAGACCTGCCCCAGAACCTCACCCCGGCTCCTCTGCTCACATCAGCTTTTCTTTCTTTCAGAAGCTTCTGACTCAGTGGCTCTTTCACATCAGCTCTTTAGAATTGAAGCAAGCAAAGCTATTTTCTGATTATTTCTCCACCTAACTTTTAGCCTTCTTTTCAAAACACGATTACATGTTGCATTTCCTCTGGAAAGGATGTAATGTGCGCAATTAAGGTCTATTAAAGTCTATTGCTCCACAAGCTCACATGTTTTAACACATGTAAAAAAGAAAATCTCACAAAGCAGTTGTCAGATGCATCAGTGGATAAAAGCATCCTAATGAAATCAAATAAAAATAATTTTGATAAGGATTTCTACTGCAGTGCTGAGAACTTAAATCCTGAAGTGTTACATGAAGTAAATTTGGGCAGTTTGGCTTGCCACGGTTTCCCTGTTTACCAAATGGGGATAAACACCACCTTCATAACACCTTGAGATCAAGCGTCTACTACAGCTGCACTGAGCACTATTAAAATTAATTAAATACATAAAAATAGGGCACTTTCAAACAAAACCAGAAAGAGGTAAAGGCAAATCACTGATCTATTTTAAAGCACTAGAGGTGCTTCCATAAATAATTACAGGCTGGTAAACACACCCAAAGTACGGCTCTTGTTATACAGCCTCGGAGGAGTTCAAACCAGATTCAAGTTCAAACACACAGCGAGCAGCTGAGGCTGCAGACAGCTACTAGGGAGAGCCTTTTGTTCCAGCTGTAACGGTTTGATGGTTGATTATAAACATTCTCCTGCAGAATCTGCCTCCCCACTATTGCAGCCATGCGCCAGTGGAGAAGAACCAAAAAGTGAAACCACCTAATCTGTTTTCTTCTCCAAGCTAAATATAGAACAAAAGAGTGAAAAGCACAGATGGTGAAAGCGCTGCAAGTTTTTAGGCTCTTCTACTCTAAGAATTTAAGCTGCTAAAGCACAACACGGGCTAAGCCTTCTGAAATACATTCATAACTCAGCTCTGTCACCGGCGGCAAAGCCCAGCTTTACAGATCACCGCAAGTGACCACTGTCATCCTATTAGACATGTGATTCACTTAATCTGAACAGTGGGTGTGAAACAACTCTTTCATATTTCCCTCATCTTGCTGTCTCTCGTGACCCTGCCTTGCAAATTTCCAGATAGAAAAGGAACAAAAACGCACCCAGGCAGAAAGGACTTCAAATGAAGACGTAACAAGAGGAACACGGAATTATTTCCTATGCAAATTGAAAGCAGAAAATAAAGGCAGATTAATGATTCAGTAGCAAAATTCTTCCGGGCAAATGAGCATAGCTGAAAGAAAGACCCAAAGGGAGTGTGAAGCTGAGGTATTTGGAGGAAACAAAACCGGAATGGAAAAACGTAATCTTTTTATATGACATTGAAGTGCATTCAAAATGCATTTCTGCAAAACATCCACAATAGTTATGCAAGAGAGGGGCAGGATCAGACCAACCACCCCAAATGACAGAGTAACTCCACCTAGTAGGTAAACAGGTAAAGTTCGCAAATTTTTTGTGACTCCTTGGCACTGTACAAGGAGACACACACAGGTGAACACTAACAACTGACCCAACCAGAGGGGGAAAGAGGGCACTTTCAGCAGGAATGTGTTGTAATAGTGCAAGATAAGGCAGACTGAAAAGCAATATTAAGTAAAAGCACCAGCAAGAAAAGTGTATTTACCTAAAAGAAGGGAACTGTCCATAAGAACAACGCACACCCCCTTTCATCCTAGGAGGAGTGGTACACAGGAATAAAGCCCAGCTCTATTTCAGCCTCCATTAATAACTGCTCTCATCTACCTCTCCTTGTTATAAATACTTCAGTGCCTCCTGACAAGAAGACTGAATCCATAATGAGCATGACATGCCGATTTGAGGTGGAACGAGACAGAAAGCTCAGAGATTTGTGATGTCAGGTCTAGCAGAAATTCATTTAAATTAGCGCACTGAACGGATTGAGCAGCAGGCTCTATTACACTCCTTTTTGGTACAGCGCCTGGAAACTAGAATACTGAGCAACTAGTGACTCAGAACCACCGCAGACAGACACTTTGTTGAGGAGGATGACTGCTCGCTTAAAGTTTGCGGGGATTCTCATGAGGTTCCAGAAACTCTCAGGATTTCCTACCAGCCTCAGAGAGCAAAGGTTCCTAGGTCTTAATTCCTTACTGCGGCACTGACACTATGTAAGCCCAGACAAGTCACTTGCTTTGTATCTGAGCTTTGCCACCAGGAAAAATGGAAAGGACTTGATGATCTGCAGCTCATAAAGCACAGAGAGGAAGAGCACTGTGCCTTCACCAGTATCCTCAGACACTCGCCACCTTTATATTCCATCATATTATTTTGATCTTTCAGCAATGCAGAGGGAGGATGTGCCTGCAGCCACGAGATAACACAAGAACCGCTAGCTCTCATGCAGCTTTTTTCTTTCAAAGGAGAGGGCAACTGAGGCACCAGGACTTGCCCAAGGTCAACGCCCCAGTCAGTGACAGAGCCACAGCTGAAGCTGTGTTCACTGCCTCGCAGCCTCACACATGAAGCACCAGTTGATGGTCTTCCTCTATGCACCTTTTAGGGCCTTTAATGAACTTCATTGAAAATGACGAAATGTCAACGAAAATGAAAGCCAAGTGCCTGAGCGTGTGCTACGTGTATCAGGTATTACAGCATTCCTTCTCGCCCTCGGTACCTTCCACTGTTTATATTCTCTCCTCTCTTGAGCTTTTATCCACGCTCACCCTCTACCAGCCGAGCAGGAGCCGCTGTTGGAGGCAGCCCAGGCCTACAACTGCCTCCAAGGGTGGGCAAACGCAGCCCCCCAGGAACACACGCCCGGCCGGCCCTTTCCCTGCACCGCCGGCACCACAGCAAGACCGGCAGCGGCAGGAACCGGGCCGGGCTGGAAACCGCCTCGGCAGCCCCCGCACACAGCGGCCACTGGCCCGGAGGACGGAGGAGCCGGAGCCCGGCAGGACGCGGCCCTGAGGGGAGGGCGGCAGGGCCCGCTCACGGCGAGCCGGGCTCGCTCCTCCCGGGCCCTCTGCTCCCCGAGCCCCACAGCCCCGGACCACCCCCGGGCCCTCAGACGCCCTCCCCAGGCCCCACGGACCCTGCTCGGCCCCACAGACGACCCCCCACCCCGAGCACTCAGCTGCTCCACAGCCCCGGGCACTCAGAACCCCCTCGAGCCCGGCAGCTCCCCAGCAGCGCTGCCAGCCGAGCCCCACATGCCCCGCGGTCCCCAGGCCCCGCAACAGACCCTCAGGCCCGGGCCCTCACGCACCGCCCCACCTCAGGGCCGGGCCCTCCCTCGCCCGCAGACCCCCGGGAGGAGGCGGCGGCCCTGGTGCGGGTGCCTCACCGG
>VXBH01008928.1:22355-61100 GCA_013400035.1 Rynchops niger | reverse complement strand
ACTGTCGGTGTGGTGGGGAGGGAGCTATCATGGCAGCACGGAGGAGGAGGGGAGCGGGACCGGGCCTGGGGTTTCGCCTCCCGTCGCTAGCTCGGGGTTGTGATTTTTGCCAGGTCGTGGAGCTCGTCGGTCAAAGGGCTGCGGAGCTGTTAAAGAGTGACTAATTGCTAGGAAGAGGGGAGGAAGGGGGGGGCATGTGATCCAGCGGGCCCTGAAGCTTTAAAGGGCGCTTGGGCGCTTTCTCTGCGGAAGGGAAGGATGAGCTGAATTCAGGGGTGGATTATGGTGCCCTGGACCCTAAAGCAGGCTTCAGAAGGAGGGAAAAGTGTTGCGGAAGGGCTGTATGGAAGTGTTAAAGCTGCCACGGCCTCCGTGTGAAAGTTGCCTAGGTGTTTGGTGAAAACTTAGCAGCTGCTTGCAAACTAGGGGTCTCTCTAAATATCCTGGCTTTCGGTGTATATTGCGGCTTCATAAAGATTTTCTGTCACTGCCCTAGGAAAAAAGCAGGTACAAGTTACCAGGGAAGCTGCAGCTTGAGAAGACTGTGGGAAATATACAATATAATGGTGAAAAACAGCAACGAGGAGATTTAGTGGTACAGTGGGCCCAGTGACTGTGAAAGAATGTTGTGAAATTGCTGCTGTCTGAATTGTGGGGCTGGACTCGTTATTGCCACTTGCATCTTTTAAACCGTCTCTATCAGCTTTGCTGTTGTGCTGGGTACTTAACAAAATGTGACCCTCTTGGTAGGTTTGTATCTCACTGATGAATGCAGGAGAGCAAGGTGTTCTCTGTTTCAAATATCATTAAGAGACTACTTAATTAAGTTTTAGCTACAACTTTTTTCTTAGTGGTATGACACCAAATCCAGAAACTTCAGGTCTGAAACTAGAAATCCAAAGCAAAGGTCTTGATATCAACAGTTGGGAAAAAACTTGCATAGAATTGTTGAACTAATAAACAGTAATGACAGGTTTGTCACCTTTTTCCTTTCATCCTTCCCTCCTTCTACAGTTCTACATAGAATTATATTGGCAAATCTGCATCTGCAGAGGGAGTAAGGGAATAGCAAATAGTACCATGTGCTTTGTAAGCTGATACAATGTGAAAGAAGGTCTCTCTCGAGGAGTTCAGGAGTTTGCTTTGGAGAAGTGCTTCACAGCAGAAGATGCTTTACCACTTTATTCATGTGCTGATAATATGAATAAAACCACCAACACTGCAGCATAATACTGGGGTTTTTTTCTGGGATGTTCCTTGGGAGAGCAGAAAGCTTAGAGCTGAACCTGCAAGTTACTCATGAAGATACTATGTATAACCATAGCATTCCTGATTTGTGTTGCAGAAGCTCTTTCTTTTTCAGGAGTATTTAATTTCTTTCTGAATTAACAGTATCTCAAATACAATCTTATAACCGATGGCTTTTAAAAAAAGTCTATTAATTACAGGTGAAGAAAATAGCTTTGATTTCACAGCTTCACTGGCTAGTTTGGTTCAGAAAACACCAAGTTTTCAAATTTTTGTTGGTGTACTGGTTGATAAGCTTTGTAGATGTATGGGGGCGTTTAAAAAAAAAATAATTGTTGGTGTAATGTGTACAGGAGACAATTAGCACAGGCTGTAGTGTGGTTACTCTTAGAGTGGGCTTAAAGCCTGGGAGAGTTTAACCTTTCAGCAGAGGGAGTTGAGATGGGTATGCTGACAGGTGCTGCTCGTTCTTCTCGTGTGTTCTTGACAGGGCACTGCTTTCCTGACCTGCACTATCATTTGTTGTGCCCGTTTTTGTGCAGTTTACAGTTCTGCTTCTGTGTTTGTGTCCCATTCTCCAGCTCCCACCTCTTCTTAGTGTGGCCTTTTGGTTATCAGCCTGAATGTCCTAAGCCTCCTCTCACTCATTATAAACAGCTGCAATCAAGACACATTTTCCTTTTCTGGAAACACCTTTCCTTTGTCAGATTCAGGGCCCCTGTGGAATCCACACTGCCCCAGGTGATGTTAGGCACTGGCCTAGTAGGTTTGGTCTTTTGTGGCCTAGAATTAGGATCTTCTGTCACTAGTCTGTCCTGCAAATAATTTGTCTGGATGAGACTGTCAAGTCACTTTTCCTTTGGTTAAAGATATGGCACTCTTCTTTCACTCTATTTCTGTATCAGGACTAATGTTCTTCTGGAGGAAACGGTGTGGGAGCTCACAGCAGGGGGGAGAAGTGCACTTAACTTGGTAGGCTGAGTTCTTTTTAGCGATGTCCCTGAATGGGTTAATTAAGACAGACATAAATAACTTTCACTAGGACGTTTTTCACAAGTGTGGCAAGTTGCTCTTTGGTGATAATTACGTAGTCTCTAGACCAGAAGTCACTTCCCTGTTGTGTGCCTTTCATTTGTTGTGTAGTAAATAATCTGAGCTCTAATGTGTTTTGAAAGAATATATCCAATAATATCATTAGTAATTGTACTTAACATATTTAAAGTGAATTTGCAGGTCTGCTGGAATAGAGGAATTATTTTAAAATAGCTTGTTCAGCCAATTTGTGGGAAAAAATGAGTGGTTGATTGTGGAGCAATATTGATACTTGTAAGTAGCCTTCAAAAATCAGTCCCCTTCTCCGGTTTACCTGGCATTGCTGAATGCACTTTCAAAGTTCGGGCAGACTTGGGGCAGTACTAAGAAACTGGCAGCTTGTTTTATTAATATTGCAAAAATGCTTGAGGTAGAACACATGCATCCGAAGTTTCTGAGACTGTTCCTTGATCTTCAAGAAATACAGGTTAAACACTTTGGTGAGTTGTCTTTTTCCCTGTTATTTATTAAACACTTTCCTAGAGTTCTGCCTCTTTTTAATTACGCGTTGAGTTCTGTTTGTGGGCTGTTCTAACTTCTTAGCTTTCTGCCACATAAATCTGACTTTGCCCTTTCTGAGGGTCCTGGCTGCACATGCTTTAAAGTCAGCACACATTGTCACTGTTTACTATTTAGGACGTTACTTTTCATTAGAAGTTGTGAGGCTTTAGAGTGAGAGGTTCAACTTTCATTTTTGGCCTACAACCAAAAGCAAACTTCTCCAAAAGATGTTTTGGCACCAAAACAGTTTTCTTTCTCAGGAGGAAAACCCGGGCAGCATAGTTGGGGAGGGCATTTAGCTGCCATTGCATCTGGGATGAAAATCCACCCTCCATTAAATGGCAAGCTTAGCTCTCCTGCTCCCTTCCCCCCTGCCAGATGTTACGCAAGGCAGAAGCCCTGCTGCCTGCGGACCCACGCACATCCAGCACCGCAGGTTTGTGGGAGGGGGCTCTTAGGAGTGATTTTTGTGGTAAAGTTAAGTCCCAGGTGTCTACAGCTCTTTGGTGTTATGTGATAGTGTGGCCAGGAACGTGTCTGAACTTGTCTAGACTCAGTAAGTCTACGTCTACCTACCTAAGAAACTCCGTTTGAAAACCCTTTGTGCTAATGGCTTAAAAAGAGGGATTCTTTAGGTCAGAGAGGTTGTGAGGAATGAGTCTGCACTGAAATACCTACTTGCAGCCTCCCTAACACAGGAGCGGTTGTAAGTCTCTGGGAAGATGGTACCAGGGCAGACTGGACTTCCTAAAAACAAAAGTTGTTAAGTGTCAGCCTAGCGCTGACTGCTTTTCAGCAACATGGATTAGTGTAAATCTAAGAGCAGAGGGACCTTTGCATGGAATGCGCGTTTTATTTTTTGTTAACACTCAGTTAAGGCCTATTTCATAAAAGTCATTGAATTCCTCTAAAGTTCGTATGGCAATTGTATTGTGACAAGGAAGAGGAATTTTTTTTTATTTTTTATTTTTTTTTTAATTGGAGAGTACACTGACTTTGAGGGTGAGAGGCAGCGTAAGGCTTGCAGCTTCATTAATTCTGTGAGAAAGTGAATTAATTTGATTTGAAGTAGCTAGTGGGGCTAGATTTAAAGTCTATATTTCAACACAGTTGACTGAAGGGATTCATAATTTGGAAGACTTATTTTAATGTATGTATATTTCAGTAATTTACATGTAATATTTCTTTACGTTCTTTTTTTAGCTTTTGTTTAGAAAGCTGAATTTTTATTAGCGTAGTAGGTGTGCTTTTTAATTGAAATGTGTCAGATACTGATGGTTTCCATTGTGCGTGGGGAAAAAAGTTTTATTGTTGCAAACCCTAGACCTTTTTGATCTAGGCTTTCTGGTGGAAAAAGATCTTTCTAAGGTCGTTTTTTGTAAGGTAGTTAGCTCTTTTCTGGAGGTCCTCAATTTTCATATCCTTAGGAGAATTTGTAGCTGTATCATTGTTTAACTAGTACTCTAAAGGTGATGTTTGGCATGAAAATATTTATAATTTTATCTCTGAAAACACTACAGGAAATCTGTAAAACCTCTTTCTATTTTGTGTGAGATGTGTAGGGTATTTCCATATATGTGTGAAGGGGAGCCAGGGTGAGGTTAGGGATTAGCTCGTGGTGATACCGATCTTCAAGCATACCGATTTTCAAGCATAGCAAAGAAAATGTCTTTAACGCTTTTGTGCAAGTGTTTTATTAGTCTCTGAGAACAGACAGAATATTGCCTTTTAGCAGAATTACAATTGCCTTATACATGCATGCTTTTATCCCTGTGGGTGAGATGTTTAAATTCTTTATATCAAATGAACCACCTATATTGTCCAGAAGTGGATGTACTTGATTGTGAGTCTAAAGACATGCTTTAGCTAATAGGGTTTGGGGGGTTTTTTTATTGCTTTTACTCTGACCTTGTGCAAGTGTTTAATTTTTGCTTTCTAGCAAAGATCATAGGATGCTACTTAAAGTAAAATTTGGATCCGTGGATGAGAGCCTATCTATTTACACTTGATATTAATGGTGGAGTATAGGGGCTGTTCAGAGGAATACTCCAAGTTTATTTAGGTAAGACAGCAGGGCATACAGAATTTAACATAATGGACTCAAAACAACAGGATTCACTCACATGAGATGTGTTTCCCACAGTGGGTAACACCAGTAGTCCTGGTCTTGATTTTCAACCTTGCAGGTGTTTGCAGAACTGCCATTAAAGGAAAAAAAAAAGGCATGCAGATGCCTTTTGTTAACAGATTTTTTTTTTTGATTGCTGTTCAAAAGAAGCTCTCCAAGTGTGTATCAGGAAAAACTTGTGTTGAAATGCTCCTTCTCAGCTCAGACACAGGCAGGTGCCGCGTGTTGGCCAAAGGATGGTACCGATGTGTGGGCAGACTCTTCATCCCAATGTCCTCGGCTGTCCTGCGCTCGCTGTATTTAAAGGTTTGCTGGTACAACATGCCCAATTATCCTATGGTATGGTATTTTTCCAGTCTTCAAATAGTTGTGTGTTGTGTTTCAAAGATCTATGGAAAAAACATATCTAGAAGGACAACACAAAGTAGGAGCGTGCAGCCATAAGGTTTTTAGGTCTTACATGTCAGGATGGGAATATTGAGGTGGAATGTGGGGCCTTAGCTACACCATGAAAACTTTGACTGTGTGATTGTATCAAAAGCCATTTTTATTGATTACAGTATGACTCTACCTGCTTCGTCTGGTAGAGGCGTTCACTACAGCTAACTGCTGCCATTAAAATACCTGCATTTTATTTCAACCCTTACTTAAAAACCAGCAACCCCCCAAGAACTTAACTGATCTCTTAAACCACTAGTTTTATGTCATTCTTCAGATGCAAATATGCATCTCTTCTATTACTGATCAAATACTTCTGATTATAGAGCTAATATGGTGTTAGTTTTGTATTTTTGTACATTTGTGGGGAAAAAAGTCTATTCTTGTCTGGTCTTATATCAAGATCTCTTCTCTAGTTTTCATTTGGAAATCCTGACTGAAGTGTGAACAAATTAATTTGGTTTCCGCAGCTGTTTGAAGGCGATGTTTTTGTTGATGACCAGTAAACTAATCAACTGCTATCAGAGAACTCCATCTGATTTTTCAATAGATGTTCTATATGGCTACATTTACTGAGCTTCTTCTCTTTCTCCACATGTGAGAAGTCAAAGGGAAGGTAGGATAAAATAACAAACAGTAGGATTTTCTCTTTCCTGGAACTAATGGATATAAACCTTGCTTTCATGTTCATATTGTCATTGTTGGATTTGACACAGAGTTTATTATGCCATCGCGAGAGGAGAGTTGTGCTGTGTCTGCTTTACCTTAGAAGAGTTTAGGGGTCCCTGCTGTCCATGCTTTGCTCTTTCTCGTTGTCCATGGGACTCCTTTTTGCTAATCCACATTCAGATAAATCTGAGGAAAACTTCCCCCCTGCTCTGTGTAAATCTCACGCTTGGTTTTGATAGTCCTTTCCTTTTGAGAGGGCAGCGGGGGGAATCGTGGAGGAGGCACAAAACCCAAGACCTGATCTTTCGAGTCAATCCTCCTCATTCCCTGGAAACCTCTTTGAGTTAGTTCAATACTCACGCAGGCATCTGGTAGGAAAGTGGTAGTGGCAGCTGGGAAGTCACATTACTTTGCTTCTCTTCTTCCTATATCAGATGATATTGTATTGTTACGTGTATGTAATATTATTGTATGTATATGTAATATTGATTGTGTTATGTGTCTCTACATAGGAAGTATTTTAAATGATCTAGGTCTTAATGTGACTTTAATCAGATTAGTATTTGCAGGTGGTGTCCAGTTGAACTGAATCTGGTGAGAAAGGTGTGGAGCCCTTGGTTTAATAGATCATTTGGGTTTTGATAAAGCTAAGTAGTAGGGGAGAGGGAAGTTGAGGATTTAGACTCTTGATGGCATTCTTACTCTAAAATATTTGATGAACGGCTGTCCTTACAGGCAGCAGAGACACCATAGAAATGAGTCTAATAGTTCTTGATGTACTGTCACCAAAATGCCAGAACAGCCTGGCAGTCTCTGAGCTGTGGCCGCTGCTAAGTGGTTTGTGCATGGGGTCGCTCGTACCCCATGCCTGGGGAGCAGAAAATAGTTCTTAAACTGCTTAATCTCCTGTGGCTAACGTAAAGTGTAGTGGATGTCATCTTAGTACATGTGAACTACTGCAGACTGTTGCATCTCTGGTGTCCACAACTGTCCCCTGATGCTACTAAACATAACAAAATTATAAATTAAACAATTGAAAAAATATTTTCGTGGACAGCTTTTATTTAGTGCCTTAAAAAAGCAAACACACACCTATTCTCCAGAATAACTCAAATATTTGACCTGATTATTTTGAATGAAATCTACACTTTAAATATATTAATATTTTTAACTATGGAGCATACTATATGTGTTCTATGCTCCAAATTAAAAAACTTACAAAAATTGTGTGCATGTGAAATGGAAATGTAAGTGGACAACTGTAGCAGAAGGAATTGTGTACAATATAATTTTAGTCCAGCTGGACTGCCTTACATGCCTGAACTTGTTCTCAGGCAGTTTCTGTAGCTTAATCTCCCTTTACTTTAATGCAGACAATTATAGATTGGTGACATAGTTTATACTGAGGAATTAGCAGTTACAGAATCTTTTGCGTACTGGCAGCTCTTGATTACTTTCCACTGGAAAGAGATGTTGCCTGTTTTCAGTGGCAGCAAGTAGAGAGCAAGCTCCTGCTGTGACATTCTCAAAATATTTTACCCTGCACTAAAAGCTCCTGACCACCTGCTTTAGGAGGGCTCAGCTGCTGGGGATGGCTGGGTGGACTTGTGCTTGTGGCAGCATCGTGGTATGGATTCTGTCACTGAGGCCCCTTGCTGCTCTTTGCCAAGGTATAGTGCTCAGCCAAGACCCCACCGATGTTGTGTGCATGTTTGTACATAGAAGCCTGCTAAAGGAAAGTGATTTCCTTTGGTGGTTTGGGGTGTGCTGAACGTGGTGTGCCTCTTCTGCGGCCTCTCAGTTTCTCTCCTCATGCTGCCCCTGCGGAGAGCACAGTATTGCTTCTGGTCACTGCAGGTTTCTGTGTTTTTCCTGGAACATCCCACTTGTATTTGGAACTGGCTGTTTTCAGCTAAGACAATGAAATGTCTTTCTGTGGCTTCATGTGAGAAAATACATAAGCTTCGAATTAGCCAGCTCTCTTTCCCTCCTCCCTGCCTCGTTCAGCTTAAAGCTTTCAACTTCCCTCAGCAGTCCTTTTGGATCATCTAAGATGGTTTCCCAACCTCATGGTTTAGTGTAAAGAGAGGTCAAGAATGAAGATAACTGATACATGCATTTTGCTTTGTGAAATGATGTCTGTTGAAAGCTGTTCACTGATTAAAATTCCAGTCCTTCAAAACATCTTGAGACTTTCCACTTAATTGCCATGTGTCATCTTTATCGAAAATGTTTGAATTGAAAACTCCAGGTAGAAGTGCTTCCCTGTGGTGAAATGAGTGTGTCTCTTCCCCTCACCCCCTTCAGCTTTCTCTAAGGCTTTGCGTGAAGCAACTCCTACTTCAGGAGCAGTAGGGTAGCTGTTTGAGATGTCCTAGCCCGTAGCATTACCAGTCCAGTTCCCCAGTAGCTGGGGCAAATAAAATCCAAATAAGATAGTAGAGACTAAGAGATAAAAAGAGTGGATTTAGGATTGCCTCGTTTGGATGTCCTCCATATACGTTTTTAGTTTCTCCCACCTGAATCATGTAGAGATGTTCCATTATTTAGGAGTGAGAAATTATCCATCTGTTGCACTTTTTCTTCTGTTAATTTCTTTCTGGTTTTAACAATAGACACCTTACTTGGGGCATTATGGTGCCTCGTTACCTATTGCATTTGGAGAACGAGAGAAAGGACTGTAAAGGTTGAGAATTCAGTTACTGAAAGAGTACAAGGTGTTCTACATGTTCTTGAGATTGTATTGTACTTCTGTGTTGCTGCTCAGTTTTTGCATTGCGTGTTTCCAGGAGAATAACATCCGAGTTACTTTTCTCATGACAAAATATTGTGCCATATGTGAGTGCTGAGGATGTACACCGAACATACATTACAGCTTGGGCACATGCCTGGCTTTTCTCTACCTCCACAGAGGGAGAGAAATGTAAATTGTCATTCGCTTTATTACAGTTGCTCTGCACAATGAAGTGACTGAGTCCATTTGTCAAAGTGCTTTTTACTCGACTTAATAAATGTCCTCTGCTTAGTCTCTGCGTATGATCTAATGGCTACATCCTGTGTGAAATTCTAAATTGAAGGCTAACTGGGTGCTGCACTGAGAAGTCCAGCCTTTGCTTTTTCTGACAGCTCAGGGGAATCAGAGCACTGGAAACTTTGACCCGTAAGCTGGTGATAGGTGATGTGGCTGGAGGAATGGGCAGGAGCTATTTTTGTGTGCTGGATTTTGAGATTAGGCTTGTTTGATTTGGATTTTTACCCCTCAAAAATATTTATTTAAAAAAAAAAAAATCTCTTTGGACCTTTTATCACAGAATTTATCAATAATGAAAGCTTACAGATTCCTATAACATTTATGGTTAAAATTTTAAAGTTGTTGCTTTCTACTGTAAATGTTATTTTGGAGTGGAATTCTTATGTGTCACTGCATACATTAGACAATCTGCACATCATAAGGGGTTTTTTAGAGTTCAGATCTTTAAGCTACTGGATTGAAAACAAAACCAAAATACTGTTCCCTCTGTCAGCCGTGCGTGATGGTTGGTGGGAGAGGTGTGTGGGAGGGTTACAGCTGCTGGATGGCAGACAGTTCCTCCAGTTTGCTTTCCCTCTACCTGTTATGAGAATATCTGTGTGCCAGGACTCTAACGTCCCTTGTCTCATACATTAGGATGACCGGTTTGTATTGCTTTCCTTCCAAGATGCTTAACTTCTATATGTTGAAAGATCATATGTTTTATTGCTAACAGAAGGATTAAGTATTGTGCATCTGCCCTGCTTTGCATAAGGCTGCAGTGAGTAAGCCTCAGTGCTCTGGTTTCTTCATTCTCCTAAAAAAGAATCTGATTCAATTAATAAAAAAAAATATTTCCAATTACCCATATATTGCTTTTTGTTTGCACAACAGTTAGATTGTATAAGGAGGCCTCCAGTTTGTGAATTGATTTGGAAGAGTTTCTTTTATTTTTGAATACTGCTTGGTGACCTAGTTAATTGGGAGTAATTACTGTCTAAATATATTGGTTTAACATAACAAAAGGCTGTCTGGAAAAAAACCGGGAAGGGAAAGAATGGCTCAAGATAAACCATCTCTTTGCAAACACTTAAGAGTTGTTAAGGGACATCTCCAGAGCTATTAGCAGAGAAGGTTTTAACTTCACTATTGTAATTTAGCTCCTGAGGCTTGAAACAAAGCAGCAGAGCAAAAGAATTGATTTAAAAAGGAACAACTTTCTCTAGTTCTGTGGGTAATATTTTGTTGGAAAAGCACTTGACACGTTAAGAGTCATGGGATGCCCTTGGAGAGGAAGAAGTGGGATACCCGTAGTTAGAATGGATTTGGTTGATAATTCAGAGCTATACCCCTTGCTTGCTGCCTTCTCCCCTCTATCTTTCCAGAATCTTGCTCTTAGGACTAAAATTGAGCACTGTTTTGATTTTAAGTAGGCTCGTGCTGGGGTGATTTCTGATTGCAGGCCTTTCCAAGCGTTTGAGGCTAAATCCTGTCAGACCTGCTCTGTAAGTACAGCAGAGCTACAAACTGTTGCAGTCCAGGACTGCTCTAAAAATGGAAAAATTGCTTAATTTAGGAAAGGTAAGGAGAGCCTGACACCTGAAGGGCTATGTTAACAAAGAGATGTATGGCAATCCCTGTAATTAGGCGAGAACAGTCATGTAAATTACACTGGCTGGATTTGGCATGCTCATCTTCATTTCAAAGTTGTTTGGTTTATAATAGTAATTTATCTCATATGGCAGAGAGCAAAGGGGTAGCGTGGTGCAAGTCACACCGAGGAGGAGTAAAATAAAGCAGGCATGGAGGTGTAAGCAGGAGCCTTTAGGTGATAACCCTTTCCTCTCAGAGGTCTAACTCCTGTCCCTGAAGCATGTGCAGTTGGTGCTGTACAATTACAACTGGGGCACAAGGGTAAAGACCTAAAAAAAAAAAAGTGCGTGTGTATATATAATATAAAAACACAAATTTGAGGACCTTGAGTGTGTTTGACCTTGAAGCTATCTCTCATAAATGCTTGCATTTGCTGGTGAAGTCCACTGATGTTGTGCCTGTAGTAGAAAAGCTGAGCAGCAGGGTGTTCTAATTAATCTCTAATACCTGCAAATAATCAGGTTCCAAATAGTTTGCCTCTCAAATGGCACTCATTTTCCCCAAGCAAAGTAGTGCATTGGAGCTGATACTTGGGTTTTTAGGGGGTAGGGAAGGAGGGGGAGCAGTGTCTTTTGGAAAGAGTGGGAACAACGCTAGCAGGGCTAGGCTGCTGGTTGTGTAAGCAGAGAACATGACTAAAATGTGAATGCTGTGGGTATCTCTTGCAGCAGAGCAGTGCCATACGGCCTCTCTGTGGCTATCTCGTAGGGTTGTCTGTGTCAAAGAACTTGAACTTAAGTCAGATTTGCTTTGTCATCCTGACTTTGGCTCTCGCCACTTTCAATTTCTCTTTAGTTTCTGGAAGCTTCTTTTTAGTTCTCTAGTGGGAAGGCCAAGGTGTATTCAAACACAGAAAAGGGCTCACCCCAAACAAAACCCTCCACACATCGGTCGAAACGGTGGGAGCAGGCAGGTTGGTTTGCAAATATCTGATCACAAAAGAGTGGCAAATCTGTTTTTCAGCATGTGTTCTTCTTTAGTTAGTTTTTAACTAAATGCTGCAGAGGACTGGAGTTGTTTCCCAATGGCAAAGCAAGCAATGAAATATGACACAGGGAGGGGAAGAGAGTTGGCAGAGGGCCTATGTGCACAAATAGCCCACTACCTTTTGAAGCGTATTTACAGCCAAGCAAACAAAAAACAGTGCAGACTGCCTTACAAAGAATTACAGTAGAAATCTTCCCCTTGGAACTTTTATTTTCTTCCTCTCAATGTCAATAAAACATCATTGCTACTGATTCCAGAATCAAAACTCACAAAATGTTGTGGTATGTCTGAAAATGTATTTATGTAGTAGTGGATCAGGAAGAGAAAGAGCTGTACTGCTGCCTCTTGTAGCTCTTAGAATATCTTTTGCCTCGGACCACTGTAATACAGGAAGAAATCCTAGTGCAAACTCAACTGTAGATCACAGTGTTAGCTGGTTGAGCAAACAGGAGTCTCTTGGCACGGCCCTGTTGTGAGTTATGTAAATCTTGTGCAGTGTATAAGCAACAGGCGGTTGGTGACGTAAAACTGAGCATTTGTCTCTATTTATTGGCTAATGTGACATGCACCCTTCCTCTAGCATTCGACTGAGCTAGCTGTATTAAATATAGCCCTGACACTCCTAAGTAGAAAATGCCTCCAGCTGAATAATGGCTTCTGGGCTGAAATTCATTGTTCTAAATGTGGAAATCTTACACGGTGGCTGTCTCCCCTCCATATCAAAGTCTGTCCTGCGTTGATGGCAAAAGGTCTCGCTGTAAGCCTCTGTTTGCTGAATTTGCCGATCGAGCACCATGGCCGTGTTGTGCCCAACACTCCTCCAGTGCCTCCTAATGCATTGGCCATGCTCTGGGAGACTTAGCAGGATGTTGGTAACTCCTGCAGTGATTATCTTCTGTCATTTGTGATGGATTATCAAACTGATACATCTGTTGTTTAGGTCTTCTCCATCATGGGTGGCTCACAGATCTGCCTAATACTGCTCTTACCCCCTTTGACCCAAGCTCGAGTGCTATTAGCTATTGCCCTTTCGGTCCTTTATGTTTTCTGTGAGGAGAAAGCAGTGATGCTGCTCCCATGCAGTTCTGATTTTATCCCGAATGCCTGATTTTATTTTTTTCCCCCCTTGAACAGGAGGCAGTTTCTTTGCTCACTGTTTCGAGCCTCTTTCCAGCTGGCAAGCAGTCCAAAAATCTCTGTGTTTGCTCTTTCTCAGGGTCATGCTGCAAATGTTTCTCTTGTTTTCACCTTGGCTTTCTGGCGTTGGTTTAGACACATGACACTCCACCACACGATACAAACCCTTAATATATCACTGTACCCATGGAGCGCGGCTTCTGCATGGCTTTGTTTTAGGTGGTGGTTCCCAGTTCTTGAAGGTTTGGGTGGGTTTTTTTTTCTATCCTGCTCAAAAAAGCAACACAGACTTTTGTAATCATAATTAAAAAGCAGTTATGCCCATTGCATTTGGTGAGATCTTAGTCATCTCCATTCTCACAGCACCTACTCACAACATGTAAATTAGGGCCACAACCTCACAGACATGCGTAAACAGAGGAATTACATGACTTGCCAAACACTTACATAATAACTTAATAGTATATCGTGGAACAGCAGCTAAGACTCATGAATCCTCTTCCTGTTTGACTGCTCCTCTTCTCAAATTAATTATCATATGAGTTTCAGCTACACCACGACTCAGGAATCAATAACATTTGTGGCTTTCTGAACGTCCTTAATATATCACAGACTTCCACTGTCGTTTGTCTTTATTCAGTAAGGACTTCTGACTCAGGTGGTTTATAAGTTCCTTTGAGTTGTGACTGTCCAGAGCTGAGCTGGCACTTTAATGATTAATAAATACTCTTAAGGGTACTCATGGCTCATACATGACCACGTGTTTCAAACGCAGCAAGGCTTGAGTTATTAACCATAGCTACTGATGCCCTTTAGCCCTGAGAGCTATCATAAGAGTGTTCCTTGGGTTTTGTTAGTCTTGTGCTCCTTTCAGACCCTTTGTGACAAAATAAAATGGAGAGGTTCAGTCCTTCTGAAATTAGCTCGGGAAACAAGGCTGGTATAGAAAAAAATGCCCTGTTGTTTACATGCTGCTACATAGTGGTTCCCTCCGTATCTGTTGAACTTCTTGGCAAATTTCATAAAGGGCTAATGGGGTAGAGGTCGCCAAGACTTATAAGTTCCAAGATTTTCAGTGAAAATAAGAAGCAGAGTAGAAAAGTGGTGTAAAATAGTGTCCCTGGTGAGTAAAATACTGTATTTCGAGCTCTGTTATCTTGGAGAATTCATGTGTGTTAGAGCTTTTAAAAAACGTGAGAGCAGAGCTAATATAGTCTGGATAATATTTTTGCTTAACTGTTTAGGATGACTTATGTAAACCTGTGAAAAGGACATGACCCACCTGTACTTTAGGTTGTAATCTACTTTTTTTGCTTTCTAGGAATCTACAAGCCGCCATTGGAGCCTACTATGATTTTGAGAGTCCAAATATCAATGTACCCTCCATGTCCTTTGTTGAAGATGTCACCATAGGTGAAGGAGAGTCCATCCCTCCTGATACCCAGTTTACAAAAACATGGAGGATACAGAACACAGGTAAGACTTTCGGTCTGTAGCAAACCCCATGTAGTGTGTATTATTATGTGATAGGGTGGCAGAGCTAGTGGGAGAGATGCTGGCGTAAGGAGGAGGTTCGTGCGCGCTTAACTTGGACTACAGCCACCTTGCTACTGAAGGAGGTAGCCTGCCAACCCCTGCACATTCCCCATCTTACGTTTGCACAGTTTGTGGTGAGACACGCAGCTCAGTTCACCAGTCTTGTTCCTCATGCCACCACACAAACAAAAACTCTAGGAAACTTCTAGATAAAAGAAATTGAAGTACAACTTTGGGTTTTTGTGGCTTTTTTTTTTTTTTAGTGCAAGTAGTTAGATCTGAAAATGAATCAAGAATCCTTAGCTAGCTAGTCATGTTTCTGATTACTTGATGCAAACAAATAGAGTAAGGTTATAAGTCAATGAAGAAATTCCTTTTAATCTCAAAGCCTTTTACCTCATGACCAGCCTGTATATTGCCACTACCCTTCATCACACCATTGCTCTGACTGTCCCTGTCATTTGGCTCTTTATAGTTCTCTCTGCTCTCTGTGGAGGCAGTGATATAATGACCTGATGGTGAGAAGAGGTAGCGATGCAAGGGTAACCTGGCAAGTACCCTTTGCTTTTTAATACACTTCTGACAGAATTGCTTTCTCATGCTTTGAGAGGATGAAAGGCTGGATAGACCACATTCCAGTATGAAATAAGTCAAAACAGTGACTGGAATCCAGGAAGTGAGACTGGGCAAAATACATTCTCAGTGCTTGATCTGTTCAGATGGAGTCAGAGAGAAAAATGAGATCCATGGATGTAGAGTGGAATACCTTGTCTTCAAGTGTTGTGATGACAGGATGTTGCATGAATGTTTAAGCTCTGTGTCTGAATTTAATTGACCTGCTTGCACTTTTGTGAAGGAGAATGACAGCACAGCAAGGTATAATATCATGAATCATCATGAGTAAAGTTCAGCTGTGTTGTATTTCTGCTTGTAAATAACTGCAGTATTTGAGTGCTGTACAGATTTGTGCTGTATATCAAAGTATAACAGACTAAAACCATACTAAAAATCTAAGAGTATTTCATCAGGAGATGAGGGGTGAGAAGAGGGGGTATGTATGTGTTTAAGAACACTAATTTATAAAGACTGTATTCTATAGAAAAGGCTAACTATTTCCGTTTACTTTTTTGCCTCTGTATTAGCTTGTTTATTAGCTAATTAACAATATTAGCTCTGTATACGTTGTATACAGACATGTATAGCTTGCTTAAACTCCAGTAATGTGAAAAATTGACTGGCAATTTTTTTAACTGTCTCAAATACAAGTTTTACAAATGTAGTAAGTTTGACAGGTCTTGTTTCTCCACTATTAGTATCATAATTTGTGTGTGTTATGACTGCACCCCTGTCTTGCTCCTTTCAGGCTCCTTCCTCTCTTGTTCCTCTGAGGTACTCTTTCCTGCATGCAAATTCAGCCTTAATTTAACATCCTCATTCAAGCAATGTTTCATTGTTCTTGGAATGTTTGACCTCTGAAATCCATGGGTCTTCTAAAATGAGGAAAGGGAGTTAATCTTAACTTACAGGTTCCTGGCAAGGCCAACATTTTTTCTGGCTTCTATGTGGCTTAAAGCCTGGCTGCTTAAAAAGTACATCTGTGCTCTAACAGTGGTGCTGGAGGCTAGATCTTGTTAAAACCATGCTGTTGAGGCATGTTTTAGTTAAATGCAACTTCACATACTGTGTTATGACTGCAGTTTAAGGAGGGTCATAGCACTTTAAAACCATTTTATGGTTTAATTAAGGTATAATATCAAAGGATGATAGTGTTTCCAGATAATATCTGCTTGTTAGGTAGATAACTGAAGCAAAGCCAAGGGTTTTAACAGCTCTACAGGAACCCTCGATTAAATGAGTTCAGTTCTAGAACACAAAATACCTGAGGCATGTGTCACCAAAGCATTTAGTGTCTGACAAGTATGACAAGCAGAGCTCTGAGAGATTGTCAGTTTTAAGCACGCAAGCAGTAAGCTAGGTTCAGTCAGGTTTTCGTATGTGTTATTAAAAACCAATACCCTTTTCCAGTATCTTCCAGAATGGTGCTTGGCTGGTCTGCCAAAAGACCAGTTTGTATAGTAGAACCGTTGCTGAAAGAGCAGCAGGATTTAACAGACTTATTTCCTCTTCCCACTCTACCCCCAGCTGCTGCTGGCTCTGCAGGACAGTTACTACAATTTATCATCTCCTGAGAGATGAGTGTACTGAAATAGAATGACATAATCATCATTTCATTTTATGGGCCTTATCAGTTGCGGTGTTCTAGGCACCTTGCAAGCCTAAAGCCATTAAAACCGATAAAAATCACATAAATTATTTAAACTGAACCATGTTGCTGGGCTGCCAACCTTTTCAGATGAGACTTCATGCTCAACTCCCATGCGCCATAGTCGGAGGTCAGCTGAGTCTCAGCTGCTCTTCCAGAGACCTCCCTATCTCAGCAGTGTTTCCAATCCCCTGCTCCGAATATTCCACTTTACTTGTTCACATCGTGCTTTCCCTGCTAGATTGTGAATTCCACAAATAAGGACTTGACTAGAAAACCGGTCCCTGCCATGTCTTCACTGAAGTATCCACAGGGATTAAATTAGCAGGCAAGCTGTTGTGAAGGATGCTCTTTGGGGTAACCTGAGGTCAGACCAGCATCCACCATTCTCGTCTCAGACCAGACACAGAGTGGTTCCAAGCGTCTTGGTGGTTCAGCCTTTCCTTAGCTCTTTCCATCGACCTTAACCAAGCAGAAGGTATTCTTAAAGGCATTGGCTTAGTCATGTCACGTAATTGGGGAAGATGCAAAAGAGAAGTCTGCTAAACTGATTTTTCACAAGTCTCAGAAGCCCTTTTCATTTTGTCCGCCCCAGTACGTGTTATCTTTGGCGGAGATGGCTGTGCTCACATGCAGTAACTGTTTTCTGTATCTCTACAGATTGCCAGGTCACGCTGTCAGTCCCGGTATCTGCAGTCTAAACAATGATCTCCACAAATAAGTCATATGTTCGCAATCCTTTCCACCTTTGCACAAGGCTAAGAGAAGGGTTGGTGCATGAAGGGAAATAAACCCATTTAGAAAATAGTACTAGCTCTTCAATTATAGTTCAAACCATTAGTTTCTCCTGAGACTGCTAACAGGCTTAAAAAAGAATAAATCCCTGAAAGAAAATGTTTCCACCACTTTGTATTATTAACATGTATTTTGATGTCGCAAGGCTCAGGAGCTACATTTAGGGAGGCAGAAAGAAATGGGGGGGGCGAACCCACCTAGGTCTGACCTCATTGTTGTTTCTAGCGTTGGTAAAATATATGTGCATGTTGGTTATGTTAATTTATATTATTTTTTTTTTTTTGGCAGCAGAGAATTGCTGCAAAAACTTTGAGAGTTTTGCTGGGTAAAGAAGACATAGAGATAATTCAAATAGAAATATAAATTGTCCTGCTGGTCTCTAAATGGACCAGTTAAGCCTTATCTGAAAACTGTATTCTTCAGCATCCATGGCTGGCTGTATTATGTGTATCTTGGTACTCCTTTGACTGTTGAACAATTGCACAACTCTTTTTAATAAGCATGTTTCACCCAGTCTTACACAAACAGACACAAAGCTTTTCCTGGTGCACTGTCAGTAATTCTTTCTTCTCTTTAATCCCAGGGACAGAGGCGTGGCCCCCGGGGGTTTGTCTGAAGTATGTCGGGGGAGACCAGTTTGGCCACGTCAACATGGTGATGGTCAGGTCCCTGGAGCCCCAGGAAATCGCAGACGTCAGCGTTCAGATGTGCAGCCCCAGCACGGCAGGAATGTATCAGGGACAGTGGCGAATGTGCACAGCCACAGGACTCTATTACGGAGGTGAGTGATCCCTTTGCCGCTGCTTCAGGCTCTTCCTGATATTCCCACTGCAGGAAAAATGGAGATTCCCAGCCCCTTGCAGATGCTCTCCCGATAACCATGCGGTGAAGGTAGAGGGCTGCCAGCTCTGAGCCTAAATATAGAAAATAGAATAGGGAAAAACATTGAGCTGCTTTTGTTGTCTTGGTCAGTGCAGAACTGTTTTCTAAACACTGGAACCAATTGCTGATTACACAAAGCTCTGAAAAAACAAAGAGACTTGCACAGTTCTCCTAGAGACTCTTTCCCAGTGGGTCCTTGTCAGGATTCTTTCCCAGTTTTCCAGTACTGAACATTGTGAACTACATATGGGCATAAAAATCTATTTAAACGGTGAAAACCTCATCTGAGAAGTTTAGTAAAGGCCCGGGTTTTAATAGTATAACTTGATTGATCTGCTATGAACTGATTTTCTGTGTTAAAAACCCACTTTTTGATATTTTGCCTCGTGCCTCAGCCTAAGCCACCAACATCTTCATTCATTTGGAGCCTTTCAGTCATTTTTAGCCAGCTTTAGTTTATACTGAGAACATCTTTGTGTCTATTTTGGCAGTTGGGAGTATCCCGAGTGCATGGGTTTGAGTGAGAGATGTTAGCACTCGTAGTCAAAAATAACTCTTTGCTCAGAAGCACGGGGTTTTTGGCAGAATTGTCGGCAAATGTACGACTCTGCGGTGTTGGAGGGGGATGTGGCTGGTCCCTGAAGAAAGGGCATAAATTCCCCCGCGCAGGTTGAAAGCCGTGTTCAGCTTGTCATACCTACCACAAAAGGTGTGTTTATAAAGCTGAGGTTTTCCCAGCAGCTGACAAACAGTTTAAGATCTTCCTAAACTTCCTGAAGTTGCACATTTTGCAAGAAAACAACTTAGAAATTCAAATCCCTTTGGCTACTGAGCTCGGAGTCAAAGATGCCCTTCCCCTTTGCTATAATTAATTGCTTTTGATGCTAGTTGTCCCCCGGAGGTTGGGCCTAACAGCCGAGCGAGGGCCTGGCAAGCGGCCGGGGCCGGTGGTTTTTCACGGCGGTAGGGCTTTGGTAGCCCCGGGGCGAGCGGTGGGGCCGGGCGTTACGCCGCGGGCGGGCAGCAGGGGGCGCTGCGCTGCCGCCGGGCGGCGGGGGTGCAGCATTGATGGTGTCCCCAAAGGGGTTACAACCCGTCAGGGTGCTGGGGGGCCTTCAGCAGGTTGTATCATTGGAAGGTAACATCCCACGGTCTTTAATTGGGTCGTAAAATGCAAACTAATGAGCCCAGCCCTGTTAAAGCCGGGGAGGTTCCATGGATTCCTGCTGCTGGGGGAGCCATGGTGGTAAAACCCAGCAGCAGAAGTACCTGCCGTCTTCTTCCACCCAGCTACCAGTGGCAGCAGGCAGGAGCCCCTTGTAGGTTAACACTTGGCTGCAGAAAACCTGGAAACAATTACATGTGACACGAGGTGCTGTTATTAGATCTGCTGAGGTGAGATAAGATATTGCTGCTGTTCTTCCTAATTTGCCCTCTCCGTCCCGCAAAACAAAACTGGAGCACACTTAATGGTGAGGTGGGAAAAAAAAAACAATAAAACTGGATTTGGTTACATATCGAGAAATGTCTTTATGTAAATAGGCCATAATGTTTGCATGAAGTGTAAATGAAATGGTAGGTAAAATAACAATCTTATCTATGTACAAGAGGCAGACACGCACTAGGTAAGAACTGTAAATATGTTTCTTACTCTAGCCAGTACTTTGTGAATTTGTGGAATAGTCTACCAAGCCCAGTTATCTTATCCACCTACTGTGAGTGTTTTGGAACAGGAATGGAGATACTTTGCAGTGAATTGTCATAAACACAATTACCTTCAAAGTCACCCTTTTGTTGTTTTATGTTAATAGTCAAGCCTTTCAAAGCTAAACAAAAAACATTGCCTTTTCTTTTACCATCAGAGTAGAAGGCTGGAGGTGATATCTTCTGGCTCTCTTTTCAGTCTTGCTGCGTAGCCTTGGATAAAGTCACTTGAGGTTTTCTTTTTTCAGTGCATCCGATTGGTAATCTGAAATATAGAGCTTTGAGTTGTCATATCAGTTTGTTTGTCATATGTTCTTAGCTGGTTCATGTAAGTTCCGTAGGAGTAAAACTTGCCTAGTTTTCCTGAAAGATTGGACACTGAATTAGTGCTAAACCAGTACTTCTAATGCTTCATAAACTTGTATTTTAAACAGTCGGTCTTTGTTCTTGCTATTGTAAAGTATGGAATTTATGTTTTGTTTTTCTCCTTCTGCCCCCTTCTTCAAAAACTCCATCTAATGACAACTCGAGTGTCTGTGTCTTTTTCCACAGATGTCATCTGGGTGATCCTCAGCGTGGAAGTTGGAGGACTTCTAGGTGTAACACAGCAGCTGTCATCCTTTGAAACGGAGTTCAACACGCAGCCGCATCGCAAGGTAGAAGGAAACTTTAACCCATTCGCCTCTCCACAGAAGAACAGGCAACCAGATGAAAACAACCTAAAAGACCCTGGGGGTTCCGAGCTAGGCACAATCAGCAAAAACACGTGGGGGCCTGCTCCTGACCAAATCGAACAAGATCAGAATGGACTGTCACAAAACTCTGTAAATCTCTCCCCCAGCAGTCACTCGAACAACTTGTCGGTAGTGACATACAGTAAGGTAGGTGCCCTGGGAGAACAGGAGAATGGGTAGGTGATGAGACCGATGTATGTAATAGTTCTTCGTTACAAACTGCAAAGCCCTTCCCTTCTGCTTCTGCCAGACCTGCTAAGGAAGGTTTTGAATTTGACTCTCTGACTCTGCCAACTCCTCATGTTATATCAAAATACTTTTGCCTCTGATAGACTCTACCAGATCCACCTTCTTGTTTTTTTGCTTCAAGTCCTTCTTAAAATTTATATAATCTTGTCTGGGTGCTGTAACTATTAGTGGCTGGAGCCCGCTCCAGTTGGGTGTGCAAATAAGTCAAAATATCTCTCTAGATGTGCTCCTGAGTTTTAAATAATTTTGAAAAGAGGACAAAAATAACCACACCCCCAAACCCTAAGATTAACCAGATAACTATTTCTTAGCTGGTGTGGGGAGACTACAGAGCTCAACATTTTGATCCCAGAAGCTCCCTGTCAGGAACAGTCAATCAAAGGACTATTCCTGTCTGTGTCCTTGTCTTGTTTATAATTGTAGGTGACTTTCAAATTATCTTTTCTTTAAATCTCTCTCTAAAGCTTGCTTGCTGGTTGCTACATGAGTCTGAGTGATATTTTGACTGGTTTTATTTGCTTGTGTGTGAAAAATGAATTGCAGGATTATTTACAATTCAGAATCCACCTGTTAATGCAGCCAGTATGTGTAGGTGTGTACTGTCGTATGTCAAACTAGTTTGATTTTTTAAAATCCTTTAAAAATGCTTGACTGTACTTTAAGCAGGCTGTGTAGGACAATAACACTTGGTTACTGAATGACTTAATAAAGCCCTAATATTAGTTCACCTACAGCACTTTAGCTCCTAACTGGATGAACTGCCTGTCCTCTACCAGTGGATCATATTTTAGTGACCTACTTCACACCGGGGCTATGCATTTTTTTACCGATGGCATGCGCGGGATTAACTGTTTGACAGACTACCAATCACCTTTCCTGTGTTTTGCACCCCAAACATAAATTGCTGTAAGCTGTATTGGCTCCCGCTTCAAGATTCTTGCTCACTAAAAATGAAATGGATGGCTTGGGAAGTGATTAACAAAATAAAGCCTTTCACCTGTAAGTTCAAATACAACCTGAATTAGCAGTGACTGAAAGCCACTGCCTTTTATGGTTGCTTGGAGGATAGTGGTGTTCCCTGAAGAGACAAACATGTTCTTCTGACTCCAGAAGCTGTCTATATACGGATGCAGTTTCTCTCTGTAAAGTCTATCTCAGGTGCTTCAGGTGGGCAGTGCTGCCATGCTGCTGGCTGTTGTACACATCCCAGCAGAGATTGGTAACAGCTTTGTGTATCCGTTGATGGAAAATAAAGACCAGTTACCAGCTACAGCTTTGGTGAGATGGTGGACTTAGCTAAGCCTTTCATAGCTAAAATACTAGGTTTAATTTAGGTGGGAAAACTCAATTCCACTTTAGGTGGTCAGCTTTAGGCTGGAGGCTGCTTTTTTTTTTTCCCCCCCCTTGCATATTTTCTGAATGCGGAGCTTGGCAATCACTTCATTGTTGGTTTGCGGTTGCAGGTGGATGGATGTGGAACTGCTAATTAATATACGCACTTCTGAGAAAGTTCTAGTGTAGAAATCCTGAATGTGGGGTTTTGGCAGTAATGTGGCCTTCAGTTTTCACTAGGTCTCTCCCTGTAGTTTTTCCCCTTACCCTTCCTAGTGAGAGGAGAGTGGTATGGGCACCAGGAGCTACTGTGTACCAACAGACTCTCCTGGCTGAGGGGTAAGTGCTTTGTCTCTTCTAAGAATGTAGGTGTAAGAAACCAATACTTATTAGACATGCAGAGGACATAGCAAAGGTCAGCTATACTGTTCTAAAGAAAAGCCAAAAAGGAGAGTGAAGCGCTACCAGAGAGGATTTCACTGAAGATTTGACTAAATTTAAGTAAGCTGATTTAGCTAGTAACCCAAAGTTCATGATCAGCACTCTTATGAGATGTGAGCCATCATAATCTAGCCTCAGATGTAGGGTAGGTGGCCTTTCTCCCCTTTTTGTTGTTGGTTTTTTTGGTGTGTTTTGTTTCTTTTTGTATTTACAGAATATTCTTGGGTGGATTTTAGGTGAATTATCTGAGATAAAACCAGAAATTTTGTTTCTTGCTTCAGAAGGGATAACTTTATGGTCCTTTTTGGAGATGGTGTGGGGTATGTGAAAGCTCATCGATTTCTGAATTGTTTTGTCTCTACTACAGTGTTTCTATTTGTGACATAATAAAACAAGTTAGTACTTCCTTTGGAGGCCGTTATTAAGGTAGGTTTGAAGATCAGAGTCCTGTTCCAGCCTTGCCCTTCCTGTCTAGGGTAGGACGTATTCTGCCACAGATTTAGTATTCACATTGGTACAATACTGTTTCCATAGTGAACAAATTTGAGTAGATTTGACATCCTAGATACTTGGTTTCCTTTCAAATAGCCGGGTGAACATGCTCACCTTCCGTGGCGTAGGTCTAGGACTGTTGCATGCCTTCTTCCTGCAAGCTGGAAATCCTTATGGAAAACAAGATACTTAATTTTTTTTCTAAAAAGGGGTAATGTGTAAGCAGGATACCCAACTGGGGATACTGCTTAAGAAGAAAAGGGCTTATTGAAGGTGATGCCAGAAGTATTAAACCACCCGATCAGCAGATGGTGTTCCAGGACCTGTTAGGAAAAGCTCTATCTGGCCCACCTTCCCAGGGGACTCGACCTGTACTCTGCTGTTTGAGAGGGGTAGAGAAAACTACTGCATTTGGAGCTGCTGTCTTGTGATTGAAAATTGATGTGAAAGGCTTTATTTGAGGTTCCAGGAGCAGACAAAAGAGAACTGTGGGTTGGTTATGTAGTTGCACGTTGGGATTCCTGGATTTTATTTGTCTTGGGCAGGACCTCTAATATTGTTGTCTGCTTTTGTGTACCCGGAAAATTGAGTGAATCCCTAATCATGTTTGATACACCATTTGGTGAGATATAGCAAAAGGATAAGTAAGGTCTAGTTAAGGTGCTTGGGAGGGCCTATGTCCTGTATTTAGAAATAATATCAGCTCTTAAATATTTCTCAGATCACTGTGGAGACTTCCTCTCTGCCAAGAGGTTGTGAAGAACCCCAGTCATGCGTGAGACCATGAAATCTCTGAGATAAAACTAGCAGTTTCTGGCATCTGCAGCTGTAAAACAAACTAGAAATTGCCAGACCTTGTCTGTATTATTCTCCCTCTGGCGCAACTGAGTGGGCATGACTTGTCCTCTAAAATTCCCTGTTGGAGTCAGGATCTCAGTGACACTGACGTGCCATCTGCTGCTGGATTAGACAAGTATATCAATGTTTCACGTGTGGAAATTTTCAAAATAACTTTATACAGCAGCATAGAGTACACAGTTTGGATGCTCTGCTCAGTGAAACAAACTTTCCTAGGAAAAAGACGCCAAAACAAACAAGATGCTGAATTCCCTGTAAGCAGATAAGATGAAATCTGTGATCTGGTTGAAACAAAGGGATTGTGATCTTTATTCCTGCTGTAGTGTATGCCTTCCCTGGGTCCACCCTGCTCACCTTATCAAATGTACTGCTGGAAGGTTGTAGACCAGGGTCTGTGTTCAGGGCATCGCTTTAAGCATGTTTTCGTTATGTCTATTCCCAGTGGAGTTTTTGCATGTTCTTAGAATTAAAGATGTGCTTTAAGTGCAGGATGGGATGCTTATCTCATGATAGGGATGAGCTGTATTAGAGTCCAGATATACCCATGCATGGGTATTTTATTCTCCTCTTTGGCAATCGCTTTCTCTCTGTAATCTCGAGAGAGATGAGGCTAATATAGCTTCCTTCTATTTACTCACTCCTGTCTCATAGCAACACTGTCGAGGTCACTGCTGCTCTCTTGTGACAGTCTTTTACATTAAAAGTGCAAGATGCAGTCTTACAGTGCCTGGGGAATGAGAGTTAAATTTCTTAACTAAGGGGAAAATGTACAGATTTAAATGTCTAAAAAGATCTGAAGTGGATAGCCATATACTGACATTCAGATTGTACTTGTCACCTATATGTAAAAAAAAAAATATATATATATGTCTAAATCTGTTGCCCATATGTATTGAGGAATTGATGCTTTCTGTGTAATGCAGAAAACTG
This sequence comes from Rynchops niger, assembly GCA_013400035.1. Lineage (NCBI taxonomy): Eukaryota > Metazoa > Chordata > Aves > Charadriiformes > Laridae > Rynchops > Rynchops niger. The sequence goes on along the minus strand of VXBH01008928.1, from coordinate 36,021 downwards.
CATGTAGAAGTTCTGATTCTGCAAAGATTTGCCCATACAGAACAATTTGCATAGTTACTGTCATAGCAAAGGACGTTCTGCAGCTTGTCTGGTATTAATCTGTTCTGTGTGTTACTTATGCTACTCTTAAAGACCCAAAGAAATATAAGCATATGTGGCGTTCACAAAATTAAAATCTTAACGCCTTTTTTCCTGCTGTATTTATGCTCCCCATCATACTTCATTCAGTGTGGAGCTGAACTCTGATCCGTGCTACTTGACAGCTTTCTACATGTAAGGGGAAACTGAACCCCTCTCTTCCTTAGAGCCTTTAACTGGCTTCCCCTCTCCGAGTTTAAAGGTTGCTGCTCCTTCTAGATGTGTGCTTCTTCCAAACCAGGGCACTCCAATTTGCCTATTTTTGGAGTACCTTTGTAAACTTCAGACAAATTTTCCCACTAGAAACTATTTGGGTACCACACTATATTTGTGGGAAGGGAGATGCCCCAGAAATGTTTGCTTCCACATAGAAGAGAAGCTTCTCCCGTCCTGATATCTGGGCTTCAAACTGGGCTAGTTACCTTGTGCTTAAATTCATGTAGACCAAAGCGGGAGAACATGGGACTCGGAACTACCATAGCTACTCTTTGACAGCCCCACTGCTGCGTAGCATCTGCAGGCTAAACTGGTGTTGCATGAGCTGGTTTGCTTATCTGGTGAAAGCCTGATGTGTTTGGGTGCTGCATGTTAGCTCATCCATGAAACCTGCCGCTCCACGTGCTTTTGGACTACGGGAAATGTGAGATAATCTGATTTTTTTAGCTTCACTTTGCTCCGTTGCAGGCCGACAGAGTTTCCCTGTTCTTTTCTCTCTCTGCAGACTAAAAGCACGCTGTTGATTAAGTTACAGGAGCTAAGTTGTTGCATGGTAACTTAATCGCGTACCCAAGTCCTCATGTACTCCATCAGCTGTGTGCATCTAAACCAGCCCTGCCAGCGGCTGTGCTGGCAGAAGATTCGTAACTTCCTGGTGGTCTCAACCTGCCACGCCATGTTTGCACAGCATGCATGGAATGAGAAAAAAAAGTGCTGAATACTTTGTTCTTCTGTTTGTGTTCAGTTTACGTTAGTCAAGAGAAGTCTGCGTAGTTTGGAGGCAGCGCTGACTAGGAGTGGCCCAGGAGGTGACAAGGAAATGGGGACTTGTAGCGTTGTCGGATGCCACTGTCAGTGTGCACTGGGAGAGTTCTGTATCGCTTTGCAGCTCTGCATCACAAACTCCTGTCTCTCCTGAAGTGTACCTTTTCTTGATCTTGACTCCGTCACAAAGGTGAAATAAAGATAGCTATTTGAAAGCCTGTGTGGTGATGGTTTATGAAAGATTAACTTCATTTTATTTCTAGCACAGGTGCCTTCGCTTAAAGAGCTCAGTATTTACAAAAGCTTTTAACTTTCCAAAACATCTCAATTCCCTTCTAGATACAGAAGTCAAATGATAATTTATACCAGTAATCGTTGTGTAGAGCCTTTTCTTGAAAACACGTGGTCCTCTGTTCTCACATACTTGTGTGTATGAATAGCCCATATGCTTTCACTAGCAAGTTAGCAATTGCGTCTGTGGAAGATATTGGAAGAACTGAAAGTAAATTTGCAAAGCTGCAGCTGAGCTTTTCATAAAGACAGTGATCTCATTTTGAGAATAGAAGCGAATTCACCCAAAATAGCGCGAATAATTCTTCAGTTGAAATCACTCAGAAAAACTGCAATTGTATGCAGAATTATTTTTGCGTGTTTATGATGTAAAATATTGCATACAAGGGATACTTATTCTTGAAAATGCCATGTAATGGAGTTTGGTATTTGCATTGCAACAGTAACTGAAGTTTTCAGGTATCGAGATGCTGTTACGCTGCACAATGAATAAATGTAACGAGAGTTAATTGCCCTGCAGAGAGCTTGCATCTTAGCGAGGGAGAAAAAGGAAAGTATTCTTATTTCACAAAGGGTAGAAGAATTCCATGCTCAGGGTCTCATGTTAGTCCAAGTCTCTATGCTTGATCTTAAAGAAAAGAAACACGTGGGTTTTAATTTTGTACGTTCTCATGTATACTAATAAATCTGACGGGTAAGTGAAATGCAGTGAAGAGTGACAATCCAAAAAGCAGAGATTTTGGGCTTTTTCTTCTTGGTGAAATTGATTGCATCAGGAGAGGCTAATCTTGGTGGCAGATTTTGGGAATGTTCTTGGAATTGCTGGGGAGAGAAGCTCCTCTGGGGATGGTGCCTGTTAAGTGATGTGTAGCAAGCTGTATACACTTAGTAACCTGACGCTCTGAAGGTGAGCTAAATTCTGGTTTTAATTAACACACGATTAGCATAATTGTGTGGCTTTAAATTAGATGCTACAGAAAATAGTATCTGAAGATCCGAAGGGTTTTGCTGAAAACAAGGTTAATAGCGTCTTCCCAGGGTGTCTCTGCACACAAAAGGACTGATGAGCTGTTCTCGTGTCTGACTGAAGCTGAAGACTCTGGACCGTGTCCTGATTAGCTCTGCTAATTCTTTTATGTCATGGGGTGATGCAGATGTCATGGCTTGCGGTATGCACATGTTAAATCAACAAGGCTTCACCTGTGACGTGAACCGTAAGATGCACGAAGGGTTCGAGGCCGGCTGCCCCAGCAGAGGGAGCCGGCAGCTGGGAGAGCTGGTGTCCAAACCGCTCTCCTGAGGCTTGGGAGCGCTTGGCCAGGCAGCATCTGCACACAAAGCCACCTCTGCAGATAATTGAAAGATGAAGCAAAGCCTGGCATATGTGTCTGTACAGGTAATCGGCAACAAATCCTGGTTTTCTTCTGTAGAGCAAGAAGCATAATAGCTTAATCCCTCTGAGGTGAGACTGCTTAGGATCTTGCTTCTAACGTTGCTTTCCTTCTGTGTCCTTTGGGGTTTTTTTGTGCACCTATTCACATTATTTTAATGTTTCTCTTCTGCTCTTCCCCTTCCTCCTGTTTCAGTGACTGTATTTTTTTTGAAATGTTGAATATCTCAGACTCTTGATTTTAGTGGGAGCTTCTCCTTTCTGAGGTGAACTGTTGTGCTGGAGTCTGCAGGGTGTTATCTTTTGAAAACCTTGCTTTACAAACCGGGAGTGCAGCATATTCCTAGGGTAGAAGCGTGTTTGTTTTCCCATCACTTGCATGTATTTCTGTCTGCAAACAGCAATTTCCAAGTTTCTGGTCTTCTGTACTTCCCATGCGGTTCACAGGTGTCCTCTTTAGTTGTCTGCTAATCCCCCTCTCCTGGTTGAATTTTGAGAGCTGCTGACAGGTGCTTCATTTTGCCAGTGTCTTGTATTTTGCTGCCTGATATATCCTAAAGAATTAACTTTCTTACCAGCTGTAGCAAGATTACTGGCTTCTTATAGTGTTTCCTTTATAATATAGATAAACAACAGAGCCCTTGAACTTGGGTTTTTGCAACTGAGCTTAAGCTAATGAAGTTTATCCTTTCTTTATACGAGTCAAGTTCAAGACTTGTTGCTTCGTGGCTCTGTGGTTCATGCAGCGAGGTTGTTAGAGTTGTAGGAAAACGTGTAGGAAACAGTATATTTCCTTTGAGATTTGACCTGTTAAAGACAAAATGGTGAAAACTGAAGTCAGAGCTTCACTTAAAGACTGAGAATGACTTTGTGCTAATTGAGCCTATGGCTGTCTTACCAGCATGCTGGAAAGAAGCTGGACTGTGCTTTAAAAAGGCATTTGCATAATGGTCTGATTTTGACAATGAAAAATATTGAGCTTTTCGCCCTCGTCTCACTTCTGACCTGAGTGTGTGTCTGGATCTTACAGGAAGATTTTGTGTGTGGTTTGTACCTTTGTCATTATGGCAAACTTTATAGCCCTGTGAGTTGGGAGATGTCTTGCCTGCCTGTCGGTCGCTTTCTTTTGCTTCCTGATGAAACCTTGGATAGATAATTTGAACATCTATCCTGTTCAGAAAGGAGTTCCTGTTAATTTGAGACCTGTTACTAGATCTGTCATTTAGATGACTCACTTGAGGATGTAAAGGAGGGAAAATGGATTCTGTAGTAAGCATTTTGATTTTTCAGTTCAATACAATGGTTGATTTTTCACTTGAGGAAAACATATATTGTCATCTTGAGAGAGCAAAAGTGGCGGTTGTGGGAATGTGGATTTCCAAATCTTGATTTTTATTTTTTGTTTCTTAAATAGACTCTTCTACCAGTTACAGCCTCCTACTTTAATGTTTGCTGTAATCTTTACAAATAGACTTGTGAAACTGCAGTTGCTTGGCCTCGCAGGTATTGTAGCATCTATAGGGGATTTTTTGCTCTGGTGTAGAAAACACAAGTGGCTTTGTGGCCCAGTAACACCTGGCTATTACCTGGCCTAAATAACACCTGAAAGAGGTAAGTGGACAGCATCTGATATCTCTGGGGAAACCAGCTACAAGCACCGAAACCTACATTTTAGGAGCGTTTCGTAAGGTTGGACAACAAAGGTCGCATTGGTGGGTAAAGGGTTGAATTTGGATTAGAAGCACAGGGATGGGATGGTCAGTATTTGTAGGTGTACACTGATCAATTTTATTGTTTGCCTGTTGAAATTGATTATGTCTCCAACTTTCTTTCAGGGTTTCCACGGTCCTTATCCCTTCGGACAGTCTTAAAACACACAAAAAAACCACAAAACGGGTATCGACAAGAGGAGAATTTAACAAAGAACTGACTTTTGGGGGAAGGGAGGGGGATTCATGTGGCAGACAGACACAACGTGGACCCCCCCCTTCTCTGCCTCCATGTTCTGGATAAAGAAGAAAAAACAAAAGCCCAATAACTTAAGACTAGCTGTTTCCAGAGGAAGATACAAAATCTAAGTATGCACGTGTGAATGCTGGATTTCAGGAGTGTTGTTAAATGCTATGAGAAAGAAAATATACCAACACCATGGGTTGGTTCTTTTTTTTAGAAATCATTCTCACACATAAATTAGGTAGCTTTATAGAAGTATAAAAAACGAAAACGAAAAAGCCATCTTTAAAAAAAATATTTTGCCTACAGAGCGGTTGTAGTTTGAGCAAATGTTTAATTTCTGTTTGTTTCTTGTTCATATTTTTTTTTTAAATAAGGGACAGCGTGCATTTTTACGAAACTGTCATGTTTTGCTTGCTACCGAATGGGAATTTGCTTAGCATCTTCTGGGGTTTGTGCAGTGACTTCTTTTTGTCGGACATTTTTTAATGACAGGTTGGGTCTGCACCCAGCTCTGCATTTTTAATATCATCTGCTGGTTTAGTTACCAACTTTTTTATCTTCTTTTTATTTCTTTTTTTTTCTTTTTGGTTTGGGTGTTGCTGTTAGTTGTCCTGCATGTTGTTGGAAACCGTGCTGAAGACCAGGTCTCAGTGTCCAGCTGGAGAGAAAGACTCTGGGACTTCTAGGATCACATGGAGGGCTCATTCCCTCCCTCTTGTACATGAAGTACACACAAATACACACCCATTAATAAGAAATGGATCTATTAAAGTTCCAGAGCTGTCCGATGTGGTTAGCGTTTTAAAATACCTTTTTGTTAACTCTTGATGTACAGTAGCTGTGCCTAGAGCAACCGAGCAAGCGCATCAGTCTTGTGCCAAGAGGAAACTCTTCTTCTGTAGGTGTAATTCACTTGGTAGTAGTTGCAAAGCTTTACAAAAGTCATGTATTTTTAATTTTGAATCTCCCGTCTCTCTTACAGACTATAAGTTTGCATTCATTTCTGCAGTGATAAAGTATTAGCTTAGAGGCTGATTGTTTGTGTTTTTGAATGCAGAGCAAGAGTTAGCATCATCAGCTGGATCCCACTCTGTCGCCTTGTATTCATTCGCCTTTATTGTCCTGGCTCATCTCTTCATTGAGGCTCTTACCTTCTGCAGGGGCTCTCCAGGGCTTGGTATCAAAGAAGGGATTGCTCTCCTAGAGACGTCGGTTGCTCTGCTCTTCCTCCAGTGTATCTTCCTCCAGTTTTGGATTGGGAAGGCCAGTGTGAGTAGAGGGAGAGTAGCCTCAAGTGCTGTGGTGGCTTTCTGATGTGCTGTCTCACCACAGATCCCCGCTGAAGGGGAGCAAGGTGAGGGGACACCATCGTATTAGGAAGCCTGAACAAGGCTGGAACACCCATCTGCCAAAGATGCAGTGACATGCAAAGCTCCTCCTACCTTCTTCCAAACCCTTGCAGTGAAGACTCTCGTTCTCCTTGCTGGAGCAGAGCGCAGGCTTGTGCACGGTGTGTGGCTTTACACTGGTTGCTCTGGACTAGTTGTATTTTCTTGGTTGGTTTTGAATGGGGGATTCACTTTCATTGGAGCTACCAAGGACACTCTTATCTTAGTGCATACAGATGGCTCTCGTGGAGGGCAGTGGGAGTTCCGTCTATCCAACAGAGGAAGAATTGGGCGATGGATTTTGTTTGTATTTCAGAGGTTCGGTTGTTAAAGGTCACTGTTATCTAAGTCTCCCTTCAAAACTGTTTGCTGGGAGAAACAAGTATAGTGTAAGAAGTTATCTGCATAAATGAGGCATTGCAGGCTTTGGACTGTTAGCCATCTACACCTGCAGTTTAGTGAGCACCTGCGTCTGTCTCCGCAGTTTGTTAGAGCTGGGTGGGTGTTAAGATCCAGGGTGAAGCTGTGGAAGGTGGTGCTGCGCTGCTCAGTGCAGCTGTAGTGTTCGGTTCTTGTCCTATAACATCATTTTGCCTTGGGTTAGTTATCTCCTCTCAGCATTCAGTCTAGGGAACGATTTGCATCGCCGGAGTATAGCGTGGGCAAGTGGATCCTTTCTTCGCTCCCTCCTTTCCAAGGAGGTGGCTTGTGTGACAAGCTCTGAAGGCATGAACACGTACCTGAGCATCACCTCTTGCAGTGCTGCTGCTTCCCTTCTGAAGGCATCTAAACGCTGGAGATTGCTGTTTGTCCAAGTGACGGGGTGGTTCCTTATCTTTATTAGCTCCTTTTATCAGCTGTGTAGTGGAAGGGGGAAACAAATGAAGGTCTGAGTCTGTATGTTCTAGCTGGTGCTGCAACCTTTGCCTTGTGTCAGCTTGAGGCATCTGGGAGACTCTTGAACTTGGATACCCGCACGCTGGCTTTCTTCTGCTCCCGGCCACGTACGCTCCTCCCGTCTGTAATGGCTGCCACATTCGTGTTCCTGTGCTGCTCCTAAGACTGAATTTTCCCTTTCTTGAGAAAAACAAACTTGCATGCACCCCAAGTAGTCATGTGCTTTCCCACTCAGAAGGCATACTTGTTCGGCGCAGATTTGAATTCTCTCTCCAGAGCGTTTTCAGTCTGCGGGGTCCTCGTGACAAGGGTCACTTACTCCGGGGTGTGAAGAAGGGCAGGGCCAGAGCCGAGTTGCTGCTGAAATCTGCAACCTCTTGCTTCTCCCATCACCTCTTCCCCAGGTAGCTAAGCGGGAACGCTCCTCTCTGCGGGGGCCATCTCTCTGCAAACGGCCGCACAGAGCTCTAGATGCTTTGAGGCTGAGGCTGGAACCCTGGCTGTGACAGTGGAAGAATGTTTAAATTAGTGGCTGCTCTATCTCTGGGTTTTTCCTCGAGTTAAAAAAAAAAACAAAACTGTTTGACTGAGGCTAAAAGTGGTTTTATCTCTCATGGTTCCTTGGAGCTTAGCGGTGCAGCCAGCCCTCAAATTGCTCTTGCTGTCAGGTTTCCAGCTTTTAAATAGGGGGATTTGAGATGTATTCAGCAAAGCTCTTTACAGGTGATTTTAGGGCACCGTGACTGTACTGGTTTCCATAGGGCTGATGCATTCAAACCCGTGGGGTCTTAACATCAGATACATGAAACAGCCTGGTTTTTCAGAAGTGCTGAATGCCAGATATTTCGGTGAGCCTGAAGTGTGTGCCGCAGCTCGGGGTGACCTGAGGCAGGTGAGTTAGACACGCAGAACTCGGGCCTGTTGGAAATGGGAGGAAATCCTTACCAGGTTGAGACTGGTGAACCAGTAGAGAGGCTGTTACCCCAGTGAGGTTGGTGTTCCTGACTGGGGGAGGGACAGGGCTGGTACCCACTGTTACGGGAGGGTGCAGTGATGGAGAGGCTGCAGCTCGCTCCAGTCTGATTAATACCCATCTGTCTTGAAGTCCTGAGAAGGAGGGAAAGTGAGATCTTCCTTACCCCCCCACCCCTCCAAAGGAAAAAAGATAACGCAGAACATCTCCGAGGGTTTCTAAATGGATCAACGTGAGCCACTTTGGATGTGTGGTATCGCTAATACGAGTTGAGCGATGGCAGCCCAGGCCCCCCTCTCTCAGCCTAGGCAAACTGGAGCACGAAATCCCCAGGGCTACCCCAAAACTGGCCATGCTGGTTAGGGAGGGGAGCTGGAATCTGCTGCCTACATCTCGGGAGCATCGGATTCAGCCCCCTCCAAGGTTTGGAAGGTGTGGGTCCCTCCACTAAGGGGCAAAGCCGTACGGTCAGAGAGAACACGGGCAGGAGAGCGTGGGGTCTGCAGGGTTAGGAAATGCACGCTGTCCCACGTCTGGGTTTCTGTTGTGTGTTTTAAATATTATTTTTTTTCGTGTGTGAGTGCGTGGGTGGTTCTGCAGCCTGTCTGTTCTCTCTGGGGGGAGTGCATGTGTAGAACGGGATGGTGTGTTGCCTCATTGAGTCTGGGAGAAGTCCTATGATAGCACATTGGGGGTGAAAATAAAGGAAGCTTTTTCCTTAATGTATAAATGAATATTTGTATGATTAAATTAACACGGAAAAAAAATGTTCTCTACCTGTTGAGAGTTTTATTGAAGCTGCAGAAAACTTCTGAATCTGTCATCTTGTAGTTAAATGTACCCAGCTTGCTTCTGTCTGCAGGGTGTTTCCAGGCACAGTACCTTAAACCCAATTATAGCCCTGTCTTTACCCCAAATCACTTTAAAATCACAAGTTCAGTGCGTATTGAGTTTATCAAAGAGCCTTTTCAGTCCAGGCGATGGGTACAAGGATGAGAGACCCATCTGGAGCTTTTTGTGAGGGGCGATGGGGTAGAAGAGCCTATGAAGAGGGGAGTGGGCTCACTGCAGTGTCTTGCTAGAGGAGGATTCCCCCTGGGGCCATCCCAGGTGGTGCTGGCACACTGTTACCGCCTCTGGTTATACCTGTTCACCGACGCCGGCAGTGGATGTCCCTCCTTACAAGGTCAGGTAACTTCTCTGCAACAACGCCATGTCTCCTCCCTGCCCCAGTCCTCGGCCGGGGCCTGCGAGGGGGTGGTGGGGGCTCAGCACGGTGCCGGTGCCGGGATGGGGACAGCGGGGATGGGGACGAGCACCAGCTCAGCACCGCGCTGCCGGCGCCTTCCAGCTGTGATCCAGGCTGGAGCAGGAGGGGAGGCAGCACCGAGTGCAGTTGTGAGGAGGAGTTCTAGTGGTTTTAGTGATCCTCACGCAGGGGTGACCAGCACGAAGCAATGCCGCAGCCACAGACTGGTCCTTAAATGCTCCTTGCGTGGCTGGTTTGCGTCCCGTTGCTGTGCTCGGAGCCCTGGCGCAGCGCGGTGATGCTTTGGGCTTCAAACAGCAGCAGACCAGACCTGCTGCTTCATGGTCTCTTGGCAAGGCAGGAGAGGAATTTGGAATATTTTTTTTGTTGTTGTGTGGGTTTTGGTTTGGTTTGGTTTGTTTTCCTTCCTATCCCCAAGGGAATTCCAGTCCTCTTCAATATATTCATCAATGACCTGGATGAGGGGATAGAGCGCACCCTCAGCAGATTTGCTGATGACACAAAGCTGGGGGGGTGGTGGCTGACACACCGGAAGGCTGTGCCGCCGTACAGAGAGACCTGGACAGGTTGGAGATTTGGGCAGAGAGGAACCTTATGAAATTCAACAACATAAAGTGCAGGGTGCTGCGCCTGGGGTGCACCAGCACAGGTTGGGGGTGACCTGCTGGAGAGCAGCTCGGTGGAAAGAGACCTGGGCGTCCTGGTGGACAATAGGATGGCCATGAGCCAGCAATGTGCCCCTGTGGCCAAAAAGGCCAGTGGCATCCTGGGGGGCATCAAGAAGAGCGTGGCCAGCAGGTGGAGGAAGGTCATCCTCCCCCTCTGCTCTGCCCTGGGGAGGCCGCACCTGGAGCGCTGGGTCCAGTTCTGGGCTCAGAAGGTTCAAGAAGGACAGGGAACTGCTGGAGAGGGGACAGCAAAGGGGCTACCGAGATGCTGAGGGGACTGGAACACCTCTCTTATGAGAAAGGCTGAGGGATTCGGGTCTTTTTAGTCTGGAAAAAAGACGACTGAGGGGTGATCTTATCAACGCTTATAAATGCTTCAAGGGGGGGTGTCAGGAGGACGGGGCCAGGCTCTTCTCAGTGGTGCCCGGGGACAGGACAAGGGGTAACGGGCACAAACTGGAACATGGGAAGTTCCATCTCCACACGAGGAGGAACTTCTTTACCCTGAGGGTGGCAGAGCCCTGGCACAGGCTGCCCAGAGAGGTGGGGGAGTCTCCGTCTCTGGAGACATCCCAACCCCGCCTGGACGCGTTCCTGTGCCACCTGCTGTGGGTGACCCTGCTCTGGCAGGGGGTTGGAGGGGATGATCTCCAGAGGTCCCCTCCGAGCCTATGATTCTATGAATATCTGCTGCTCCTGTATACCAGGGTGGGAGCACATGAAGGTCTCTGGTGGGCACCTGCATGGTCACCTTGGGCTGATCCTATCACCCAAGTGACCCCTTGCCACTCGGAGCACCCGGCCCAGGCGTTTGCCTATATAAACTATGCTTGGAGCAGCGTAGCTGAAGCCGGTCTTTTGCTTACATGTGACTTTGTTACTAATCCTTCCAAAAAGCCTTGATATGTGTGCGCTGGCTTTGCTTTTTAACATTTGAATAAATGCCTGGAGCTTTCATGTGCTGTTTAAGCTTGACTGAAAGCCTTACTGGGAACAGACATCCTGCTGCCTCTGCCTACGGGTATTTATTTTGTGCCTTGAAAAGAATGCACCCCTTGAGCTCTTGCTGCTCATGGGTGCCTCCGAGCCTGCTCTGTTTGGGTAGGTTCAGATTGCCCCCCCTTCTCCCTGCCCAACTTTTCATTTACTCGTTATTTGCTTGAAAGAATCTGTTTGTCTTTAGGGTTGCAACCTGTCGAGGTTTGCCAGCGCGGGACAATACCATCGCACCTTCCAATACTGTCTCCCAAGCGGGCAAATAACTCCAGGGATGGCTACAAGGGAGGTTGTTCCACCACCGCGCTCCCCACGCCTTGGCTGGGCGCAGTGCGGGGTGGCGAGGCAGGAGGGCAACTCCAAGGCCTGCCGCAGTCGCCTCTGAACTACTTGGGTTTGCTTTTTCTGCTTATTTAGATTTGTTTTAGGGGAAGCAGATCGTTGCCCATTAAAAGTTACAGAAAGAATTCTGGGTTTAAGCAGCTTTGGGTTTTTCGGTCCCTGGAGCGATGCTGCGGCAGGCAGGAGGATGTTTTCTGCTGTGTGTGATGAGTTGCAGTGAGGAAGGTGTGCTCAGCGCGCTGCCTAGTGCCCAGGACCGACTGCGGGCCCTGGCTGCATCCCGTGCTGCAGGATGTGCTCCAAAACCTCCCCAGCGTCGCTCCGCGTCCTCCAGCCTGCAGGTGGGGGCTCCAGCAAGCACCTGCCTTCCAGCAGCAGCACCTGTACCTGCAGCAGGGAAGAAGAGAGCAGTTTTTTGTGGTTTTTATTATTTTTTTATTATTATTATTATTTTTCCACGCTCCTACCTGCTATATCCCCTAAATCGCGTGGCACGCGGCCCAGAGTGCACCGCCAGGGATTGGCACTGGCTTTGCCTCTTCCTTCTCCGCAAATCCTTTGGGGGTGCGCAGTGAAATATTAAGGGACTGAGTGTAAAGCCGGACACGCTGGCGAAGGGGACGCTGTGAGGGCAGCTGTAGGCAAGGGCTAGGGGATCTGTGGGGGGTCAGGGATAACTTTTAGTGGCAGCTTTCCCTGGAAGCTTTCTGTAACCTGTCGTTGGTGCGCTCTGCCTGCGCCCTACTTGGAAAATACCCAGTTAAACAAATTATTTAAGGAAATCGAACCTCAAACGTTTCCTACCCCATTCATAAAACAGCTGAGCAGTAAAAGCACGCGGCGGAGACCCGGCGAGGAAGCAGATGGCACGCGCGGGTAAGGACCAGCCCTGTTTGCCCCATGGAAGCCCGAGGGCTCAGCTCTGTGGGGCTGGCGCAGGAACTGTCCCACCTGTCGCCTGTCCTTATCTTGATGATCTCTTCCCTGCAGAAGTAACACCTTCACAATAACTTAAAAGGCTTAAGTGGTGGGGGGAAAAAAATACGTTTTTCACTTATTTACAAATGGAGTAACCAGGGCAGCATCCTGCGAGGCAGCTCGGCTGTGCTGCCGGTCGGTGACGCTGTAGAAATTGTGGCTCTATCTTCTGCCGCGGTGACAGTGTTGGGAAAAGGGCGATGCTGGGACCTGGGTGGAGGGGTTGACCTGGACGGGGTGTCCTCCGGCTGGAGGAAAAGCTCGCTGCTGGGCTTTGACACTCCCCGAAGTTTCCCGGAGGCAGCGATCCTGGCTCCTGCCCGTCAGGGCTGTGTGTTTGAACGCCTTCTGCACAAACCTGGTTGTGTGACCAGTTTCCTCGAGGCTCCCATGGGCTGCCTGGGCTCTTCCCCCAGTTGAGCCGTGCTGCCGCTCAGGCTGAGGGTGTTTGAACAAGCCTGAGGCTGGAGATAGGACGTAATTATTCTCCTTCACCAAGCGGTCTATTTTTTCCAGCAGTCAAGTGCCAACTCCTCACCTCCGGGGCTGTGCTAGGTCGGCTGTTCAGGGGAATTTGTTAAGGATCTTTACAAACAAGGACAAAAAACTTCTCGAGAGCTTCCCCACTGGCTGGCAGGGCTCAGCCCTGGGCTGACGCCGTGTGCTGGTCGAGGTGTGTGTGCTGTACTGGGAGAGCTGCCTGCAGGAACGAGCCGAGCAATGCTGGCGCACCTCCGAAATCACGGTAAAACTCTCCAGAGCCGGCCATCTCTTGCAGGCGGCTGTTGAAACCACTGTTAAAGCGTCCTGTAAACCCCGAATTTGGACGGCTGAGAAGAGAGCAGGTGCGTGGGTGGGGAAGGCCATATAGGATGTCTTGTGGAGCCCTCACGCTGGTGGCTGCGGTGTCTCCATAGCGATCTCCCTTTATTGACTTAAAAACAAGGCTCCTGCTTCCCAGCTGCCTCTCCGGAGTGCAGCCGCTGTGGGTCGAGCAGGGAGGGTTGGGGCTGAGCATCGTGTCCCTGCACTTTCCCCTCTGCCCCACTAAAGCACGGGCGATGACGTGCGTTGCTGGTGGGGTGGTGACAGCCGGGGACGCTGTACCCCACAGCTGGTGGAAGACGCCTGGCCGGGATGTTGTGCTGCTTTGTACCCAGGTCTGTTCCCAGCGAGGTCAGCGCTCGCTGTGTTTTAGAGGTGAGAGAGGCTGAGGCAGGAGGTCCTGGGTGCCCATCCAGCTCTCCAGCTGTGGGACCATCCACTGTCCCACTGGACTCTCTTAATACCAGAAAAAGCCTCATGGGCATCTTGTCTTTGCTCCCCAGAGCTATGGCTCATCCCTGCTGCCCCAGCTCATAGAATGGTTTAGATTGGAAGGAATCTTAAAGACCGTCT
>VXBH01008928.1:10283-22135 GCA_013400035.1 Rynchops niger | reverse complement strand
TCCCTCAAATGACTCTCTCGGGTAGTTTCCTCACCTGTAAGAGAGGAATAAATACCCTGGGCAGGCTGGACGGACGGGCTGCGTGTCCTTCTGCTTAACAGGCTGCTTGTCCTTGGCTGCAGCATGTGGCAGGAGCTGGGGAGCATCTCCCCGGCTTTGGGCTGAGCCGGTGGCACTGTGTCCTGCGGGCAGGGAGAGCTGCGGGAAAGCGCTTGGAAATGTTATTTATAAGCAGGGTTTGCCGAGGAAGGGCCTGGCCTGAAGCAGGTGCCAGCAGAGGGAGCTGAGGTTGTTCCTCATTTGCAAAACCCTCCAGAGCTGCTGGATGTGGCTTTTCCAGGCTCGGGGACAGTGGCTGGCCAGGCGTGAGCTGTGTCCCCACGCACCTCTGGAGTGGCTGCCGTCCTACACCGAGCACAGTGCCGGGCTGGGGAGGGGTTGCATGTTTCTGGGTGCGTGGGATGTGTGTTCCACACTGGTCCCACTAGGCAGTGGGGTGGCATTGTGTCACCTGGCCTGTCACTGCCACCGCAGGGCTGGTGTGATGCTGCTGAGCTGGGCAGGACTTGCTGAGATGCCCTGAAGGCAGAGATGTCCCATCAATGGGGATCAGAAAGGTGTCTGAATGCCAGTGGGTCCATGCTGCATCCAAGTTTGGAGGGTGACGTGCTGCTGGGGAGCAAAGGGGGTCCAGGTGACACATTGCTCTGATGGGGAAGCTTGGATGCTGCCAGCTGGGAAGTGGGGAGAGTTTCCCCTTTGTTGGGACCCTGAGCCTGTTATGGGGCGATAGGGACAGGAATTCTGCTGGCCGGGACCCTGTCCTGTCTCTCCACCAGGTCCTGTCCCTCTGGGCCTCCTCTCAGTGGTTGCTCCCACCTACCCCCGTGCCACCTCCGGCAGCGATGGGAAATAGGGGACTATGTTCTGCTCTTGCTGTCCACCCCAGGGCGATGCATGGCTCTGTGGGAAGGAGGGGAGACCCAAACCTCGGGTCCGGGGCACCCCAGACCCTGTTTTAGCAGAGATGTCCTGCAGAAAGGGGATTTCAGCGCCTCCTGGGGCTGGCGAGGAGCAGCCTGGGCTCGGCAGGGTCTGTGCCCGAGTGAGCGGGCAAGGCTTACCATCCAGGGGGAAAATGCAGCAAGAACCACACATTCCTCGTTATCTAATCTGCCCCGTTTTCCCTCCTCATTGTTTACCATGGCTGTGTTTCCTCAATTAATTCTGACAGCTGCAGGCTGGGCTTGACGTCAACCTGCGGTAGCGAAGCCCAAAACCCCAGGGTGGCCTTGGATGGGACCCTGGGAGGTGACACCGAGGACGAGCCCCTCTTTGCAGCCCCTCTTGTAGGTGACTGAGAGATGCCCGTGGACCAACACTCCCGAGCTGGACAGCAGAGAAGGTCTCTGTCCCCAGCGAGGCTGCAGGGACCTCCCCTGTCCCTGCTTCTGGGATGCTTGAACCCGTCCCACCTTCGCCCCCAGCGGCTCTGGGTGCTGCTCTAATTGGTGCTGTTAATAGCCCAGAGCAGTGCTTGGCTGGACTTTGCACGGAGGAGTGTTGGGCAATCGTGGCCGGCTGCTGCCGCTGCCTTTCCGGCTACCTGGGCGAGCGCCCATCGCTTCGCCTGCCCTGGGGCACCAGAGGTGGGGGGGAAAGGGGGCTTGAGCTCGTCCTGGTTCCCTCTGGTCCCCATGCAGTGACTCTGAGACCTCTCTGTGGTGGGCACTCTAGTGTTGCCTTCCTTCCTGACCCCCTCCCTGGTGTCCCCCACCCTGCTCCCCTCAGTCCCCCCGAGCTTGCAGCAGCCCCAAAGCCTCTGTGTCTGCTTCCGTGGTCTGTGGTGGGATGGGGAGAGGAGGATGAGCTTCCCAAACCATGACTTTGGAGCCATCCTCTCGTTTGTCTGTCTCGGCAAGGAGGGGGTAAGTGGGGACTTGATGGTCCCCCCGTCCCTCCCTGAGCGGGGGACCCTGCTCCCGGGACCGGCCTCTCTGCCTCGCCCGCGGGGAGCGGGGCGGGAGGGAGCGGGTGACAGTGCCTGAGAAGCAGGTTTGTCAGAATTTTAAAGAGATCTAAATAAATAGCGATAAGGAAACAATTATTTAAAGAGCAAACAAATGGAAACTGCTAAATGCACTTTTTTTTTTTTTTTTTTTTTTTTTGCGGGTGAAGGGTGCAGGGCTGATGCCGTCAAATGCTGGGAGCGGGTCCCCGCAGGGGCTGGATCCTGTGGCCAGTGCTGGTCACGGTCAGTGGTCAGGCTGGGCTGGGCTGGAGGAGCCACCCTGGGGTGGGCAGATGGGGAAAGCGCCGTCTGCTCAGCCTTCAGCCCCAGCCAGCCTGGAAATGAGCCTTGCCAGGACAAAATTTTGTTTCTCCCCACCAGGAAAAAGGTTTTACAGGTCATCCGAAAATGCCAAGCCTCAGGCGAGCCCGTTCCTGATGGGCTCAGGGTGCCACGGCTGAGTGCCGGGTCAGCAGGGACATGGGACAGGGACGTGTGGAGGGGTTTGCCACGTGAATGTGTGTGAACCTGCTGGCTTTGGCTTACTCAAAGACCCTTGACGTGCTTCAGAGCAAGGATGTGCTTCTTACGCCTCCTAAGTGGCGCTCGGGGTCCTGCTCGTGTTTGAGACGGTGCAATGATTTGAGGCAGGGCCAGGCTGGAGCCGGAGAGCTGCTCCCCCTTCCCAGCCCCATTGCAGGGTGCTGGGGGGTGCCCGCAGGGACGGGGGTGCTGGTGGGGAGCCCTGTTCCCCTCGTGTCCCCGGTTACACCAGTGCCACATGCCCCAGAGATGCCGTTTCCCCCCTGTGGGGCCATGGCTGTCACTGTCAAGGCTTTGTTTCAAAGGGCAGCTTATTCCCATCCTTCCCCCGCCATGGCTTTTTTCATCAGCTTTTGGTTGGGGATTAGGCACGTGTTGACAGAACAAACATTTTGCTGCCCTCAAAATCCACCACTGAGGAGAGAAGCGATGTCCTTGCTCTGCCGGTGCCCCGAGCCAGCGCTGGGATGGGGAGAGCACTTCAGGGGGAAAGCGGAGCCATTGCGGGTCACGTCCTGCACCGGGGCTGGAGCCCGGCCCCTGCTCTCTTGCGGAGCATTAATCGCTTTCTGCTTTAATATCCCATCCTGCGAAACCAGGGATGCCACTAAGGAATGCTGCCTGTCTCCGATGGGGCTTTGACGTGTGCTGGTGGCCCAGCTCTGCATGTCCCCTGCCCATCTCCCGGCACTGGCCACAGTTTTCTTATCCCCAAGGTTCCTCGCGGGAGCTGCTGAGGCTGAGGATGCCCGGGAAATGTCCCCAGGAGCTTGTGTTTGTCGTGGAAAAGCAATTTCCTCCAAGCTTTAAGGCCACCCCAGCACCTGAGGAGGGGGTGAAGGCAACACAAGCTGCTGTGGCGCCCTGTCCCAAACCCCAGGAGCTTATCTGGGGTCCTGCCCCCTGCTTTTTGCCCACCAGACACCTCTGGTGCTGGCTCCCTGCTGAACCCCTGGGATGGGGGTGCCTGACATGGGTGATGCTCGCTGGGAACGACACGTTTACTTCGGAGCCGCGTGACTCATGGCTGAGTCACGGCTCGCTCTGCAGCAGCTCAGCGCCATCTTCATCCCCAGCCTTCCTCCAGCACACCACCCCCAGGTTTTCCCCTGTCCCCACCGTGGTGGGAGCGGGAACGCGATGCCTTTGCCCCGGAGCCGTGACTCCAGGCGATGCTGCAGGGCATGGAGCAGCCTCATCCCTCGTGGGGTCTCTGTCCTCTGTATGGGGGGCACGGAATTGTCCTCCCCACTCTGCTCCCGTGGGAGCTGTAAACCTGGCTCAGCGGGGTTGGGGGCTTTCTGATCCCAAGAGTGATAGGAACAGGGGGGGCTCTGCTCCCTGCTGAGCCCCCCTGCCTTCCCTTCTCCATCCTGCCAGCTTACTTTGGGGCTGAGTTACGGATTTTAAGGTTATTTTTAGGGATTTCTCCCCTGGGACAAAGCCTTCTGCAGACTCCCCTGGGGCAGAGAGTGCAGGACCCAAGAGGGAACCGCAGCCAAGAGCCCGTCCTGCTCTCCGGGGCATCGCGTGCTGCCCTGGCCCTCCTCGCCTCGGGGACCACTGGAGCTGCTCGTGCTGCCCGCTGCCCCCCGGGAAGTGTTTCCCTGCCCCTGCAGCTCCCACGCTCCGCGGGACGGCCGCTCCGTGGGGCCGTTCTGCCCGAGAATCGTTTTTGCATGCCGGGGTGGTGGTGGGGAAAAGCAGCTGAAGAAGAAGAATAATGAATTTGCATTTCTTAATGGCAACCAGTGTGGGAAACAAAAGCCGCCGAGAGGGTTTTGCTGCCACTCGCTCGGCCCTGCCAGCCGGCTGCTGTGTGAAAAGACAACATCCCGTCGGCTGGCGCGGGGCCCTGCCCGTCTCACCTGGCTGCCTCTCTGTGCCTGGGAACCGCCGCACGGCCCCGAGCCCCCGCCACGGGGAAGGGGGCGCGGGCCCCATCGCCCAGCCGCGCCGCTGGCATGGATGGGCGACGGTGAGGAAAACGGGGTTACGGCGCTTGTGTGGGTTATTTTGGTTATTTCTCCCATCCCAGCTGGGATCTGGGGTTGGCGTGCCGACGCAGCAGCCGTGGGGCTGGCGCATGGAGAAGCCCAGGGCAGGACCCATCCCCGCACGTGGGTTTCCCCCACCAATCTGCACCCCAAATCGCCAGTGACGGTGGCAGGGGGTGGCCGTGACCTTTCCCCATCCTCCCTCTGCCGGGGCTCACCCTACTGCTGAGGCAGGCGCGCCCACGCCGCCCTCAGCCCGCTCTTCCTGGCACCCGCAGCCATTTCCAGGCTTTTAATCCCAAGAGACAAAAGCAGGAGTTTAAGGCCACCGGAGGAAGAAAAGAGCAGGGCTTTGAGCAGGGAACAGCAAACACATCGGCGGATCCCGCTGCTTCCAGCCCGGCCGGGCGCCCCGCGACCCCCCCCCAGCCTGCGTCACCCAGGGTTGGCACTGGCAGGGCTCAGCCTGGGGTGGGAGAACCGTCCCCGTGGGTGTCCGGGGAGGGAGGGGAGCAGGAAACTGGTGCTGCGGGCACGGGGAGAGGCGGGATGGTGCGTTTGGGTGGGGAGTGGGTGGTCCAGGGGCTGGATTCAGGCTGGGAGGCCAGAGTCGTGCCAGCATCACCTTTGTGATGTATCATCCCCCACCAGCTTGTCCTTCCCTGGCCGCCCCCCCCCAGCATGGTTGGACCCGTGGAGCAGGGCTGTGGCACCCCAGAGCCAAACCTCGTCACCTCCTGCTGCCGCGGGGCACGAAGGAGTCTTTGTACGGGGCCAGGTGAGCACCAGCACCCCGGTGCTCAGCCAAGGGGTGGCTCTGGGACCTCCTGTGCCACCAGTGCAGCGCAGAGCCCCATCCCTGCACCCCTGGATGGAGCTGGGTTCTCCAACACCCCCCTTTTGCACCCTCAAGGGCTGCTTTGAAACGCAGGTGATGCCATTTGTATCACGGTGCTATTAACTCTCTTTTTTCTCTCTTTTTTCTCTCTTTTTTCTCTCTTTTTTCTCTCTTTTTTCCTCTCTTTTTTCCTTTTCCCCTTCTCTTTCCCTTCTCTTTCCCTTCTCTTTCCCTTCTCTTTCCCTTCTCTTTCCCTTCTTTTTTTCCCTCAGGTCTCCCCGCTGCAGCACAGGGACACCAGGAGCTGCCTCATGCAGCAGGGCCAGAGCAGCAGCCATGGACGGGAGCCCCGGCTCTTTTATCAGGGTGGGCCCCACCGGCGGGTGCCAGCGGCAATAACCGCGGCTGTTTGCCTCGAGCATACACGCGTCCCCCGTAAATAGGGTTTATGGCAGCATCTGGGAGATGGGGAAGCCTGGAAGAGGCGGCCTGGGGAGGTAATAAAGAGGAGCGGCCCTGCTTGGCCCCAGGGCTGCTCGGGAAATGGGTGTATTTGACTGGGGTGAGGAGGAATTGGAGGGGATTCGGTTGGTTTCTGCTCCAGAGGAACTTTAATGGTTTGAGAGCTCAGAAGATGCTCCCTGGTAGATCCGCGCAGGGTCACCGCACAAATAAAAAGCACGCCAGCTTCCCCGTGCGCGCCTGGGAGTTCTTTCTCTCACATTCTCTGGCCCTTGGGTTAACTTTGGGGTTGCAGCTCCGCTGGAAAGCCCTTGTCCCCACCCCCCCCAGGTCCCCTCCAAGGGTAATTTGGCTGATCTCCAGCTTGCTCCCGAACGCAGGAGGGTTTGCTCGGGGGGCACCAGGAGTACTCCGTCCTGGTGGGTTCATGAGCCGGCGCCTGGTTCCCTCTCCCCATGGCGCCAGCTATTTGTGCCCCTCTGCAGGGGGCTTCTGGGGGGGTCCTAGGCGAGCGTGAGCAGCAGCTCAGCTGGATGCCAGTGTCTCTCTTCCTGCTGTTTGCTCCGGTTTGGTGGCACGGGGACGCTGTGCAGACACACCAGCTGCGGGAACTGTGACCAGAGGATGCTGCTCTGCAGCAACACCTCTCCTCAGAGCATCTCCAAAGCTCGTCTGCCAAAACCAGCCTGGCCAGAGCACCTCCCCGGAGAGCAGGACACGCAGTGGGACCGGTGAGCTGTGCAGAAGCGAGGGGACTTCTCCAAGGTTGGGCACTGAGTCGGGACTGCAAAGCAGACGGGAGCTGGGATGGAAAATGCAGCCGGTATTCCCACCTTCTGCCAAGCCCACCGCCCTTTCTGGGGAAAGAGGAGCTGGCAGGCAGTGGGCGAGACGTGTCTGAGACCCGCTGCCCTCGAGCCCTCTGCTCGCTCCTCTGTGCTCTGCTCCTGCCTTCGAGACTCTTTCTAGGATCGCAGGGAGCACTCCAGGCTCTTGACCTTCCATACGTGCATTGGCTTGAAATAACACATGAGCGAGAGCGATAAACCTCTTGCTGCAGGTCGGGAGGAAATGAATTGCTGTTGGCAAACAGGCAGTGACGAGCAATTAAGATTACGGGCAGCAGGAGGGGAGTGAGCAGCCGCCGCTTCCCAATGGGACCTTCCTCCTGCACTGGTGGCTTCAGCTTCAGGATCCCCGGCTGTCCCTCGCCCTGAGCAGGGATCCCCTGTGACCTGGTGCTTTCCTGGTGGTTACTGGTTAATTTGAAGGCTGGTTTCTGCCTTGGTCTCAGCCCAGCACTGGGAGCACCCCACACTGGGAGGCCCTGTAGGTACCAGGGTGGGACGATGGTGCTGGGGAGGTGGAAGCCCAAAGGATGGTCGGTTCACCGGGGAGCATCCCTCCTCGTCATGCTGCCAGCCTGGAGCTGTGACGTACTTCTTGGGACAAAAACACATGCCAGACCTGGGGCTGGTGTGGTCTGCGGTGCGGAGCGCTTCAGACATGGGTCCCCTGTGTTTGCAGCTGCAGGGCTGAGCCGGGGAAGCGTTAAAGGCATTTCAACCATTTCCAGTCTCCTTGGGTTGCAGAAAAGCCTGAGAGAGCCCATCCTGCAGCCTGGGAGCTGGGATCCATCTCCTCTCTGAGCGTCGCATGGAGGCATGGACATGGGGTGCAGGATGAGGCCTCTCAGAGGGACCAAATCTTGTGGGTTTGCTTCTCACGGGGACAACCACTGTCCCCAAACACTGTGTGATCCAAAGCAGAGGAAACCTCGCTGCTGCCAGGGACCAGGAAACGCCGCTCGGCTCGAGGACAAATCAGGCTCGATGGCCTCTGTAGTTTTTGCAGTGACATCAAGTGCCTTCAATAGTTTTATTATACATTATACAGCTGCTTATCTATTATTCTTGTGATGGAGCCAGAGATTAGCTGCAGGCAAATGGGCAGAGAGATTCTTCCAGGCTGATTCACGAGTTGTTTCCCCATCCCTCCCCTCCGGCCCTGTTCCCAATGGCTGAAGTTTCAGCTGTGGCAAAAGGCACCGGAATCGGAGCTGATGGGTTGACAGGGAGGACAAGGAAAAAGCATTGAAAACTGCGCACATGGGGCAGAGGAGCCAGACTTTATTTCCCCTCTTTTGTTGTTCCTTGGGTGTTGCAACCTCTTATTTTCCTGGTTTGCATATGCAAGCGGAGCTGTGCCGAACGCCGATTGCGAAAGGCGGCGGCGAGAGTGTGGCAGGGCCGGTGACACCGGGTGGCCGCAGCCCCCAAACCTGCTTTGGGGAGGAAAGCAGAGGTCTCGTTTTGAGGCTTTTTGCCTGTTTTGGCAGCTCCCCGTGCTGCCCTGCCGGCCAGCTCTCCCCCAGCACAGCAAAGCAAATGTTTTTCCCTGTAATCGCTTTTGCTTATCGAAATCTCCAGCGCTAAGAGAGGCAGGGAAAGCTTTTCCAGACATAGATATGAGTCAGGCGACGGGTTCCCAGACAGACCGGGATGACCCGGGTCCAGGATGCTCCGGAGCAGCGATCTGGCACTGGGCACTGTCAGCGCATCCCCTCTGCCCGGTGACGTCCTGCTCTCGTCCCGTGCCCCCGATCACCCTCCTCTGCGTTGCTCCTGGCTCCTTCGGGTGAACTGCTTTGACGTTTGCTCTGGTAACAAGTAGTAATTAAACCTAATAAATGAGGGAGAGCTGCGGGTGATGTCAGAGCGAGGAGGTGCAAATCCAGCTCACACAAACCATGCAAACTCCCCCCCCCTCGAGCCAGCAGCCCGACCGCGGGGCAGCGGCACGGAGCTGCCGCGGGAAGGTGCAGGATGGCCACGGCGATTCCAAGCGGGGCATGTGTGTGCGTGGGTGTAGAGTTTATACGTGGTTGCTCTATATCTTAAGTTTCCACAGTCGCAATGCCTGTTTCCATGCTACGATAAAGGAATCCATGCGTGGAGCGCTATGGCCCCGGCTCTGGTGCTGTGCTGGGATGCTTCTGCCCCTGGTTCCCGCGTGGGGATGCTGGGGTGGGACACGGGAGCAGGGTTGGGTGCTGTGCACCATCCCCTGAGCCCTGGCATGGTGCCCGCTGCTCCCGGCTTTCCGAGGGGCTCTAGCTGGGACTCGGCATCGTGGATCAAACACAGGCAAGAGCGAGCCGGAGGGGAGCTGCATGCTGGCAGCCCGACCTGCCGCAGCTCTCCGGAGCTTTGCGATGGGCTTTGGGGGACGCAGGAGCAGGGCAGAGGTGCCAAGTCCTGCATGTGGTGCCTGGCCCGAAGCAGAGAGGAGATGCTGCGAGGGGCGCAGGGGGCTCTGCTGTGGCTGCTGCAAGCCATGGCCACTGCAGGGGGGCACTGGGTGGCCGGGACTCCCCTGCTGGCTGTGCCACATCCCCATCCCATGTGCCCACCCCATGGCAAAGGCTGTCCGGTGGCCTCCCCACCACAGCCACTTGCCCCCGCCATCTTCCCCAGCCCGCCACCACATCTTATTGGCCCAGCTGTGTTTACCAAAACAGGGGAGAAAAGCTCCCCTCAGACGGCAGGAGCCCTAATCTGGGGGGAACGTTTTCCCCACCGATAAGATAACATTGAGGCGTTTCAAAAGGGAGGCAGAAACTCCTGGTGCTGCCGGTAGTGTGGTGAAGCCCTTTGCCAACGCGCCGGGCGGGCCGGGGAAGTCGTAATGCAGGGGTCGCCTTCCTATGGGCTTTTATTTCCCCTCCGGGCAAACAGTTCCGATGGATGGCTTATCGGCCGTGCCGCGCCGCTGCCGTGCACCGGCCCCAGGGTCAGGGCAGCCAAGAGAGATGCTGGATCTGCCGTGGCACTTTCCATGGGCCGGGGATGCAAAGCCCAGGCGCGACGGCCACCCGGCTGCCAGGATTCAGTGACGTGGGTCCGACCCAGGTTGCACCGTGGGTGTCTGCGGCCGAGGTTTTGCCTGACGTGGGTTTTTAGGGCTTGGAGTTTCATTTCAGCAGCGCTACGTGCGCAGGAGAACTGCCTGAACTGCCCTGAGTTCTTCATGTGTTAAAAAAAAAGACAGTAAATACCAACTCGGTGTCTGTCTCGGTTAAAACAGCTTTTTCCTGCTTATGCCGGTGGGGACAACCCAGGCCCGGAGCGCTGCACGTTCCGGCCGTGCCCCCGGCACCCCGTCCTGCCTGCAGGCAGCAGCAACACAGACCCCGGGGAGGACACGGTGTCGTGTCCCTGGTGTGAGGGATGCCTTGGTTGGTGTGAGGGGTTCCTTTTGTCCCCAACGGGCTCTGAGCATCCTTGCTCGCAGTGTCCATTGCGAGCCCCACGTGGCTGCAGCACTTGTGTTGGGGATGCTCCCGGGATATCGGTCGGGGATGCTCCTGGGGTAGCATTTGGGGATGCTCTGGGGGTATCATTCGGGGATGCCCCTGGCCCCAGCACAGCCCAGCCCATTCCGGGGGAGCGATGTCATGCTGCAGGGTCCAGCCAGGGATTCTCGTGTACCCAACAGGTCTCAGTGCTGCAGAGACCAGGAGGAGCCTTTGGTCTCGCCCCTGCAGCGTCCCCATCTCCTGGGTGGGTGTCCCAGACGAGAGTGGGAAGGGGTTAATGGTGCCCGGATTTGCCCCACTCCCCTCCCAGGGCCCATTTGGGTCCCAGCCCAGTGTCTCAACGCACCCCTCAAGGGTTAACCCTGGCTTGGGCTATTCAAACACCTCCAGCTGAGGTAAGCACCCAGCTTGTTTGTTCAGGTAAATAAGGAAGGAATTAGATATAATGGGCAAAGGAGGCATTTGGTGAGCACCTTGCACTTGGTTGGCTGCCGGCTTCACTCTCACATACCTCTGCACGGCTGCCGGCTGGCTTCATCCCTCTGCTGCCCTCGGAGCCGCTCGGCGTGCCCCGTCAGTGTCCCTGTCCCTGTCCCCATCCCGCTGGTGCCTGCTGAGAGCCGATGCGGCTCAGCCCGGCCACCCTGTCGCCGCGGGGCTGGCATTGAGCCGGGCAGGGTGCTGCTGGCCGCCCTCCCTGCCGGTGCTGGGGCTCCTCGCTTTGAGCCATGCCCGCCCCGGCCACCGTGCCGAGCACCACGGGGACACCTCTTCCCACCCTACACCAGGACACATGCGGTTTCTGAGCCGCCCGTGCACCCTCAAGGTAAGCCCCGTGTTGCTGCCGCGACCCTCCCCGATGCCCCACCAGCACCCACCTTCCCTCCTGGGGCTCCCACAGCCCTTTCGGCACCAATTTGGGGTGGACGTGGTGCTGTCGCCTGTCTGTGAGCATCCCGTCCCCCAGGTCCTCACACTTTCAGGTGACGTTAGGGTTAAACAGGGACAGGTTGTCCCCTGGCACAGGATTCCTAGCACTTCTCAGGATGGTGTCACCTGAAATATAATGGGATCTGCCAACTTTGTGTCTTCGCAACCCCCTCCTGCTCAGGCGAGGAAGGTGGGACAGGAGCCGGGGCTGCTGTGGCCATTTCTTTCCGAGCCCACCCAGCTCCAGCAGGGACACTGGGGAGGGTCCTGCAAGCCCCTGTGCCTGGTGGGAGGCAGGGGACAATGTCCTTTGGGGCACTGTGTGACCGATAAGCAGCCAGAGGCCTTTATAGAGTGTCCTGGGTGGCCACCGAGGAGCTGCCAGCTCAGGGGTGTCTCTGCGAAGCACTTTGAACCCTTTTACCAAACCTGCACCGTCTCAGCGCTGCTCTGCTTTGCCGCTGGGTATTTTTTTTGGTTTTTGGGTTTTTTTTTTGGTTTTTTTTTTTTTTGTCAGCGCTAAAGGCACGTTGGCTCTAGGTTTGATTTTGATGGTTCTGCTCGGTTAGTGAAACACAAACGCCGCTCGGCTGCCAAATCCCCCACAATACGGGCATTCTCATGGGCAGGGAGTGCGCGGGGGAGGAAGGTGCTGCTATAAATAGGGGCTCCCTGGCCCTGCATGGGGAACACCAAGCTCTGCTGCTCCCTGGGGGACACCGAGCTCCGGGGCTTTGGTCAGGCCACCCGGTT
>VXBH01008925.1:112-17234 GCA_013400035.1 Rynchops niger | reverse complement strand
AAGCCAGGTTTAGTTCTAGCTAAATATGTTACCACAGAGGCGCTACCACCATTGCTGATTGGCTCAGCCTTGGCCAGCGGCGAGTCCGTCTTGGAGCTGGCTGGCATTGGCTCTTTCAGACATAGGGGAAGCTTCTGGCAGATTCTCACCAAAGCCACCCCTGTAGCCTCCCTGCTACGAAAACCTTGCCATGCTGACCCAATACAGTTGCATCATATTTGAGTCACAGATAAGTTAGACTTCTTTCCACTTCCTTCCTCCCAAAGGAGGAAGCTGTAAACTGAAGATGGCGTTGACCCCATCTGCCACACTTGCTCATAATTTAGTCTTTGGTTTCAGTTTGCCTGCTTATTCCTCTAGTGCAGTCAAAATCTAAAGTCAGTACCACTTCTTATCCATGGCTCAGTTTTCACTTGAGAGCAGATCAGGAACTTTGACAAAATGCAACTCAAAAATATGCGTTCTGGGTTCTCCAGTATCTTGCTCTCTCAGGTTCTTCACAGGTTATCTTGGGTAGCATGTTGACTGTGCTGAACACTTTGCAGTCTCTCAGAGCCTTGTCCAGGACCAAAGTTGGCTAAATCACACATTTTAAAAACAAGATTTATCCTGCACCAGGCCCAGTTCCACTTGAACTGCCACAACCCTTGCCTGCTTCTCAGCCTCTTGCTCCTCTTGCTTCACCACCACCCATTCGTAGAAGAGATGCTTCTGTTTAATCTCCCTGTCCTGTCCCCATCACCGTGTTATGCCTTTAATATTTCTTGTAGCTTAAAATCACATCCCCAAGATCCTCTTCAGAGTCTCATATGAGCTTCTTCCACCCTGTGCTTCTGCTCTTCTTTCTCCCTACTCTTGCTTTTGTGTGAGTCCTCTCTTCCCTGCTGGTCTCCAAAACCTACTTCTTTCCTTTGGGGAAAGACTCCCTAGTTGTGTTCTCATGTACACTTCAAAGACTGTCACCCTGTTTCCTTTATCTCTGTGGCATTGAATGAAGGTTGTGAAAGATATGATGTCTTCCTTACTATGCATTATGAAAAGTCATATTCATGATCAGTTACACTTCTGCATGCTGAGATGTTAGAAGAAAATGCTAGCTGTGCTTTCCTGGGAACTTTCATGCTCTAGTAATGACAGAGCCCATCTTGTTCTAATTACAGAGGTTGAGTTATATGTTTGTATAGCTACTAGCCAGTTCAGAGCAGAGATTTGACTGTTAAACACCTGTAGGGCTGGTGTTGCTGACTAATGACTTGGATATGGGCTTTTTTTCCCCCTCTCTTTTTCAAGCATTTGTTCCTCTCACTCCACACATTCTTAGTTTAACACCTGAATTTTCAACTTCCACATTAAATCTTAAGTGGAGTGATAACGAATCAGTCTTCCCATATGGACTGGATGCTTTTTGGCAGATTGAGATACTCTGTAAAGAAGCAATGGAAAAAGTCACACAACTAAGTCCTTTTCTTCCTTTATGGAAAATATATATACAATTTTTGCCCCTGCTAATGTTCTGGGAGGTCATTTGAAGAAAGATGAGAATAACGCAGACTGTAGAGCTTTGCAGAACCTGAATGTAGTCATACTGCTTGTAGGTAACTTCTTGTTAAGTTTCAAAGTTATGAAGACAATGAATGCTATACTGTCAGTACTTATTCACAATCACAGCATATTTTTTTTAATTCAGTACAGGTTTTTTATATTAGAAATTGCTTATGAATTTGTCAGATATTTTACACCATTATCTCTGCTTTACTTCTCTAACAGTGTCTCAAGTCTTGGTGGTCTTTGAATGTTCAGTTTGCTTTTTTTTTGCAACCACAGTTTTTCCAGGCCAATTTGTAGCTCTGTTCTATAATTTTTAGGAACGAAGAAAAGATAAAATGTGCAGCCTGGGACTAGTATTTAGAAGAGTTTAATTTTTGAAAAGTTGGAACATTTCCCTGCCTGGGAAAGGCACAGAATACTGGGATGCAATATATACTATTTTAAATGCTTGGCAAGCTTCCTGTTCACCCTCAAATGTCTGCCCTCTAGTATTTCTGGCTGGCAGTCTACCTGGCTGGTGGGCTGTTTAACATCTTAGGCTTTTGTCCAAGTAAATTCACAACACAACTGAAAGTTAGATGGGATATTCCAACCATCTATTGGGATTTTATGACCTACTTCACTTAATTTGCCATTCTGTTGACACCTGGGAGGTTATATGTCATTGCTAACAGGTGTTCATAAACTCTTTCTTGGTTGATTTTTTGGGAAAACTTTGTAGGTAACTTACTACTCAAAACTGACTCATGAAGACATCATTCTTTCTTGGAACTGGAAATCAGATATG
This sequence comes from Rynchops niger, assembly GCA_013400035.1. Classification (NCBI taxonomy): domain Eukaryota; kingdom Metazoa; phylum Chordata; class Aves; order Charadriiformes; family Laridae; genus Rynchops; species Rynchops niger. Next base: position 14,899 of record VXBH01008925.1, on the reverse strand, counting down.
CCTTTGGAGTGTACATCACACTATGTGAAGATTCACTGTTACATTAATGTAACACAGTTTGTTGGCCACAAGGACTGGAGTGACTGGAGCCCAGTAGAAGAGGTCCCTGGTATGTTTGTTCCTTTGCCACCACATGGACTTTGATTGCTTTATGAAAAGTAAGCCAAAGTCAGAGGAAAAGTGTTAGGCAGTGATGGGATGCTGCTTTTGGGGATGTTTTGATTAGAGAAATAATGCAATCGTTAGTTAATGAAACCTAGTAAGTATTGATTTGTATATACTGGAGTGCTCCAGAGTCACATTTTAGATGATCAGCACCATGTTTATAGCAAATTGTTCATGTGGGTTGGTTGGTTTGCTTGGTTTTGTTTTCTGTTCTTCCTTCTCTGCTAGGAAAAGATACCGAGCCCAATGGGAGTGGGGTGTTTCCTCAGGACACCGTGGTGGCAGTAGGTTCAGATGTGACAAATTGTTGTGTCCATGACAAAGGAGAGTGGATACAATGGATTGCTTACAGACCAGAAATATACCCAATGATACATCTGAGCAATCGGAGCAGTGCAATCAGAGTGATAAATGCCAGTGCTTCAGATACCAGTGGGACAAATGTAGTGTGTATACTGTCTGAAGATCATAGAATCATAGGGGTTGGAAGGGACCTCTGGAGATCATCTAGTCCAACCCCCCTGCCAGAGCAGGGTCACCTAGAGCAGGTTACACAGGAACGCGTCCAGGCAGGTTTTGAATGTCTCCAGAGACGGANGGCAGAGTAGAGGGGGAGGATGACCTCCCTCGACCTGCTGGCCACACTCTTCTTGATGCACCCCAAGATGAGATGGATGGAACTGTCTTGTTTGTAGGATGTATGTATAATTATGTTTCCTAACCTTAGGAAAATCAAAATGATTTGGGGACTCTTAGGGTTCTGCCAGGAAACAGATACTATTGCGGCTTTTTTTTCCCCGGCCTTTGGTTTCTGAGGATGAACTGGGATTTTACTTGTTTGACTGATTTCACCATGGAAACTCCAGCACATGGAGAAGACACCAGGGCTGGGAGGATGAGGAGGTATCCATGTAAGCACCTGTTCTCTTAGAACCTGGCCCAGTGCTTCTCTCCTTGATCTCTTTTCTTAAGGCACCTCTTCATGATTTGGAATACTTAGTAGTTTATTGCCATATGAAGATTCATCCTCAGTCTCTGTCGCTTCAGGTTTACATCTGTTCCAGTTTGGTCCTTGACAAGGCAAGAGTAACAGCAAGAATTGTAAGTGAAAACATTCATTTACCAACCAGTCAAATGAAGACAATAAAACAGTTAGACTTGCAGCAACAACAGATGTTCATTCAGGGCAGTAGCTCCCTGGGAGCTAATTACAGCAAAGGAACCCAGCTGACTATTCATCTTTCCTTGAAAATCTTCTAAACATTCTTTTTTTCTTTAAAGATACTGAGTCATTGTGTATCTTCTCTGTATAACCATGCAAGCCTCAGACATCTCTTCCAGATACAGATAGCTCTTAAAACAAACTTTTAAAAGTACCTGGTTCTTCTTTCCTGTAATTGGTTGCTTCAGAGCTTTGTGTGTTTTCCCCACAGGGGTTTTGAGAGTTATCATATGCCAATAGCTGCCCATTAGAATCCTGTTTCCCATTACAAATGCCTACCTTTGAACTTAGGGTTTTTGGGGTTGAGAGAAAGGAGAGGAGAGACTGGACTAATTTTGAAAGTGTGTTCCCAACTCCAGCCTATGCCTCCTGTCATTGATTTCGTGTATTAAGTGTGTGATAGCAAATGCAAAACAGAATCCAACCCTTTATGACAGCATCAGTGAGATGCTGTTTTTACATTATTTATGAAGTATTTGCTGTTATGGGAGAATCTTCCAGGTAAATAAGTCAGTGGTTCATGAATGAAGGCTTTGATAATCCCATAGGTTTTTCCCATACAGTGGTTTTTGAAGAGCTGGGATGTGGTGAAGTCTGTTTCCTGACAGTGTTTCTTCTTGTGGTACCTACTTGGTTGGAGGGGGACTTGTCAGGATGTTCTTGCTGATGGAGAGACATTTGGGGAAGAAAAGGTAGAGGAAGTAAATGTGTATGTGCACCACCTCGGTTAAGCCTAGGTTTGGCAAAAGAAGTGTTCTTTTTGGCCTGCTGCTCATAATCTGAACTAAGCCTGCCACTGTGGCCTCTTGTGTTAGTGCCCCTACTCTAGGGCAGCTATGTGGATATTATTGTGCTACCTTTTGGGGAAAAGTGTATGAGACTTGAAATAAGTGCTCTGCTTAGTTTCACGTTAGCATGGTTACCCTCTCTGTTGGTAGCACTGTCCATCTTTTCCAGAACGCATTCAACACCGCTCTAGTATGGGAGCAAAGAACAAGATTTAAAAGAAAAAAATGGGCACTTCCAAAGGAAGAGAACGAGCCATTCGGGGCTTGCTTTAACTTTCAAATTCAGAGTGGAATTCATGCTAAAGGGAACATCTCCTTGACATGACTTGCTTGGAGAATTCAAAGCAGTGGTAGGGCTGGCATGTAAGAAAATGTGACACACAGCCGACAGCGTTCCTTCATTGCTCAGCAGCTAAACTGACACTCAGTTTTGGAAAAGTCTTGGCAAAGTTTCAATGAAACACTTCCAGGTCAGAGCCTGGAGCTTGTGAACATATTCGCATGTGATTTACCAGATTACTCACCCACACAGAAGCCTATAGAAGTGTTAGTCAGACGAGACTTATAATAATTATCAATCTGTTTTATTGGGATTTTTTTGAAGCATATTATTTATATGGTTGGAGCATAATTATTACCATATATTTGTGAGGTACACAATCTAGACCCAGCAGAAATGAATGGTGATGCTTTCAGGAAGTTAGCATCCCAACTGTCACACTAGGATGGCAAAACATCAGCTAACTGTTTTGGTTTCCTTTCATGCTACAGATGGCCCTGATATTCCCCAAAACCTCAGCTGTGAAACATCCAACTTCCTGATAATAAAATGCACCTGGAAACCAGGAAGACCCAGTGGACTATACGGAAAATGAAGAACAAAGTACAGTTTATTTGAAAGGTAAAACAATTCATCACTAAAAGGAGTAAAAAGGTAGAACTGGAATATATCCATTCCTCCCTGTGACTTACTGAACCATGCCTGCTTAAATGACATAGTCTTCATTGTTTAGAGCCTAAAATACTTTTCAAGAGTTTGTGGAAGTTGGAACTAAACTCCAAAACCAAAATTGGACAACCCTAGTCTAGTTCTGCAAAATTGCATTGGTAATTAAGGGTAGCTTTTCCCAAAGACTTATGCCATATAGATTTATGACAAAATAAAGGGCTAAGTGTGTCAGACTGCTGCCAATATGTGGATAGGAATATGAGAATACAGGGAGATGGTGGGAGTCATTCACTGATATTTTTTTTAATTTTTTTTTTTATATGCAACCTGTGTCAGCTCATCTGTCAGATATTTACTGAGCTTCTGCTATGCAGGATGACAGAAACTCACTGAGGAACAATTTTAAGACAGGCCATGGGGCATCACCCAAATGTTACTAGGGAAAATAGTAATAAGCCTATACCCATTTTCCTCCCAACATCAAGAACTAGATAGTGTAGAGCAGGCAAAGTGCATGTTACGTGGAAAACATTGGAAGGGACAAATAACACTGGCATCATCCACAGAAAGAAGTGAAGGCTGATATTCCACTGGTTTGTCTAACCTTCTAGGCCATGCAAAGCCTTAAAAGCAAAGAATCATTGTTTTAGAATAGCACTTGCAAATAGGATTCCTTGGTGGTTGTGATCAGAAGTTGACGAGGAGTTAACAAAATTCCTGTGTTGAGGAGGCTTCCCCATCATGTCAAAGGAGCAGTTGGGGAAGAGAGCCAGGAGAGGCCTGAGTCACACAAACTGATGGGAAATAGAGTCTCATGGCATCTTTGAAGCAAGTCAGAGGGAATGAGGACAGAGTTATGGTCACACATGTTGTCCGGGATGCTAATGCTAAAAAAGTCGGTGGGTAGGGTGCAAAGAGGTAGACAAACCAGAGCAGGTATTCAAAGGAAAGGAGCTCCAGTCACTGTCTGCCCATATTCAGCTCAAAAACGATGATGTAGTTCAGACTTGTTTTGCTCAGCCCAAAGCTGCAAGGAGATGAATGTGATGCATTTCAGGGTAGATATTCTCATCCTTGTTCTCAGCCCACACTGAACTACTGAAATGGAGAGTATGGTGTGGAGAGAGCTCAGCTAGAACACAATAAAAATGCCCAAAGGAAGAAATTAAACTTGTGCTACTGAATGAGAGATTTATGCAGATTGTAATTAAAGCAACTTCTATATATGTACATACATACAAATATACACTTTGGATTTCACCCCTAAAGATGTAACTCTGTTACCAGACTGCCTCTCCTGCTTTTGATTTAAAAACAGCTAGGACTAGTCGATGTATCCCAGGTAACAAACCTTAGTTTAGATTTGGCAGGGTTGATAGAAAGATGTAATGCACGTCAGTCACATCTCCCTAGTTCAGAAAGCAACTAAGAACATTCTTTAAATGCAAATGTATGCTGATCTGAACAAAGATACTTTAAATCAGAATCTTAGTTTTGACTTGTGAGGTGGTTTTACAGGACCTACCTCTTTTCCAGGCTTTTGAGAAGTGAGAGGATGGAAATGTTATGCTAGTGGAAGAGGAGAGTTTCATGCGAGAACAGGGCAAGTCATGACTGATGCCACTTTAACCTGCGTGGTGGTGTTAGATATGCCTCTGCAATCAAATAATTCTGTAAGCCATGTGTCAGTGAACCCATCATTCTTTACTATGTTTTCAGTCTAGACTTCTGACTGTTGCTAGAAATTATCTTATTAAAATTGTGTCATCCCCACTTTTTACTTTGAAGAATATCTGGTAAAAATGTTTAATGTGAAGTAAATGAAATTAACGGAGAGCGTGTCTGTGACTTTCCAGTACTGGCTGATCAAAAACCCTATGATTTCATATTAGGCGTCTCCAATCCTATCAGGCATACTGAGTCATCACTTTTGGTTGATTTAACTCAGAGAGGTAAGTACTTAAGAATTACAAAGGCAAAAAGATATGTTTACTGCATACTAAACATTTATTTGGTTTGGGTTTGGAAGAACTCTGACATGGTATACTTGCCATTAATTTGCTTTATTGTAACCAGTGTTTTGCCGTTTTCAATAATTTGAACTTAAAAAAAAGAAAAGAAAGCTTAGGACACATCCTGAGGCAAAGATTAGGTGTACAGGGAGATGCCAGTTCTCCACAGCAATACTACCAGATTGGATACATTGCTGTGTGGATAAATGCTACTTGCAATTGAATAATTAGCCAGCTGATGTTTATGTATTATGTCATATTCTATTACGCATTAATAATTAAAATTTAGGTGTAACTTTATGAACTGTGAATGACCCTGTATTTCAGTGCCTGCTTATAGGGCAAAATATTATGCAGGTTTACAACAGCAGGATTTGGAACATAAAAAAAAGTAGCACTAAAAGGTAAAAGGTAATAGCAGGAGTGGTTTGTAGAAAGAAATAACTTATTTCAATAGACCTTCAGTATAAACAAGGAAAGGGAGAAGATGACCACCTTTCTGGTGCTGTCTTCCTCGTCCTTTTCCATCCGCCTCCACAGCTACAGCTGAGGATTCAGGGCTTCCTAATGGTTACAGCATTCTTCTGTTCTCTCTGAAAAACTGAATTTGAAATTGAAGATGGTGTGATTTTTTGTTCATGTCCCAGTTCAACTAGCCTGAGATTTGAATTGTCAGAGTAAATTGACAGGTCCTAGAAAAGCATAATTTGTTTCTGTTAATTATAAACTGGGATGGTTTTCACCCAGTCAATATGACTGTTATTTCCTATTTCTTTCCTTTCCTTTCTTTCTCTCACTGTGCACTTAATTCCCAACATAGAGTACATATTTCCTTAAGGGTAACTGGACCAATTCCAACAGTAAAGATATTTTTTCTCTGATAGCTACGAATAGTAGTACTGTATATACTTGAAAAGTTCTGTGAAAGGAGTTTTGGGGAGGGAGAGGTCATTCAGGAGTCCTACCCTGTCCTAGTCTGCAGATTTTAAGTTCTGACTTACAAAGTTCCCAGAAGGTGAACAAAGTTGGGTGAATTTCATCTGTCACTATGGTCCTCTGAAATAGCCCACATTTCACTTTTTTGATAAAGTCGGTAGGAGGTGAAATGTTTTTCTGTGTCTCCAACTCCTTATCATACATGCCAGTACGCTCATCCTTAAGTAAATCTGTTCTCATGTTTGATAGCTGAGAAGAGCATCAGGAATGAGACTGCTTGCGGGTGCCTTCCCAGCACCAGCTGTCCTAGTTGCTGATTGGATCATTTATTTATCCTTCTGATTCTCTTTGAACTTCTAAAATCAGATTTTTCTGAACTAAAATGAATGGGTTTTTTTCTTAGAATTGAAGGGTTTTTCTTTATTTTTTTTTAAGTTCATCCAAAAACTCCAGAAAAGTTGACTGTTTCTGGGAACAGCTCTACAAGCATCCTTCTGGTTTGGTTTATAAATGGCAGCTTTGCTGAGATCAGGCTTCTGTGTCAAATTGAAATTAGCAGTGGTCACTCAACAAAAACTGGTGTTGCTTTTAATGGAATTTTTGAGGGCTCAAATGTTAATCTTTTTCACTGAACTAATCACATTTCAAATTCTTTTTTCTTTAAGAGCTTCATTCTGATCATCTTTTTAAATGATTTATGTGGTAATAGCTAGAAGTTCATCTACTAAAATCAGAAAAAGTTCTGCTCATCTCTGTTGTTGCATGCTTTTTTTTTGTTGGTTTTAAACAATTTAGTGGAAAGTCAAATCACTCACCATATTATTTTGTACTTGGAGAAGGTGCATAGCGCTTTATGCTGACCCTTTAGGTAACAGTCCTTGTGCTTTGTCCTTCCTGGTGCAAACTATATTAACACACGCTTGTTCCAGAATGTGCTGCTGCCCTGCAGACTTCCACAGTGGTTGTTTCAGATTGCTTCTTGCAGTCTGTAGTTGAGTTCCCCTCCCCCAAAGAATAGTTCATTTGTTTGCTGTCAGCAATTGACATGCATGTGGCTGTAATGGGGAGCTGCTAAACCTGCTTGTATGTCAGTGATAAAGAGACAGGATAGAGAAGGATTCTCCCACTGGGTGTGTCAGTAGGTAATCTCCAGTGAAGACTTCTGCAGCTGGAGAGAAGGTGGTATTTCTGGGTGGGGTTCAGATTTTCCAGCATTCAGGCTTCCAGCTGCTGCCCAGTTCTGGTGCTCTGTGTCACTGATGGGAGCTGCATATTTATTCTGTTGATTGACAGAGGAGCCTAGGATACTAATTTAGACACTAGCATCATCAGATACTGAGTGTAGGTAGTGTGAATATATACTCTTCTTCTGTATTGCCTAACTTAGTGTGGGTGGTGATCTGTGTTGTTGGGGAAGCCTAATGGCAGAACTGCATGTTCAGTTGGCCTGAGGCTGACCCCCCAAATTCTCTGTTTGTGCGTTCAGATGGAGTATCTCTGACCAGCTCAGGTAGACACATGCTGAATTACCAGGTCTTGGTGCCCAGAGCCTGAATTTGTAATTTGAGCACATTAACCTCAGAGGCTGCTTTTCACAATGCTTGTTCCTCAGTTTGATTTTTAGCAGGAGTTTTCTATTACCCAGTTACATTTAGTTGCATGTTGGGCACTTGAATAAAGTCCCTCAAGCCACAGAAGCAATGCAGCTAAGATTGAATGTAATCATTATATACATTGTCCCTAAAATAATAGGGTGGCAGTTGCTCTATAATAGGGATGCATGCTCTATAAGAGTATTTTTAAAATACTTTCAAAGCACTTATAGAGTATGGAAGCTTTAAGCTTTTATATTTTATCTGTAGTGACATGTGTTAAGTAATACCCAGAGATTAGGAACTGCAAAGAAAACCATAGCCATCTTGGGAATTAACAGAAGGCTTTTAGATGTAAATAACAGCTCTGACGAGCTGTGTTGGATTTTGGTGTAGTAGTCTGAGATACCCTCAACCACAGTTGTCTGCATTTCTCTGCTCCCAACAGTTACTGCTTCTGGAGCAGTCAGCAGGGGAAACAAACACCTGAGTGTCACCTGCCCCCAGCTCAGTTAGCTTAAACTGCTAAAAAAGTAGATTTGCACATTTCTGTCTATCCAGAGTTACACTGCTCGAAGCTTGGGGCATACGCTTGTTTGTGAACTCTGCTACCAGGTCAGTCATCTAGGGCAGTGGGAGATGGTAAGGTCTTACGTTGCCACAGCAGTTTGATTCACTGCACCTGTATCAGTGCCCTCAGTTACAGATACTTTGAAACACAGCAAACAGCTTGGTAGAAGCTTTTACAGCATTGTTATGTTGTCTCTGGCTGCTTAATAAAAAACGTCCAAGAGTTCTCTGTAATAAACAAAAGTAGCTGTGAAATTGTTATGGGGTTTTACATGGCATTTTGAGGATGTTTTCAGAAGCTTTTCCATTCATATGAGAGATTGTTGGCTTTTTTGATATTTTTCAAGTTGTCATTTGGCTTTAGAAATGCACAATTAGTTGCAGCTTAAAGTCACTTAGAGTCCAGGTTTTGGCAACTGTGATGCACATGTGTTATAATTAGATTCATTAAAAAATATTACCAGGCTTAGGGTTTCTTTAAGTAGTCACGAAACTGAACTACTACCTAGATTCATGCCATTTTAAGAATAACAGGAGACTAGTCCTGTAATAAGATCTGTGAACAGAGATCACCTGGGTAAGACCTGGATACTATCTTTTGAAGGAAAAAGGACTGCCTGGGAAGAAGACTTCATGATAAGCATCTTGTTCAGACAGACTGTCTTTAGCATGCTTCTGTGCATGTGTCTTAGGAAAAAGGCCTTTGTCCACCCAGTTTGATGTGAATGTGCACAGTGGAAGTGCAAGTTCTGAATACCAGAGGTGAAATCCTGGTCTGCCTCATGCGAGCAGAAGTTTTGCTGCTCACAGGAAAGAGGGGGACTAAATGGAATAGATGGGAAGCAGCAGTCTGCTATTGTGTGCAGAGCTTATCCTGTTGAAGGCTGTGTTCTCTCTCCTTTTCATGCTTTACATCTCAAAGATGCTACCTAATGTGATATTTCAATTTCTGTGCTATATATGAATTTAATTTGGCAGACCTCTGAAAATTTTTCCTTTGTTTATGGTGACTGCATAGGAAATATTTTCCTTTTTCATAAATTTCTTTGTAGGGCTTCAGTTCAGCTTTTTTTCACTCTGTCTGTATTCTTGGGGAAAAATATCACCTTTTTAGGTGTTGACTTTCAGCATAATCTAGGAGCAAAAAATATATAAATATCATGTCAAATTCCATACATTTTTAACAGCACAATGTCTCCATGCCTGGTGGAAAATTCTCAACTTACATGGCTCAGCTGAACACATTACACCCGTATACCAAATACCAGTTCAGAGTGCGCTGTTCGGCTGATGACCACTTCTGGAGATGGAGTGACTGGAGCAGGACAGAGGAACACACAACACTGGAAGCCCGTAAGTTTATTTAATTCTTTGATGATAAAATGTTGAACTTGTGAAGTCATATATTTTAAAGTTAGCCATCTAAAAAGCTTACTTTTTGATAGATAATAAATTGTCTACTATGTAACTTTTTTTTTTCTTAGCTTCTGCAAGAGGACCAGATATCTGGAGAGAGAGAAGTCCTTCTGGAAAAAGTCTAAAAATCTTTTGGAAGGTAGATAGGACACTTAAAGTTTTAAAATATTATATACTTAACTATGAAAAAAACTTTTTTTACACATTTGTAAATGAGTGAAGTTTACAGTCAATAAATTGTATTGCTTTTCTTAACTTTTTATAGAACCATCCATTGAGACAAATATTTTTCCACAAATTAGAATGTTATTAAAGTTTTATGATTTAAACATTGCATTGAGAAGCGTTTCACATGAAGGATTAAATTTTTATTACATTCTGGCTGAAAATGAAAAACTTACAAACTTATGTGTTACTTCTCAAAGTCACACTGAGTAACTGTCTTTTCTGCCTTGTAGTCCTATACATTCATCAGACTAGATCAGGACATTAAATTCATATTATCCTATGTCTTCTTTTGTTTATTTCATTTGGCTTTTAATGTGCTCTTTGTCCATTCATAACCCTTATCCCTTTCTGAAGCCAATGGAAAAATAGTGTCTCATGAAGTGTCCTGTTATCTGCTAGAGACACCACTGGAGTATAAAGAAGTCACCGAACCCTCAAACAGTACTGAGATAAAACTTGGAAAAAATGACTGTGTAATTACTGTTGTAGCCAAAAACCATGCAAGTTTGTCTCCGCCTTCAAGGATAATGGGCGTGGAACTTCCAAGTGGTGAGTGCTTCCAGCAGAGAGCTAAACACCTTCAAAGCTTGGGGAATATCTGAGAGAGTTTGTTTATTGAAAAATAAGATGATACATGCTTTGTTTGTTTGTGTTTGGTTTCTGTTTTTTTCCTCACCCAAATCTACTGGGTGGGGGAATAAAAAAATTGCTGCTTTACTTTTAAGGTAGCATCTTGCCAATTAATTGTGCTTCCTGCATAAAAAGGAGGGTGATAGTGTGCAGTCTCTGCAACTATGTTGCACTTTTCTGGAGACCTCCCAGGAACAAGGATGAGGCTTCAAAGCATTAGTGTCCATCTCTGATGTTTAGGGAGCTCAGTTTATTTCTGTGTGTTCTTGTTGAGATGTTGAAAAGTGTTATATGTTAAAGAGAATCAGAATAAATTTTTGGCGGTGTTGTGTGGCTTTTTAAGAGAGCCGTCAGTTCAATACCTCTGAGCTCTGCAGAATATTAATTGGGCTGGTTGGTAAAGCATTGGCATCCTTGTACTAGGAGCTGGGGTCTGAAAAGGAGGTAGGACTTTAGCTTCCCTATTAAAACACTGTAATTCTTGCTGTGGGCTTTTTTAAAGGGAAAATAGCTGAGCCAGATAATGATTTTCTGCTCCTAACACTGAACTTGGGGAGAAGATAATATTGCATGTGGCTATTGAGAGTCCATGTTTTCCTGCACGCCAGGAAGAGTGTAATCTCCCAAAGCCCAAATCTTTAGCTCCAGATCTGCCTGATGCTCTGCAGGGAGGACAGATTTACACAGCGAAGCTCCTCTCTGCTTGTTTGCCAGGAGCATGTACAATGCTCCTTCTCCTTCCCCACCCAGAGAACAGGTATCACAGTTGACTGTCTTGCAGCTCAGGTTCTGATAAGACAGTACCATCTCTCACAGGAACAAATGTTCTTTGACTGAGATTCACTTTGAGAGAAAAACTGAGTTTGTTTCTATGCAAAGGAAAACCATTGCTCTTAATGTTTCTTGTGCTTCTCCAAAACACCAATACCTAAAATATATTCTCAATCTGCTCCTTGGAGGAAAAAGTAATTGTATGGGACAGTTGAACGAATGAAAATGCTTTTATAGCTCTCCTCCAGCAGTAAGAGACCAGACACAGAACTAGACTCTGGGAGTCAGGGAGGTCTCTGTAATAGGTTTGTGGTGTGGGATGGCTGATAGTAGCTTTGTGTTCAATTATAGTTTTCTCTCTGATGTCTGAGGTTCCCTTTGGTGTTACCCAACTTGCACTTGTTGAAGATTTGCTCCCAATTTGGTTATAGGAATTACTGACTGGAGTAATGAAAGATGACTCATTCGCTGAACTGGATGACGTTTCTGCCCAAACATCTTTTCTGTCTGCTTCCTGTGTACAATCTGTAAGTGCTTTTAATGTCCATAAGAGAGCAGTGGCTCTGAAGCTTGAGATCTGCTGTGAAAACACAAACAAAGGGTAATCTGCCTTAATTAATTTGTCACAGTCTCTGAAAAGTGCTCTGCAAAGAGTCGGGGCATATAATCTGGCTGTTACAGATTCCCCTACCACAGTAATACTGGAGTAGTTATTTCTACTAGTCTAGGTTGCAGCTATAAATACACCAAAATGAGCAGTACTGCCCTGGGTGAATTACTAGTCATCTAGCACAGGAAATAAAATTGAGAGTTGTGTATTTAAGCATTTTTTAGAGAGTATGTGCTCACGGTCAGTAAAAAATCTTTCCTGTAAACAGGAAAATTAAAGCAGTCTAAATAGAAATACGCTCTCTTACAGCATCATAGAACTGTGGTTTCACTGGATGTGTAATAGTTTTTTAGGGAAAAGTATTGAAAGACTTCTGGAGTTGACTTGCCTTTCTAATCATGTGTGTCTGTCTTGCCATTATCAAGCTAGAAAAGGATTGTATACTTAGCTATATGTTAAGATTATTTAGAAATAGCCAGTCCTTCAACATTCACAGCACATCTGTGAGAGTAAAGTTTTGACAACATTGCTTCTTAAAAACTGCCCTTGCCCTTCAGCCTTCCATAGTTTATGGCTTCAATAACATGAAATAATAGACTCAATAAGGAGCATAAATGAGAACATTGGAAAAGGAAAAACTGAAACCCTGAGTTTGTTTTTCAGATCTGTCATGGGGCCACAGCTGTAATGGTGGCCTTTGGAACACATCCCTTGGCTCTGCAGGGTCCCATCTGACAGACATCCATGGAGGGAAGCTGCAGGAATCAGAAGTCATTCCCAGATCTGATCACTTCAAGGGCAACTAAACCTTTGATAATCAGAAACAAAAAATAGACTAAATAAAGGAAAAGGGGGGGTGTGTATTTACACTGGGTAGACTGGAGCCTCTGTAAAGTTCACCAGGGACTTGACTTTTGCTGTTGATTCTCAGTGAAAAATGGTAGTCCGTGGTCAGGCGAGTATTATCTGCTGTATTGTTACAGGGAGAGACCGTGGACCCTCCATTCCACTTCACCCCCCGTGTTGCTTTGCAAGCAATATTGTACAGGGAATCGCAAATGTATTCCACCTGATTGGTCCTCTTGTATCACCAAGTGGGATACCAGCAATCCCACTTGTTGGTGATACAGTGCTTTGTTGTCATTGAGCGTGGATTCTTAGGGCGAAATATTTCTATTCTTGTGGCCTCATTATTTGAACCGTTGATCATTCTACACCCTACTTGGATTTCCTCTCCTGCCTTACCTTTCAGGTTTGGATACCAACTATTCCAGGTCCACTCATGTTTTGAAAACATTTTCAATGTATAACTACAGTGGCCAAACTCAATTTTCCCTTTCTTGTTCCTGCCATCACATTGTGTTTAATAAAAGCTTGAGACCATGACCACTCTGGGTTTCTTTGACTACAAATAATAGGGAATAAAAAGGTAAAATCGAATAGCATCAATTCTATCTGCCGGTTCGTCATTTTAGAATTGGGCCTCCAAATAGCCATACACAATAAAAATAATATTACTGCCAGGATCAGTGTCAGGACTCCCTGGAGGCACTCAAGGTTAGCGAATGATGCCTCTTTTTTCCAATTCCAATACCACCACATCAACTCCTGCAAGTGCAGCTACAGGCAGTGGATATTGTTAAACATTGGTGATTTTAGAGGGAGGTAAAGGTATGGAAGTTTCCAATAGACTCGATTTCACTGTGTCTAATCCTTTTTCATGTCCTGCAAAACTCCACACAGTTCCATCTGGGAATCTCCACATTCGCCCACGCAGCACGTCAAATCCTAGGAGGTTAGTACACCAGACACCCACTAACACTTCTGTCCTAGTCAGTTGCTGTTCCCCTGGCAACCAAAGGTTAATTTTTGTGGTGGGGCATGTTTTTACCACACCATCAATTCTTGTGAAGTTGACCTTGCGTCTGGTGGGATTTATACCTAGAAGTTGTGCCGTTTCGTTAGTGATTGCAGACATTTGGGCTCCGGTATCAATGATAAAGTTTACCGACATTTTCCAGGGTCCAACAGGAATGGCAATAACAGGTTCGGAGTCTTTATGAGAGAGCCATTGAATCGCTAGTACCCGCCGGGCAAGGTGGCTCACTGCCCTCCCCGGGGATAGGAGTTTTTTGGCTGGGACTCTGACAAATCAATCAAGTTACGCTCTGGTGCAGAAGGCACAATTTTCTCATGGCTTGGGGACTCTCTGGTTAGGCTTTTCTCCCCAGATGAATTATTCTTTCTAGTTAGAGATTGGACCAGTGTACAGAGATCTCCCGTAGGGACACTCGTTTCGGTCCTTATCGGGCTTAAACCTTCCATCCGATTTGGGGTTTTGAGTGTGAGTTCAGACTTGGCAAACCTTTCGGGGGCGATCGGAGGATTTTTCACCAGTTAGGCTGGCCCAGCCCATTCGGCGCCCGTATTGGTCTATTTCTTGTACATATTCATTCCAGGTGGGTATGTAGTAATGCCGACTCCATCTACGATTACCCCGAACATCTCGTATGCGATCTTGAGTGCTGACAACAAACAGCTTCAGGCAATCAGGAAGACCACGGATGGGGATTTCCGAAAGTCTTCTCTGTCATACATGGCTTGCAGACAAGCTGCTTTCTGTATTGCCGCAAACAGATCAGAGTAGCCTGTAGCTTTAATCTCTAATGGCTTCCCCCCTCTCTCGCGGATCCATACCACCTGCCCAATAGGCTGCTTGAGCGGTTAGGGAATTATGATCTCTGGGCATAGTGTTTAAAAACACTTCTGGTCCCCAAGAGTCTCCTGTTTCTTCGTCACTCAACATTCAAAGTATTCAAAGACCACTTCCTCCAAGCTCAGGATCGGTGCATCCCTAAGAGCAAGAAATCGGCCAAGGGACGCAGGAGACCTGCATGG
>VXBH01008924.1:484683-496321 GCA_013400035.1 Rynchops niger | reverse complement strand
CCTACCTGAAGAAAAAAAAAAAAAAAAAAAGAATAAAATCTTACCTGTCAGCCTGGACAAACCTAAAACAATACTTCCTTTTATAAGTGGTGTGGAAAAGCCTAGAGTGACTATTTCAAAGCTCAGAAAGCTCTTAAAGGCTTGCTTTGAATTTTGGGTATAGCACCTCTGCTTCACTGTGCATTAACTGACTCAGTAGCAGCAGGACCAAGAAAAAAATTATGGAAGACAACAGCTTTGAGTATCCAATTACTAGAATTCAACCAAGCTACAAACGTGTCTTGTGTGCTCATGTGAGCAAGCTATCTAGTATCTACAGTAGGTTCTTATTTCAGACAGCGAGAACAATCACAGTAACAACATTTAGCAAAGCTAAGAAGGAATCGCATTGCCACAAATCAGCAATAAGGAAAGCTGAAAGGTTCACAACCATACTAAAACATCTCACCTGCATGACCTCCAAATGCTCCTCTTCCTCTAGAGCCAAGAAAAATGCCAGACTGAGGTCTGTCTCTCTGCTCATCTTCAATACCTGTAAGTAATACACAGTGTAGTGGATATAATGTCTAAAATTAGTATAACGAAATACTACACTTAAAGCTAATACTATTTACTCCAAAAACTCTACAATGCAACAGCTCCAACAGATTCTTTATAACTCCAACCTATGCTGTATTATTCCCAGTGATACTGTTTTTCAAAGACACTATCCATGTTCCGTAACATAGCTAAAGAACAGAAGCTATTTCAGAGCTTTCACCTTTATAGTTGTAATTCTCAGGGAGCAACGAAACACATAAAGAATGATCAAACGAATGTTGTTACCACACAAACCAGTCAACATAAAAAAGAACCACAACAAAACAACTTACTCTCACTACGTCCAAAGCCACCAGGAAATCCTCTAAAACCTCTTTTTTGTATATTAGAATCTTCTATATTCCTTTCTTGAAAACCTGCAGTACAGCATAGCACACAACTTAGTTTGCCCAATTTTGCATGTGCAGATCAAGTGTCTTATTTGGCAATTATTCTTCGCAGTCCTTATTTTATGAATTCAGGTTAAAAGTACAATAAACCCAACTGATTCCCCTAAACATACGAGAAAATGAAGAGAAGAAATATTTTTTGCTCAAAAGTATGACAAGAAGAAGAGTCTACTGCTCTCCTGTAGTATTGCTTCCTGCAAGAAGTAAACCAAGCACTAAGTCTTGAAGTATTTGACTTTACACACATGTATGCTTTATAAACGACTAACTTTCAACTCTGCAGTTATAACGCACATCAGTTTAGTCCACTGGACTAACTAACAGGACAACTAACAGCATTCATACCTTCTCTGTTTTTATAACCAATACTGTAAAGTGAGGTATTACTGCAATTGCTGCCTCCTATGGAGCAAGGATTTGAAAATCTTCCTTTGAGATCTATCAATTTCTATTTTTTTTATTACTCAGAATTGCTTATTCAGTTGCTTGGGCCAGGCAGTGCCAAGTATTTAGTGTATTTTAATTTCTAACCCCCTCCTGATGGGAAGGGAGAAGAACTAAACAGCCACATGCGTAAACAAAGTTATTTCTCATTTTAGGTGTTGTCTAACATCCAAGCAGTCAGCTTATATCCTCATTTCCTCCTTAGTCTTTATTCTTCAACTGAACACCTGCTCTATCATCTTGTAATGGCAAAGAACATCTTCTGATAAGTAAAACCAAGAAGTTATCCTACCACAGCACCTGAAGCTTCTTCTCTACCAGTGTTCAGTGCATACCAAGTTATGTGTCATTTGAGCTTCTCCAAATTAGAAAAAAAATAAAATCACACCTTAGAAGGCCCACATATAAAACAGTCTAAATATTAACATTCATAAATACTACAGACCTTAGGTACAGCTTGTGAGTTACTTCACAACTGCTGGAGAGTCTACAGCAGAACAGTTGCTCATCGTCATCCCACAGCACTGCCAAAGTGTTGGTGCCTGCTTAGCTGAACAAGTCTAATGCTCCCCTACCCATAAAGGGCATCAATCCAAGAGATACAGAAATGGTGTAGAATTTCTTGAAGGAATTAACCTAATAACTTCATGTGGCTTCCACAGCTGTTCTGCAGGTCAGAAATTTTGCTAAACATGCCCAAACTAGGATTAGAGCTTCATCTTCCTCGTTTCATAACCAGTCCCACCTACAGCTATAGAACTATCTAGACAGATGCTAAGTTATAGCCGCTTTCACTGCCCTATGTGCTTCCAACAGTACCTGGCAGAAGCATATGCAGCCATACTGCCAAACTGCCAATTACTAACCTCTTCAACATGCATTCCATACAAGTGTGCCACTCACCCTTATAGCAGGAAGAGGACAGAGATTAAATACTGCTTTATGGATAACTGAAGAAAACTTTCAGGTCTTCCACAGAAGACCACTGGTTTACTCCCTCATATGGTATATATGTGACTACTAATATTGCTTGTATACTACACTACGACTCAACGGAATTGTCAGAAAAATACCCCTCTCCAGGGAGAATGGAATCAAAGAAAGACATCAACAAAACATTGATTTTAAATGTAGAGTCCTGCCTTCAGGCAAATATGGTGAAGTATTTTACGTTGTGCAGTCTAAAGTGAGGGATGATACTGAGTGCCTACATTATGCAGAAGTAAGGATTTGTACTACTCTCCAAGTCATAAATACTTGTTTGGCTGTGATACAATAGAACTGAGTACCTTAACAGGGAAAGTTTGATGTATCAGATATGACTACCCACTAGAATTACACACACTCTAGAAAGTTACCTCTGTTTCCAAAATTCCTTCTGCTACCGAATCTACCCATTGGTTGACACTGCGTGTTCAGACACTCATCGGTATCTATAATTAGAAAAAAGAATCAACTTAACATTCAAAACTATCTTTGACTTCAGGGTAGGCTTTTGGTTTTGGGTGGGTTTGGGTTTTTTAGTTGTTGTTATTTCAGTTTGGTTGTGGGTTTTTTTTTTCAGACTCAACAGTAAAATTACAGCGCCATTCAGGCTGAAAGGGACCTCAGGTCTGTAGCCTACATCCCACTCAACAAAAACCACCACATGACGAAGGTGTCCTTTTATAAGAAGAAAATGAATTAAAATTACAAAGCTTAGGATGAGTGTAACTACTGTTTTCTATAAGGCATTGCACCACTAAGCAACAGTTCTGCTAAAAACACAGTAAAATTGGAGTTTTCAGAATCTGCTGGGACACCAGTTGCAAGGTCCTCCATTCTAAATGTTTTGTCCAAAAGGAAGGCTTAATCACCCCCAAAACTGCAAATTTTAACCATGTAACCCTACCTCTACTCCTAGAATACCCTCCAAAATGATCCTGTATATGTTGATTTTTGTTAGGTTTTTCAACAGCACCTGAAAAAGGAAAACTAGAAAGTAAGTCTTTTCACACCATCTCCCATAACATCCTCATAAACAAACCAATGACATACAGCCTACGTAATTGGATAGTGATGCAGACTGCAAGTAGGCTGAACCACTGGGCTCTAAACATTGTAATCAGCAGCACAAACTCCACCTGGAGGCCAATCACTAGCATAGTAGTCCACCGATTGACACCAAGGCCGATGCAGTTTATCATCGTCATTTATGGCCCGGATGATGGGACAGAACGCACCCCCAGCAAGTCTGCAGACATGCAAATCCAGGACATAACACAGGGCTGTGCTTCATTCAGAGGAAACTCAAAACATGCTAGAGACATGGGCAGGCAAGAACCTTGACGTTCAAAGATAAATGCAAAATCCTGCATCTGGGAAGGAATAACTACAGGCACTGGTACACACTGCTGCCAACCAGCTAGGAAGCATCTTTGCAGAGAAAAACCTCAGAGCTGTGGTGGATAGCAAACTGAACATAAGCCAGCAATGTGCCTTTGCAGCAAAGACCAACAGCTACACTCTGGGCTACACTAGGAAGATTGTTGCCAGCAGGTGGGTGCAAGTGGTCCTTCCCCACCAATGATTCCATATCTACAGTGCTTGCATCCAGTTGTAGGCTGCCGAGTACAAAACAGACACTGACATACTGCAGTGAGCCCAGGGAAGGACTGCAAAGATGATGGAAAGACTGTTGCATCTGTCATACAGAGTTGCTGACAGCTGGAACTGCTGTGCCTGGAGGCGAGAAGGCTCAAAGTTTCTTACATCATAAGAGAAGTAGGCAAAGACAACAGAGTCAGATTTTTTTCACTGCTATCCAATGAGAGGAAGAGAGAAAATGGGCACAAATTGAAATACAAGAAAATACATTTTAATGTAAGGAAAATCTTTTTTTATTCTGAGGGTGGTTAAACACTACACAAATTGCCCAAAAAGCCTGTACACTCTCTATCCCTGGAGAAATTAAAAATTCAGCTGGACAAGGTCCTGAGCAACCTGCTATAGTTGACTCTACACAAGGATTTGGACAAGCCAGTCTTCAGAATTGCCTTCCAACCTAAATGATTCTACAAAAATAAAATGCCCTATTCTGCAGTATCAAAGTCAAGAACAGGGTACATCAGCAACCACCATGAAGATATGAATTCTGAAATCAAGACATGAAGTCTACAAAACTCCATGATGTGTAAGTACATGGCACATCACAGAAACTGATTGTTACTATTTTCCTTCCAAGTTAAAACTCCTTAAAATAACAATATGGCTACCTCTGAAAAAACTAGGCACTAGCACACTCCCCAAGACGAACACATTAGTTAAAGATATCACCTGTATATAGGAGCTTGTCATAAAGGAAAAAAAGACGAGAGATGATGTTTTGTATATACACCAAGTCACTGAAGTACAAAACTTTACTCATACAACACTAGACAGTGTTAAACAACTGCTTTCATAATCTGAGCAGTGTTCAGCATTCCTGCTCACTCAGAAGTTTTAAGTGAGTAATTTGTGACAAAAGCAGCACAAAAGATTCTGATATTCCTGTTTATACATAACATGTAACAAGAAGCAAAGACCCCTTACCAATTACTTAAATTTATATTATTGGTTTACCCCAACAGATTGGCCTCCATTGACCAAGTCTGTTTGCCTCCAACGGGGTGAGGACTCTCTTTCCTTTACTTGTCATTTAATCCATTCTTACTCCATCACTAATAAATCTCAAGGTCCATATAGAAACATTTATTAGCTTCCCAAAATGCTTAGTATAGGTCTTAACAAGTCCACGATAATTGGTTAGGTATATTACAAATTATGGCAAATGGTGAAGTATGCACTGTGTAACTTAACAACAGGTATAGGACAACTAAAGGCAAGCGGTACTTAAGGTCATACTTAAAGTTGTTACTTAACAACTCTAACTGTTACTTAACAATTCTAAGAGAAAAGAGAAACTGAGGGACAGAGAAAGGAAAAGACAGAGAAAAAGACAAAGATAAAGATAAAGAGATCACCGGTCCTGGTTCCAGCGTCTTTTTCAGGGAATCTTCCCAGGCATAATCATCTTCTTTCTTGGGAAGAATCTTCCCAGGCACCATCTTCTTCTTTTGTTTCTTCTTTGTTCCCCCTAGGAGCACTTATTTTCCCCTTTTACGTTTGCTGAATTAGCACGGTCCACCCCCCTTGCTGAGGACAGCCTCGGCTCAGGTTTCTCCCTTCTCCCAGGTGATGTGTAGCATGGTTTGGGTGGAGAGACAAGTGCCATAGTCATACATGTTTAGCATGATCTCTGTCATCTTCATTAGCATATGCAGAGTGTGTGCTTTCATATGCATTTTGTGGATAATGAAGCAAAGGTCACTCAGACACAACAGCCTTGAAAACTGACAACTAGCAAGCCCACCACACGAGTGGCAGAACTATTCTGTCTTCACAAGACAGTTCTCCTACACTTTCACACACCAGAAGTGTTAGCCTTATCAGTTCTTTGAAGCCAGGCCCGCATTATTTATTTCCTTGTGAGTGTCTGAGGCATTCCATTGAAGGCTTGGAGGGCCTTCCCCCCCTCGTCTGGGAATTTGCATTCAGTCCCTTACAGCGCTAACAAAATATTTCATAAGGAAAGCATCTGCTTTAGTAAGTTCTTTCACCATGCTTCCCCTGTCTTTACTGCCTCTACTAATGAAAGATGCTGAACTTAGAGACAGCAAACAGGACAGAACAAATAATCATTCTTTAGTCAAGTCTGCTATGCTTACCACTTTCAATAAATGAACTGTAGAATGCACTGTTGTAGTTCTGGTTTTTTTCAAATGGATCTAAGTTTCTGTTCAACAACTTCATCAGACCTTTTGTTTTCAACACAACTGTCAGACAGGACCTCTCCAGAACTGTTCAACGTTGCACATAACCTTATTTATTTTCAATACCACAGTTTTGGAAGTGCTTGTGAGGTAACACCTATTGACTCTCATTAGAGGTTATATGCTGTATTGAGCACGTAGCTTGCAATAAATAAAGAAGGCCTGATGGTCAAAAGAGAATCTACTCATTATAATATTACCCATATAATCTGATGTTGTTTACTACATGGGGGACACATGAAAATACCACAATGATAGTATTGTGGTTTTCTTTAATCTCCTAAACTGTTCAAGGCATCAACTCCCCCAGACAACAGTAAAATCAAAAGTGCCTTTCACATACCGAATGAGACCACACTTGGCCTGAAGTCAGACGAGGAGCCATTTGATCTTCCAGAGAAGCTAGCCTACAAAAACAAGAAAGGCACAACATCACGTTAACCCCAGGCCAAGCAGAATACATAAATTCAAATGCAGCTGCTAAGTCTTGCACTTGAAAGAAGTTGCCTTCTGCACCTTCTGAAATGCAATCTCTCAGATTCTTCTGTTAAATTCAGTTTATTACACTTCAGTATACTAAAGGACATACTGTTTGCATCTGAATGTCACCCAAACGACACTACACACAACTGACATGTGGCGTTAAGTTGCCTTCTGTCTTGCCTTCTGTCACTGATTATGGAGCAAACATGTCACCTTGCCAACAAACATTTTAAGCCTTGACTATAAGAAACATCCATTTTTCAAAACAATCTTTTGAAGATTTTCTTTTAAAATTTTTCAGACTGTATTGTGAATAAAAACCTGCTTTCAGCAGTTTCATAATGGCATTTCTAGGGTTTTACTAGTGGATATTACAGACTATCTTAGAAAGAAATATCTGAAACATGCAGTCCCTGTTCATGTATTCAAAGATTCAGATACTCCATTTGAAACAATTCAGAACAGCACCCAATTTTCACATTTTACTCTTACGGTCAGTATTATTTCCAAAGGCCATGTTTAACTTTCTCCTGTTTAATGCAAGCCAGACACATACTAATAAGCCAAAATACCAGCTGACTGAGGAATGTCACATAACTACCTAACCTTTTACTTCAAGACTCTGCCTTTTTAGCCATTACTAGAGCTTTCACAGTTCCCAGTGCGGCTAGCAACCACTCCAGGAAATTAAACCCAAACTGGTAAATTTACTATTCTGGAAGTGCACACTGTAATTTTTTCTTTTGGCAACCTTACTTCTCGCCTTACACATTCATCTTGGTAAGCCACTTGCCTCTCCTCTTCCTCAAGGCTGAATTTAAACACCCAGTAAGACCAGTGCCAGCAATCAAAGCTTCATCACAGACTCTCCTCAAGTTTTCTGTGGTTTCTTCCTATACCTATATTCACTCAACACCACCAGAAGCAGTGAAACAGTGTTATTTAACTCTCTCATTACACTCCTGTATCTTATCCTCCATTTCAGACCAAAGCATTTTGCTGCTATGTAAAAAATGGCAAAATTAAACAGGAACAATTTCTACACAACATTTAGCTAAGAACTATGCCTGACAGTAGGTACCTGACATCACCCTAGTTCTGCTATGAACTCCAAAATTGCATTTTAAAAATTCTTCTAGCCTGCTGCTAAACTCTTGAGACCATTAAGCTGCATACAGTTTAGCAATTTAAAGGTGCCATCGACCTAATTGTAGCTTTTTTCCTGCCAAGAATGTAACTCAAGAATAACTTCTATAATCACCCTTTTCTAGTTTCAGTTTAAGTGAACCGGGTTTGCAAACACTGCAGTAGCACAGCTCACTTGGGTGAGTGGGTGGGTGGGGGAAAACAGAGTAGAGGGAACTTACAGAAGCAACTTAAACAGAAAATCTTAGAGGAAGCAACAGCTCCACCTATTTCTGGATATATGACAGCTTCCCGAGAACTTGGGAAGTAAGACTGGGAACTATCCAGATCTGGAAATACAGCTGCTACATAATCCCAGTCAGGATACATAAATCTCTTTGCTTTTCTTGCTAAAAAGGCGTGTATTAAAAACAAAATGCACAGCAAAAAGATTGAATCACTTTACAGAATACAGTGACCATGTCAACTTATTTTAGAAGACAACCATCAAGATGAGACCCACTTACACATACAGAGCTACAAATGCACTGAAGTTGACTTAGTGTTCTATACACATTTAAGCTTTCTTGAAAGGTCCTATCGCCATTTTCTAAGACTGCAGTTTTCCAAGCAAATGAGTCCACATAGCAGCTCACTGCTATCAAGAAAAGATAAGGTTCCATTTATTTTCTAACAGCTTTGGTGGTCAAAGCCATCTAAGCCATTTCTCCATCACTGAAGTGTAGTCTCCAGGTTAGCAAATTAAAAAACCTCACAGAAGTATACAGCAAGCACTGGTACCTGAACAAAACAGCAGCAAGCAAACTGCCAGCGGGGAGGAAACCTCCTCTCTTCACTAACATTGAACTCCTATAGCAGCCTCCCATATTTGCAAAAACACACTGTGAGTGATATTGCAAATCCTATCTACAATCCTCAAACAGGTACACTCTTCACCCTTCCTATGGTATCTACGCATTTAAGACCATACAGTTTGGAAACCATATGAAATGCAGTATTAACTGAACAATGGAGATCATCTGAGTGTCACCCATGTACTATCTGTTGCTGTGGTAAAAAGAAAAAGCAATTCAGTGACTGACAGCAGACAGAGACAGCAAACAGAATAGCTAAAAGGACAGCAACAGCGCAGAGAGAAGTTACAGTTCGCGTCCAACCCACAGCCAAGAACTTCCACCGGAAGACGCTCCTGCTATTCCCTAATAACGCAGTTCCACCACTGCCCTTTCACTGTACAATACAGTAAAAGGGGACATCAAACCAATCTGACTTGCATAAGAAATTGCAGCATAGTAAAACCCCAAAACAAGTGATCTCTTCTCGGTTTATCTTACAACTTCAGAAACACTAGATCTAACGTACATAAGAGAACAGGAATGCATTAGAAGGTAAAAAGGGCAGGCAACAAGAACCACCCCTTTCAGTAGTTACAAAACTTTATTTAAGTACCCCTTACCACAACTGATCTGCAATTATGAGTTTCTACCCTGCCTATGTTTTTGCTACTTCCCTTTCAGCCTCTGCTGGTTCACCAGCCTATCCGCACAGGCACTCAATTCCTAGCCCAGGTATCGCGATCAATTAGTCACTAGTATGGGCCGCTTTTATGCCACATACTTTTCCAAAAAGTACACATCCTCTCATAACACAGCAAATGGTAGTAGCATTTGGCAACCAGAAGAGTAATACTAACTGTCTACACAGAGCATCGCCCAGAAGCCTCCACGGAGGCAAGGCACCTCAGCATTTTGAGAGACTAGAATTGCTACTACTTACTAAGAATACACTGTGTTTTCAACACACAGGTTAAAGGCAAATTCCTCCAGGCGCTTCTGGAATCACAGGAACAGCCCACCAGCCACCCAGGCCACAGGGTGGGAGAAAAAAAGAGAATCGACATGCTACAGCCCAGCAGCTGCCACCCCATACCTGCTCAAGTGGTGGAGGAATTCCTGATGGCTCATCCCCCAGCTCCACATTCCAGTCCTCTTGGTTCATGCCGTGCCAGATCTGGTTATAGGAGATAAAACATACTAGCGGTGATCCCCTGCCTGCTCCCAGCGGGTCCCACGGCACCTGGGCAGGGGACACTATTGAGCCTGCCCATCCCAGCACACTAACTGTCCTCATTCGCAACCCCCGCTCTGTCGAAGGGAGGGCGGGGGGGAGTCCTCTACGGGGAAGAACCCCCCGCCCCCATGACAGAGGCGCCCAGCCCCACGCCCACCTCCCGCACGCTGCTCCAGCGGGAAAGAAAATGGCGTCCCTCACCAAGACCCTAATAAGGCCGCCGCCACGTGCGGTTGCTGGCCCGTCACGTGCCTCGCCCTGCCGCCCGCCACTAGGAGCACGGCACGTGAGGGCTTGGCGGGGGGCGGGTGTAGCGCAGCGCACGCCTCAGGCGTTGGCCCGTTACGGGCGGGGGAGGGCGCTGCCGCAGCACCGTCGGCGCACGAGGTGGTGCGTGCGGGGCGGCGGCTGGGGCCTTTGTCCGGCTGTGGGGGTTTGCTCCGGGGGCGCCGAAAGGGCGGGGAGTGGTGTGGGGTATAGTTCCTCATGGCACGTACCGCTGCCCGCAGCAGCGGGAGCCTCGGCGCCGTCAGGGTGCGTGTGAAGGAAAAGGGATCTCGGGAAGGCGCGGGTTCACAGTATCTGGGCATTTCTGTGCTTTGGTGGTGACCCTGCTGAGCTCTCTGAGCATTTGGGTAGTCCTTAGTTTCTTCGTATGCGACTAAAAGTGTGGTTTATCTCACAAATATCTACTAATATAAGTGGTGTCTTAGTTGCAGAACTGCAACTAAGATATTAATCATGCTACTGCAAACAAAATTTTCAAGCATTAGCGTAACAGCTAGCAGGACATACCCCTTTGCCAGAATTAAAAAAAAAAAAATTGTTTAATTAGGCTATTTTAAAAAAAATTTAAAAAATCACCAAACTTAGAACAACATTGCCTTCACGCAGTATTTTGTTATACCAGATGTGGTAGAGAAAAGGAAGAGGGCTAAATTCCTGGGTCAAGAGTTTTATTTATGTTGAAGTGCAGAAGAACATAAATAGGCCTTGTATCAGTTCGATGCATCCATCAAAAATGGCCGCAAGTCCTCTGCAACTTGTGTTTCTGAGGTGCTGGTGCAGCATGTGTCTTCTCTACACTGCTTTTTATGCTGTGAAATAATATAGCAGTGCTTATTCTGAAAAACGTAAAGGAAGTACGTATTGTTCCATGCGATAAATACTCATTAACCAGCTCTGTCAGGCTATTTGAAAAACTGTGTACTTGTTTGAAAACTTTAATGCCTACTGTTGCAGAGAAGTGACCCCAGATCTGTAATTTTGTGGTGAACATCTGAAAATCTAGTAGGGGCTTTGGGCAACAATAAGGCAAATTCCTGCAGCTGATGGAGGCTATTGGAGAGTGGTCTCTGAAGTAATGCTGCAGTTATTTTCACCTTAGTCATTGTCAGTTAAGCCCTTTGTAGCTGTTCATTGTTCAGGAACATCAGGACAGGACTGCGGTTGTGCTTAACTTAGAATGCAAGGCACCTCAGAAATGTAAGAACCAGCTTCTGTGTCTCACTGAGAGCTTAAAACTGTGCCAATAGATTATATGTATAAATGAGACTGTGCTCTAACGCAGGTAGCAAAGATAACTGCTTGGAGTCATTAGCTTTCAATAAGCGATCAGTAAGATATACAGTGTTCAAGGATGAAGAACTCGCAGCA
>VXBH01008924.1:439469-480673 GCA_013400035.1 Rynchops niger | reverse complement strand
ACTTAGATTGCTTATGCCGTTTTAATCATCTTCAACCAATACACTTATAGGAGAGTATGGACAAGCTAACAGGTGACAAGCTGCCCCAGTTTGAAGGAGCTCTGAATGTACGCTACTACTCCTAAGACCAGGATAACATTCTTCAGTCCCTTCTGATGGGGACTCACTATCCCAAAAGAGGAATAGAGGATCTCTTCTGTCCTGCATTGAGGTCCTTGTCTTTCAGTGATAAGACCCTGCTTATTTTTCACAATTCATATGTTCACAGCCTGAGATTTATGCCTTGAGCTTTATTCATCCATTCACCTGCTTGGAATTTAAGAGAAGGACAGGTTACACCCAGTGGCACTTTTGAAAATAATATTCCTTGTTTGATCTAAATACTTTCATCAGTAGATTCTTGCATTTAAACTATGAGTATGAGATGGGGTTTCAGGAGTAGTGACTTTAAATAAGAAATGAAACAAAATGTGTCCACACTTTAAATTGTCACAGTTTTATTTGTGAAATCTAATTGACTAGGAGCTATCCCTTTAAGAACCACTAGAAATCTCAAAGAAAACTACTGCTGCACAGAAGCATAAGAACAGCTTTTGGTGGTAAAACTCCTACCAAAATAATTTAAGACTGCAGTTGTAATTAAACAGGTTGAAAAGTAACAAGTTACAGGTGACTAAGTTCTGTGATCATTTATTTTAAGGTGTGTGACTTCCAAATTAAGAGTTCTGGCTTCATCTGTGATGGCTGGTCCACTTGGTTTCCTACACTGAGCAACTGTGGCTAACATCGGTGCAGCAACTCCAGTGTTAGTAATGTGGAGCATAAACAGCTCTTGGAGTTCCAGCTGCTGTTTGGCCAGCACCATGTCCAACTGCCCTGGTAGCCATGATGGCATGGTGGAGGCTGTGGTGGGAGTGCCCCTCTCTGCCTTCCTCCCCCTGCCCTCTGTGGAAGGTTCTGTGATAAACAGCAGTCCTACAAACCAGCTAAGCACAGTCTGTGCACCTGGGATGACTAGGGTGACTGACTAAATGCAGTTAGGTGCCTGCAATGTGGTAAACCTGTTTGGTAACCCTCTTACATGGCCTGGGCTGTAACTCTGAATGATCTGTTATAATGGGTGTCTCATCTTAGAGCACTGACAGATGCATCTGTAGCCAAGCTATAAACTACCATCGCTAGATTCACAGTGCAAGCAAACTCTAATATGGTTTTGTCATCCGGTAAAAAGAAGACCAGATCAGAGCACAGGCTACAATGAGGTTTCTAAATTTGCTGGGTCCTTGTCTTTAGCCCTTGAAGTTTTTCAAACTTTGTAACCAGGAGAGAAAGAGAGAACCTGAAGGCAGCGAAAGCAGAAACTCATGAGGCAAGCCAGTGAGGACAATTGAAGGTCAAACCCTATTTAGATTACCACCTGAAAGTCATGTGGAGTGTAGCCCAGAGTGGGACTGTGAAAATTATCTTGAGTACCTGTAGGTATTGCCTTACAGTTCATGACCAGCAGCAGAAAACCTGGATTATTAAATTCTCATACATGTGTTCCCTTTTCCTGCCCTTCTGATGTAGAGCTTCAGATGTTTGTAGGAGAATTACAAATAGGGCACAAGGGGCATACTAAGACAGCTTCACCACAGGCAACCAGTGAAATGATATCCTGAAAAGAAAAGGGACAACAGGATTCAAAGTCTATGCAGACTTTTGACCACTGAAGGATACCTTGACATTAATGGTGTTTGAACATGTAGGTGGTTAGATATTAATAATGGTGAGGACCATGTTGATAGCATATGATTGGAAAAAGTAATTGCTGTTTTAAGCCCTTACCCAGAAGAGAATCACAAACTTACTTCATCATGCTAACAGTTTGGACAGAATTTTTCATATCTGGAAGAGTATTTCAAATTTTCCTCCGAGATGTAGCCATTCCTTTGGAAGCGAAAGGAGGACAACTGACTGTGCTTTATGGTAGTGTACAGCAGTTCTAAAAAGATGCTAGTGTCAACACTACTGCAAATTTATGGGGGCTTTGGTACTACAAAGGTATGTCAAGACTATATTTCCTTTATCATAGTTGTTGTGGAAGATCTTGCTTTTTATCTTAATAACTAGGCTAATTACAGACATGGAAGTTTAGGGGGCGTTTCAACAGCACTTGATGCTGACTTTCATGGGGGTAGCAAAGCTGGAGTATTTCCTCCTGGAGTCAAATGCTTGGAGGACTAAGTAGCAGGCGTCTGTTACATGGTGGGTTAGGAGTTTCACAAGTGAAAACACTTTCTTCAACAAAGCTGTATTGGGAAGAAGAAATGTGGCTGCAGAGGAAACAATGCAGCATGCTGCAGGAGAAAACATAACATTTCTTCCTTTGTTCCTGCCTTATCAATAAGATTTTAGTTGTGGGAGAATGCAGTCATCGCTTTCCCTGATCTTCATCTCTGCTGTCAGTAGCAGAAGAGAGGAGAGACATGATGTTTGTGGCAGAGGAGGACAGAAAGCAGGTCCCTGCAGGTGAAAGAAGAGAACTTGCAGAAGAGCAGAATAGTGACAAGCGAATGGCAGAGGACCTGGAGAGACAAGAAGGATTTTAAAGAATATAGGGTGCAATATGTTGAGGAGAAAATCCCTTTTTTTTATTCATCACCAAATACGTTACAAAGCGAACCGACTATCTGTGCACGGATAGTTAAACACGCAAACCTGTGTTTAAAAGGACAGAGTTTGCAAAGTTTAAGTATTCAAAGGTTGGAGTATTAAACTCCAGGTACACCACAGCTAGCAGGCACCTCTTTCCCGCTTGCAGGAAAATTCAGTTTGACAACAAATGAGTCAGGTATCCTTAAAACAGCCTTCTCCATTTCCAAGCAGCTATACATTAAGTCCCAGAGATCCATAGTAATTCTCTGAATATGTCAGTGGGCGCATGGAAACTGTAACCGCAATGTATTGTAAAATATACAAGCAGAATAAGAGTCAATCAGCTTTGATTTTTGACATGAATTCTTTGCGTTTGGTATCCCAGTCCTTATTATACGCTTTTAAGACCATATAGACAATAGTGCATGTCATATCACAGGTTTTTGAAAAAAACCTTTAGAATGAGGTGAACATAGCTTAGATACCCAGTATAAAAAAATCTGTAGATAACTAGGACACTGAGAAAGTAAACAGTTGAGAAGACGTTATTTTAATGGAAAATGTCAGGCAGTAAATCCAGATAGCACAACTGGCTCAATCCCATGTATTAAAAACATTTATTGAGAATGCAGTCCAGCCAGAAGGGGTAGAAATTAGATAAAAGAGAGGTTAATTAGGTGCATTCTTCTTCATTTTGCTCTTATGCTTACAATTTTCTTTTAAGCTGTACTGGTTCCAGCTGCAGCGTTTACATAATGATAGCTGCATCTATTTGTAAAGTAATACATTTGCTGATCATAAGCTTCACCTATGTGCTCTCAAAAATAAGCACTTAAAAAATAAACTGACTTCGCCAATCAAAGTTTTAAGTAGACCCTAAAGAGTCATAAGGCCCAAATCATGCTTTCAAGCTAAACTTAGTGTACACTATGTTTTGGAAGGATTATTTTTCTTTATGGAATATTATAAAGTGTTCTGGGTTCTTTCTTTACAGCCATAGTGAAAAGAAAATCAAACTGGTGATCAATGTTGTCTGCATTTGTCAGATTGATTTGTAAAGCACAAATACATTATTTACAACAGGTTTTAAGGCAGGGATGCATTCAAAGCAGTATCTTAAATTAGCATTTAATGACTGCTTAATCTGCACCATAAACCAGGGCCTGTGGAAGGAAGGAAGGGAGCTCTCCAACCATGAAGATTCTGTGAGCTCAGGGCTGTAGTCTTCTGGAAAATTCTGTCTAAACCCACTCCTGAGTATTTGGGGTTTGAGTTTATTTTGAGTTTCAGTTCCATCATTAGGAATTTAAATTTTCATCTGCAGTTTTATGGCTAAATACAAAGTGTGATTTAAATTTGGAAAGTGCTCCACAATGCAAAACAAGTGAGGGATCTGTTTTTGAGACCTAGGTGTTACCTGTTCGGAAAAAGCATGCAGGATGTTAAGGTGAAAAAGAGAAAAAAATTGAATAAACCAAGATAATACCACATTACCAGTCTTCTACCTGAGACCACCGGTGAGGTCCTAGAAAGAGGCTGTAGCCTCTAGAGGTGGTTATTAAAAGCAAACAATAAAAGTCCGTGAAGGCTGTTGTGTGTGGTCAGAGGGTTGCAAGAACTGTTTTGTAATGGGCATGGCCGAGGAATAGGTGGATATCTGTAGCAGTGCATGAAGTCTCTGGGGCCTGTGGTTTGGTTTCAGAAGTATTCAGTTGCTGGAGGAAGTTGATGTGCACTGAGGTAAATTAAACAGTGGGAGGGCGCAGGGCACAAAAGGAATGGAACATAGGGAGGAAGGAGGTGACCTAGAACCATAGAAAAATAAGGGAAATCAATAGGAAAGAAATGAACAAGAGGGGAGCTATAAATGGGGTTTGGAAAGAAACAGTGACACATGAAAGGAAATCAAAATACTGCTGTGAACTAAGAAATCTCTTAATAAACAGTGCTTAGTGAAGGCGGGTATGGAAAGCAATTTTAACAGTATGTAGGAAACAGAAAAAACAGAGAGGAAACAAGGAGCAGGAATCCAAAAGCTGAGCATCACCAGAGGAGCTGAGAAGGAGAGAATGTAAGACGTTCAGTTGAGGCCAGAGACCAGCAGCAAGGATGTGGAATAGAAGGGCTCTAGAGTAAAGAATCTGAACTGATGGGCTAGAGTGGCAAAACAGAAGCAGCAGTAAGTTAAGGTAGGTAAGAGAAGCCCCATCTTTGAAAGGCTCTGGAAAGAGGACAGGAAAAAAGCTTTAGAGAAGGTGACAGCAAAAATGAAGTGCAAGAGAAAAAGGATGCTATCAGGGCGTGTAAATAAGGCTCTTAATATTGCCTGGGTTGTTATCACTGATCGCTTATAATGTGCTTTCGAAGAGCTGAAATGAACAAGGGAAAATCATGCCTTTAAACTTAGTAGCTTCATTCAAATCTTATCATGGATACTGAAACTGGGAGGGAGCTGGCAGCACTGCCAGATGAAATGGCGTTACCCGTGCACTATCCCCTCCTTTGCACATGCATGCAAGTGTGTGCAACCAGACAACAAGCCCCAAGCTCAATACTGATTTGGATTTAAAGCAAGGCAAAGAATGGTTAATTTTCATCTGGATCAGTCTTCCCAGGCCAGTTTAGTGTGGGATCACACATATGCCCTGAGGCTGAAAGGGCAGGATTGTACTAATTTCCAGGAACTGGAGCCTCCAGTGGTCACCTCCCCTTGAGAGCAGAGGACCCTTACCTGGGGACGGGGAGCAGGTGCCTGTCCTCTAAAATGCGCTCCCTCAGCAGATGGAGCCAGTCTCAGTGCTTCTGCAGCCCCCTGCCACCCGCTTCCACAGTGTCTTCCCACTCCTCCTTTAGCAATTGTTTGAACCCCAAGAGAGTTGACGTGGTTGAAAACTGCTAACTTTCCTTCCTGATTCATCTTCTCCTTCAGATTCTTTATTTTTTTTGCAAGAGGCATTAGGGGGATGAGCTAACACAAGAGGATTGGCAATGTGCAGGGATAGAGCCATGTCAGTGCTTAACTTAGGTTGGTGTAGTTTCTGGGATTGGGCCTTTACCATGTGTTTCCATGAGGATGCAGAAGGATGATACACACCTTGTTCTTTCTGTCTTCTGTTCCTCCATTGCCACTCCAGGTTTCAAACATCCAGTGCCATCCTTTCTTACCTTGTGCCAGCTCTGGTTCTCATCTGTCTTTCTGTGTAACATTCTAAAGCATCAGGAAAAGAGTCGCCCTGAAAGAGTAGATACTTCTGCCATTTTTGTTTGCAGAAGGAGTCCTGGCTGAGGAATTCTTCAGGAGGTAGCAGGCAGGGATGAGGGCTGTTAAAGCCATTACATTTGTTCAGCTGCATGTGAAACCGCAGCGAATCCCATGGTGAGGGCTTTAATTCAGTCTAAGTAGAATTCCATTAGCTTAAAAGCGATCTGTTCCCCATTGTTTGGCCAGGAGTGCCCTGAATGCATATAATACATTATTAATAATGCATTATTAAACCATTCATTGCCTTTAATTCAAAGTGCCTGGACACGGTAGGCTGCAATAATCTGATCTTTATTCTGGGAAATACACTGGAAAACTGCATGTGTGTCTGCTGCGAAGTTTGAACTAATTTAGTGAAACAATAGTCTCTAATAACTGATACATTGTTCTCAGTTGTACTGTTACAAATTGGGAATACAGCTCCTTTAAAAATCACACTGGTCTTACAGTGGAGCAGTAAGAAAAGGAGTCCCATGCTTTGAACGCAAGAAGGTAAGACTTACGTATGAATATACTTAACATTAACTTGTACATGGTGGAGTTGATTGTTAGCTGTGGTAGCTCAAAGGAAATTCAGATTCTGAGTCTCACTTTTTACAAACCTATTTCAGTCACAATATAAGCAACAGCATCCATCATATTCCTTTAATTTATATTGCTTGTTGCGGTGCTAAAAGAGATTCAGAGCACAACTGGTGGTACATTGACCACTTTACTTAAATGGATAGAGTGTTGTAAAAACATATTGTTCCTGATGTACTTGGCCTGTGATGTTTGCATTAAGGAAACAGAATGTCAAGTGGCAAGTTGAAGGGATTTTCTGGTTATTTTCACCCAGGAGCTTCTGAAGTTGTGGGACTCTGTCAGTGTTAAATTTGGAGCAGAGACACAGTTTTACTTAACTGTGGTTGTCTTGTTTCATTTCTTTTAGGCCGGAATAACTGACAGAATCTAGAAGGAGGCGGCACATTCACCAAATATGGAAGGCGATACCAAACCTCTCTTGGTTCCTGTGGGAGGCGATGAAAGCAGTTATGGAATCATGAACATACAGTTTAATCCAGAAGATTTTAAGTGCAAAAGGTATGAGGAAGGTTGAATCTACAGAATAATTATATAGCAATGAGTTGTTTAATCTTTCTTTTAGTGACAGAATGCTACAAAGACAGAAGACTAACGTTTGGAAACCAGGATCTGAGTATAAACAGTTCCTACTTTGTCTCTGTATGATATTATTTCCAAGCACCAGGTGAACAGATGTTTTGTGTTTTGTTTATGAGGAAAAGACCGTTCTAATGACATCACTTCAGAGAGAGTTCTCCAATAAGAACTTGGTGTGTGGCTTCTAAAGTGCTCTTCAAACACTGAATGTCATGTGTGTATACTGAAGCATGATGAAATGTTGAAAAGATGTAAGAAAGCTTGCCAGATGGTATAGATAACTGGCTGCCACTGTGTGTAAATGGCTCTGTATGCATTCTGCAGGTGATGCTGGAAGAACGCATTATTTGCTAGTACTGAGGGAATTGGGCAACGTTTACCGCCTTTAAGAAAAAAACTGTATTATTTTTTTGAGATCGAGCAAATAGAAAAATTCATCAGCCCAGCCTGTGAAAATAATACATATCTAGCTAAGTGGTTATTTTGCATGTTTTCTTAGAGTTTAACAGAGTTTAAGGAGGTCGGAGTGGGAGACTTCCTCTGCTGTTGCAGTGAAGATTTCTGTGAGCTGGGACTGGAACCAAAACTGAGATTGGAGTGGGAACTAACCTACTTATGCTAGCTGGAGGCAGTAGCTCTGCATTTTTAGCCGAAGGAATAGTCCCCTGCGACCTTTTTTATGGCTCCTTTTTTGCCCTTTCATCCAGCATCGTATTTCAGTAGAGCAGTTTTCCTGAAGGAACTGAAGATGGCACTGTTGTATACAAAATTATCTCGGTGAGGTCCANTAAACAATCTCCTTTTTCTCTGCGAGCAAAGGAAGGAGGATAAGGGTTCGAGTGAGCCCAGGGGATGAGCAGAGCTCAGATGTAGGAGCATACAGAACTGCGTATATAAAGATTAGGATACAGTAGCGTACTTTCAGGTGGGAAAGGAAATGTGCAAAATGAATTCTTGCTTTATCGTATTTCTGAGGAGTATCTGAGGCCCTCCTGGCATAAGATGACTGATAATTTGTATAGCTTTGAGATCCCCTTGTGTCGGAGGAAATACGTGTTGTGTTTGAGGAGCAATGGTTTCAGGTGGTGTGGTGATGGAGGAGCAGTACGAGAAGTTTACACCTTTGCAATATATCAAAATGCCAAGATCCACTTTTCAAAAGTGAAGTTAGGTATTGTTTCCTCATTGTGTGGTGTGGTTTTTTTCTTGTGATTTCTTAAGTTTCGAGACTCAGCTTCATAAAAGGTCATAGCTTGTAGCATTTGGTTGCTTCCCCAAAAGCAGAAGCATGTACTTGAATTGTGTTCCCACCTCCACAACCTCCAGCTTTACAGATACGTCCACTTAGTCTTTATTGCTCCTCCCTTGAGTTCATTCTGCCATTTTCTACAACATAGTCGTTTGCCCTCCAAACCTGCAGAGGCACAAAGATGAAGGGCACGAGCCCTGGAATATCAGGAAGGGCTGGAAGTCATAGTGGGACCAAACAAGGATGAACTGCAACTCTGCAATCTTTAGAACAAGGAATGGGGGAGAAGGGGCTACCAGAGTCTGTGTCAGATGTGATGAGAGCAGTGGGGGATTTGAAGGACCTCTTCATGAGAGCTTTAGGAAGTAGCGGCTCCTGGGAGAGAGGTTTATTGAAGTATCAGAGAGTGCAAGTGCAATAATGCATTATTTGCTCTGCTTAGTTTACTTCTTTTTTTGACTCACTCTTCAGAAACCTGATATGACGTTTGTGGGTGGTCATTTTGCTTTGATTGAGATAGCTCTTGAAGTGTTTTGTCTGGTTTGCTTGTAATCACTGTTTGTCTTTCTTAGTGCTGTTCTGTTCTTTTGTTTTGGTTGTTTGAGATTTGACGGCATTTACATAGTTATTTGGTTTTCTAAACAGCTTGGAGGATTTGGGGTTTTTGAAAGGCATGCTTTACAGTGTTTACATAAGAACAAGAAGCTAATTGTTTTTTAGAGTTGTAAATTATTTTGTCTATTATTCTTTTGCTAATTTGGGGGAAATATAAAGGCACTCTTAATCCTCTTAAAGAGGATGTTATTGTTCTTCACAATGACCTGCATTACTCATACCGTATTAGGTGTGTTTTGCCCATTTTGTAGGTCCCTTCAAAAACTAGAATGTCATTGCTGCAATAGCTTATTGATGATTACTGTATGCAAGAGAGGGAGTTTCTTTTTTTTTCTTCTAAACGCCCTTTAAATATTTATTGTCAACAGATACTGCAGTTATCTTCAGGAATACTTGAACCTTCAGAGAAACAAATGATGTTTTGTGTTAGTTGTTTTGCATATGAAAAACCTTGACAGTGCCCCCTGCTAAAAAAGATCCAGCCTTCTTCCTTCTGTTCTTTTTGAAGCCCCATAGTGTTCTCACACAATGCAGGAGAGATCAGTAAATGAAATTAAACAGCTATAAATTAAAACAGTGTCTGTAGGTGGCAGTCAGAGAAGACTTTTTCATGCAAAAGCGGTTGGTTCTCTTTTATTTTCAAAGTTCTTTTACCTTACACAAAGGTAGCCAGTGGTCGGGATTAACCTGTGCAAAAATACCGTTTATGCATTCATTGTGCTTTTACCACTCCAAACTCACGTGGTCTTTTTACTGCTTTGCCTGCTTTTCCTTCTTCTGTGTTGTTAATATTTTTAGTAATTCCTAATATTACTACTTCCTAACTGGGAAGAATTAGGACCTTCTTAATTAAGAACCTTCATATCTGTTTGTAAGGGAAGAGTAGAATAGCTTTGCCTTTGACACAGAAGAGGGAAGAGTGCTTGAAATGTGATGTGGTAAAGCTTGTGATTCTTTATTTGTTAAAATGCATATCAGTTGAGCAACAGAGGTGGTGTGCTCTGAAAGGTTATTTTGGTTCTGTACACAGCTTTTTAAGATATTTGTGTGGTCATGC
Organism: Rynchops niger; assembly: GCA_013400035.1. Taxonomy (NCBI): domain Eukaryota; kingdom Metazoa; phylum Chordata; class Aves; order Charadriiformes; family Laridae; genus Rynchops; species Rynchops niger. The sequence goes on along the minus strand of VXBH01008924.1, from coordinate 470,692 downwards.
TGGCATCATTATAACGACAATGGTAATAGGAATGTGGAAAAAGTTTAGGTAAAATATATTGCGGAGAGAATTATGATCTTAGGATAAACCATAAGCATACTGTTTACAATGCTCATGTAAATTCAGACCAGCTTAGAAAGTAAAAATCAAGTTAGTCCTGGAATTCTTTGTAACAGGTTTCCTTAAGATGAGTGCACTGACATCCATAATGTTCCTATCCAGATAGGCAGTTCCTGATTAAGAAATAGCAACCTGTGAGTTTAGTCTTCTCATTATTTTTCTCCTTACTTTGCTTTCCATTATGAATTTCCAATTCTGAACTAAAGATGTCCCTGCTTACTGCAGGGGGGTTAGACTAGGTGACCTTTAAAGGTCCCTTCTAACCCAACACATTCTATGATTCTACGTTCAATCAGTTTTCCTCCTTGGTTTCTCCTGTGCCATATACAGCATTCCTATAATAATGTGGGGACTCGGTAAAACAATAAAGCCATAGGAATTTAGTAGCTTTATTTTTATGTAATAATACTGTCACATCCCTGAAAAAGTAACTGATTGACATGGGGTTTCAAAGAAATCTGTGCAATAAGCTAAAGTGGCTCCTCGTGGTCGTTTTGGAGGAGAGGAGGAGAGGTAAGAAATTGTTAAGTATACTGTAAAGAGGGGTTCTTTTGTATTTATTTAAATATGAAAAGTTCATGTAATGTGAAGTTATTGATACCATCATGTACCGCCAAAACAGCACTGACACACAAAAAATGTATTACAGTGTAACAGCTAAATGCTCACACTACTACTTTTGATCAAATGTCCAGAACCAGTTGCTTGCTATTTAAAAACATTTCAGCAAGGGTACTCGTAAAACAGTATTATTTAGTTTAAAACTTCTTGAGATGGGTACTCGCTCTACTGCTTCATTGCTCTGCAAGATCTAGTAGGTTGCTAAAAATATCCAGAAAAAGAGATGTAGCAACATTAGGGATGCCGGAAGTTGCAACATTGTATGTAGTTTGACAAATTTTCCTGTTGTGCTGTTCCCCCAAACCCTCCATATCCAACACTTGAACTTTTCCTAGCACAATATTTGGAAACAACTTTGCATATGAGGACCTCTTTTTTTTTTTTTTTTTTTCATTGCTTCCAAAAATTGCTACCCAAGTTCATAACATGAGGAAGTTTGGACAGAAGCCTTTTCTTTTCCTGGACCGGCACTAGAATTCTTATTAACTGTTCCTTTGTGTGAGGGAGAAATAGCTAGCAGATGAGTGTAGCTGCAGGTTTTATGGGAATGGTTTCTGAGGTACATGCGTGGGGTGTAGCATATGGGAGGTGTGGACCTCCTGCATGAGATCCTGTATCTTGTCCATACTCATTGTGCTGCGGAAAACAGCTGTGTTTTATACTGGTGTGTTTGCCCTGGTAAAAAGAGCATTGTTTTTCAGGCTAGCTATTGAAACATACATTGCGACTGTGTTTTTTAGTGTGGGTATAGTATGTTCATTGGACACCATAGTCTATCTCAATGCATGGAAATTGTCTGCACTGTTTTGCGTTAATTATCACACCCTCTAGTCATGTAACTGCTCCCCTTCCCCCAGATCACTTTGTCCCACATCCTTTTCATAATGATTTTGCCATGTGAGAGATATAATGTGATTGCCTGTATAAATCAGAAACTTTTGTAGGAATCTGTTGCAGCTGTTGATGCTTGCATGTAGAGAGTGCATGTCTATTAGACTTAAGGTCCTTAAAGAGAGTTTTCCAAAATACATCCCAGATTATATCCTACCTGCTTTGGGCTTTGAAAATCTCAGTCTTTGAGAACTTCTTTGAGTCTTTGAGAGCTTCTCAGACTTCTGTGTGAGTGTGCCCTACAGTCAGCCTTTGATCTGGGTGTAGCTGGCAGCTGGGAAATGATCTTGATCGTAGACAAATCCTAGTGGAGATCCCGGAGGAAAGTTGCATGCCACATAGCTTCCAAGTCAGACCGATGTTTTCTCTAACAACCATAAAACCAATGGCTGGACAGTCTTATTTTAGCATAGTCGCTTGCTCAGTAAGACTAGAGGTGCAGTGGTACCCTGAGAAAAAGAAAATTAATTGCTGCTTTAGATCATCTTCATTCTCAGCAGATGCACACCACAAGGGATCAAGAGGGGAAGTAGCCCAAGTACTGGCAGCATTAAATGTGCACCCCTCTAGGCAGGAAGCAATAGCAACAGATATATATGATTTCTTTGGGGTTGTTTAAATTTTGTTTTCCTCACCTGTAGATTAGATTCTGGGTCATACCCATCTGTTTTGTGCTTAGATTCTGGGTCATACCCGTCTGTTTGTGCTGGACTGTGAATTGCTTGTTCAATCCAGACTCTGTTCGTAGTAGTGAAGAAAAGGAAATATCTTTCTCTAAAGAATTTCTTATCTACAGACAGATAAATAAGTTTTTGGTACACGTGAATATTTTTCTTGCTATTTGTTTGGTTGTTGACTAATAACATTGCTTTCCCCATAAAATAGGATGTTATATTAATGTTTTCTGTTATTTGAATTTTTAAATCATCCATGGCTTTAACTTGAACTGCTTTAAAAAGTAATCTCCTACTGTCTTCCAGTCTGGAAGAACTTTCTTTGACATCCATGTCAGCAGTTATTGAACACCATTTTGAAGGAAATCTTTGCTACGGATCTGCTCCCTTTGAAACAAAATGTAGACTTCATCTCAATGTAATTTTTCCACAGTAACAATGGAAGATTATGGGGATGTACTAATAATATTAACTGAAGATGGGGAAAGAGGTAGTCCTCGTGAAGGTCTTCACATTATGCAGCTGCCATATAATTAGCAAAACACATACTTTTAGTGTTCTAAATATAATGTGCGGAAAACAGCAGAGCACTGACTGGGGGTGGGGAGGCATTTAAACATATTACATTTCCTGTTTTCATAACTACAGTCTTTTTTTTACAGGTCTTCTAATGAAATATTTTTCAGCAGTGTCCAATGATTGGATCAGTCCAATAAATTTTCAGCTAAAACGAGTGAAGTCCTTTAGAGCTGACAGTCCATGAGTACTTTTGTACGTTACATATCTGTGGAATTAGTTAACCCTGTGTGCCTCTGGCTTAAGTAATAAAGCGATTGCTTAAAATTTATTCCCGTTTAATTGCAGTATCTCTCTTAATTGTTTATAAAAACACCACAGAAGTCCACACACAGAATTTCCCCCTTGATGTCATAGACATGGGGGTAAAGAAGGTCAATTGAGAATGTTTTAAAAATTGAAAGTGTGTTCATTTTCATTACAGTAAGTGGGAAATGGCTTAGCAAATCTAAGCCATTTTTTTTGTGATGAAGGAAGATGTAAGAATTAATGAAGTCTAAGATAAAGGAAAGAATGAATTAGTGGAGAAGGAAGTTATTTTTCACTGTTCTCCACTTTTGTCAGTCAGGTTTTTTTTAGTTCCATAAATACTCTTACCTGCTGTGTCCCTGTAAGCACACAGGACTAAGGACCAACCTTCATCTCTTCCAGAGATACAACAGCCAGCTTCAGAGTTGTATTCCTTTTCTTCCTTGAGATAAAAGGTGGTGCCATGGTGCAAATGCTTGATGATTCACTGGGAAAGAGAATGGGACCTTTGTCACTGTATTGAGAGCTGGGGCAGGAGGGGCTGACCACATTCCTTTGTAGTCTGAGCCAGAAATGGGCATTGGAAAACAGTTCAAGTAGGCTTTGCTCGTATTACAGGAAAGATGGCATGGATTTATTACTGACCTAATTTCTGCTTTTGGTAGCCTGAAACTTGTTGTGATCTGTACTTTTGTGGGTTCTGTTTTTGGGGTGGTTCTTGTTTCTGAGTGATTTAAACATCAACTTGGAAGAAGAAGATCAGAAAGCTGTTGAAATTGCTTTAGGAATTAAAGGCACTGATGTAAGGGAGGGAACCCCAAAACCCTGTATGAAGGCTTACAGGTCACCAGTATCCCCTGTCTTGTTTGAGAAATTAGCCTGTCCGTGTTAAGAGTGAATGTCACATTTGCCTGTATGGAAGTAAATGATACTTGATTAAAAAAAAAATCTCTGCAGTATCTTGATTAGGTTGCATATTTACTGTAGCACCCCTTGCATGAAGCTAGATTTATATTATGTTGTAACTTTAGGAGGAGCTTTCACTCTGGTGGCTCTGTACCTGCATGTGTGCAGAGAAAACAAGTGGCGTGTGGTGTGGCTGCTTTCTCCTTTAGTGGCTGTGACCATACCTGCAGTGTGACTCAGCTGAGGAAGAGGGAGGGGAGACCACCTGTATTCTGTACATCTCTGTATTAGAGACTAGGACATCTGTTTCTGACAGTCCCGTTCTCTGTGATTACCTTAACTAAATATGAAGGGAAGTTCTGGAGTAGCTCAGAACTGCAAATGAACATCTGTTGTTCCGTGCTCTGTGACAAATTCCGTTCCTGGTTGCATTGGCTGAAAAATAAAACTGCTAAACTGTTCTCTGAGTTGTATGTTAGCTATTGTGTTCTAGGGTTTTAAGGGTTTTCCTTTTCTTTTTTTTCCCTCCTTTAGACCATTTCATGTGGAACCTACAAACATAGTCAGCGTCAATGATGACATGCAAAGAGTCACTGATGAAGCTTCAGCAATGAATAAGCGGATTCATTACTATAGCAGGCTCACGTCTCCTTCAGACAGGGCATTGGTAAGGCAAAGACAGGACCAGATAAACTGAGTGGTCTCTGGCATGTTGGGTCTTCAACTGCCTAGGTTTATAAAAGAAGCACAAATAAAGGAAGGGGGTGAACTGCTCTGCAGCTTGCTTTGAAGTAAATATCTAGTAGCTGAGTGCCTTAACAAAGTCTTGTGTTATCAAAAGTTATGGTTGACTTTTTGTGCAATGCCTTCACCATCCAAAGAAAACATACAAACACCTTGAATTTTTTAACAGTGGTCCAGGCTACCTAGATGTGTGTACTCATTTCTCCCATCTGTAAGAGGATTTAAGCAGTGGTCGGCTGCAACGATTGAACTAGCATGATTTGTGCATAGTATGCCAAAGACATTCTGCAGAAGAAAAATCTATTTTTCTGCTATCTTGCTAAAAATTCTATCAACTGTTTTTTTCGTGGGGAGAAAATTAATGTAATCCAACCTTTTTTTTTAAAAAAATGCACTTTTCTTGGAAAGAGTTTTGTGATTTACAATAGTTGGCTTGCTGTATTTGGGACAATAGTTACTTTGGTCTTTGGTGTTACTAATAAGTCTTGGTTTTTATCCATTTGTTAGATTGCTCCTGATCATGTACTTCCAGCTCCTGATGAAATCTACGTGTACAGTCCATTAGGAACTGCTTTTAAAGTTGACAGTTGCACAGATGGCTATGGTAAAAACTCCAGTATAGTGACAATGTATGTGAAGCACCTTGACATATATTAGCCAGATAATGCATTATTATTTAATGTTCTATATTGTATTCTTAACTGTTGTAGCTAAGAGGATAGTATGAAGTAAAATTGCTTCTTAAATTATTCACTGGTTGTTTTCTTTTCTTCCTAGATTTATGATATGGAATACCATGATGGGTACATCTATATTAAGTATCCCTTGGGGAATAAAACAGGTAAAATTATGAAAAACATATGCATATGAAAATGGTTTTGGCAACACGGCTTGCTCTTCATTTTTCTGTAGTGTTGCTGATAAAGAAAGTAAACTGCGTTTCTCCCTCTTAACAGGCAGGCTTTACTTCTGGAATCATTCTCATCTTACTGATGGGCATTTTGACTCTTTATTGCTGCTACAGAGTTGTGAAATCACGGAAAATGATACGTAAGAGATACAAAGCTTCATAATGCAAATACATAATGAAATACAGAGATCTAATAGATTCTTTGTCTGTATCTTTACTATATGTTAGACCTGACATGCCAATAAAAGCTGTTCCTTTGAATGTCTCCCTACTTTTGTAGTCTAGATCTAAGCTCTGTAAGCTAAATGTCTGTCTTCCCTTATTAGATAATCCTTCAGTTCCTTGGGACCTAACTATTCTAGCCAAACCCAAACTCTTAGCAAGCAGGGTTTCAGATGTGCACTTACTAAGTGTTTGGGGACATACACAGCTAGAGGCTTCCCTTGTTCTCCATAAGCACTGTCTAGTTCACTACGTGTATTTCTGATCATGTTCTGCAGTGGAACAGCCTCGGATGTAGCTGCATCCACTTGTGTTTTATGCCCGTACTACCCTAATATTTGTATATATTCTGTGTTGCAAGCAATTTATGGACAATTGCTTTACTGGCAGTCATTCAAAACCCATCTTGCAGCTCTTGTAGTTGGTGCTTTTATGCACCAACCCCTCACTTGTTCAGTTAAGACGTCGAGTTTGTGACAGCTCATTTCAGGGCATTGTTAAGGACTAGTTCATGATCTGGCCTACTTTGCCATAACCCCTGCAAATGCAGGGCTGCATTTTTGCCACCATGTCTTATTCCAGTGCTTCTGGAAGTACTCAAAGTAGTATTACATCTGCAATAAAAGCCACTACTTCTTCAGGCTCCTTCAGTCAAACACCTAATAAGTATTATACTTTAAAGTTAACAGCAATTTTCTTAGCCCTTGGAAGCACTGTGAATTTGTGACAGAATATTCTGAAACAAGAATGCATCCTGTTATGAAGAGTTCTACTGATTCTAATATAACATTTTGTTTAGATATATTTCTATTTTTGTATCTTCTTCAGCTTTAATAGATACTTCAAATTGGGAATTCCCAGATGTTTGCAAGTATTACTTTGGATCCTTTGGTCAATGGTCAAGCCTCTTATTTTCTATGGTATCGCTTGTTGGAGCCATGGTTGTTTATTGGGTGCTTATGTCCAACTTTCTGTTCAACACAGGAAAGTTTATATACAGTAAGTAAACACTTTTGGTTAATGTTTACAGCTGCCTTGTGAAAAGATCAAGACTTTGCTTTGTACTGAAAAAGGATTTTTGATTTTACTTAATCTTGATTTTTCTGTTGCTTTGGGTGAAAAGTGAACTGAGAATAAGCAACTATGTGTGGAGTTACTGGCACAGTCATGTACATCTTCAAAGCCGGTTTCTCAATCTCTCTCTTAAAGTGTGGTTTTAATGAAAGACAAAGTACCAATTATCTGATTTGCATGTCAGTAATGAGGCTTCTTGGTATAGTTTAAACAACCCAAACCTAGTTGCTTGTTTCCACTTTGTATTTTCACCCCCCCCTTGTTTGCATGGGTGTAACTATTTGAACAGCTGTATACCAGGCTAAGCTGTTGAAATGATCCAAGTTACTGAAAAAAAAGCTAGGTTCATTCTAGATTCCAGCAAACGCACTTAGAATGCTGCCATAGCGTGGCAAGTGTCCCCGAAGGAATGATGAACCATAGCACTGTGAAAGAATGATTCCTAGACTGGCATTGCTATCAAAGAAAACATACTCGTTTTTACATACAGCCTTGTACGTGCATAGACACGCAAGCTTTTGTGGATACAATCAATTAGGTATGTAGACTTGTGGGAGTAAATGGTGGAATTGAGCTTTGAAAATCTGACTCATGGCATTAAATAGCACGACTAAGACTTAAGAGTTTCTATTTTGAAGGTAGTTAACAAATCTCTAAGGCAAATAACAGCACAGACACTTACACCTCTTAAACAATGTTTAATTAGAGTTCCTACCATCCCTGAAGGACATACTTTAGTTTATTGGTTAATGACTGATGTATTTTACAGCTGACCTAATTCATATGTTAAATTTCGTTTTGGATTTTGTGGGTTTTTTTAAATAAGGTTAGCACTTTAATCCTAAATTCTAAACCAAATAATGCTGATTCTAGTAAGCAAACTTCAGAATGATCAAAACAGTTCCTTTTCTAGGAAAAAGGTCCTGCTTTTCTCTGAGACTGGCATGTTACTTTATTACTTACCTGTATTTGCTAGGGGTTCTCACTGAAGTTGTTTACTCTGTGATAGCTTCAGTCATTGGATTCTTGTCCTAACTTTCATTGTGGCCACAATCACTAAGTTTTGTAAAATGGGTAATAGGATGTAGGTTCGACACAATGGCATCTTCCAGCCATGTGTTTCTAAGTTATTCTAAGCAGGCTACTGTATTTACTTCTAGTATACTCAGGTGACTTTTTAAAAAGTCTGCACATGCAATTTAGGTGGGAAGAAATTGTTTTCCTTAGGGAAATGGTCTAGAAATTAGTAATACACAGAGAATGCAAGAACTGTAAACGAAGTATGATATCCTGTCTTTTTTTTTGTTTTTTTAACACAGTGTCCCATGCTTTTCTTCTGTTTCATGAAACAGAAATAAATCCACTAATGCAATTGCTAGTCCTAAACCACTTTTTAAGTAGAGGAAACATAAGTTTTGGCTGTCCATTTATAACTGATTTTAAGGTGCTGTAATTCCATAAGAGCTATCACACTAAATAAATTTTTTTTAAGTAGCAACACAAAACAGTGGTGAAGTGAGGAGGTGACAAATGATTTTAATTACATTTTCTGATTGGTTTATACACTGAACCGATATCAGTAAGTATGAGAAACTCAGTTGTGGTTCAGGGTGCCATAAATCAAAGTGAAGAAGGAAAAAGTAGTTCTCTTCCCACAAGACTTGTCCTCTTTTTATGAGAAACAAGCTACTGTTAACTGCATTTTAAAAATCTGAAGCCTACTGCCCCAGTTGATTTTCTGTGTGCATAATACTCCCAGGAACACACTACTTAAATTTCCAAGATGATGGGCATTTTCTGTATGTGTATATAGACATAAATGTAAAGAAACATCTATCTAGTACTCTCATACTGTGAATTGCATAAAGTCGAAAATACCTGGTGTGGCAGAGCAGTAAAGTAGCACAGGAGCGTATTGGAAACAAAATACTACTAGAGATGATTGTAGACAGTGAGACTTAAACCTTTTTCCAGAGATTACCTTCTTTAAAATACAACATGGAAAAAGTGTCCCACAGAACCTCTTCTGAAAAAAAAATTAGAAAAATGCGGAGGGGAAGCTTTTTCCGTATAATACCGTCTGGACTAAGGGTATGGTTGCATGCACGTTTTTTCTGTCCTAAAAGAGGCTGGTTTTAAGATTCATCTCCTTGCTGGCCTGCTGTACAACGCCGCAGACAGAGGAGCTGGGACGCGTGGAGGGGTGCTGGGGGAACAGGAATGAGCAGCTGGGAGGGGAGGCTTGGGAACTTCATAAATGGACCGGGCTGCTGAGAAGAAAGTAGTGCAGTGAGGGCTATTTGAAAACACTTCTAAAAAGAAGTTTTAAAATACCGACTCGGGGCTGGGGGGAGTGGAAGCTGCTGTTTCACACCTCTGATGTAATTTTCCAAAATATTTCCTTGCTTAATTTTCATCAAGTCAACAGATAAAAGCCTAACAGCAGGTTTGAGACATTGATAGTAAGGTTTTCTTCTTCTTTTCAGACTTTGTTCATGACATTAATGTAACAGATATTGTTCCTGGCACGAATGGAAGTAACAAAGGTAAGAAGCACTTACTAGTATTGCATTTCCTGGTTTAGGTTGGGGGTGTGGGTTTAAAGGCATATCATCATGTTTCCTTGCCTAACCACATTCGAGTTTTAAAGTGTATATCGTGAGTTCTAAATACCTGTTTTTTAAAAAAATGTTATTTTCTGTCTGGAATTTGTACTTCCACAAATAACCACATGCTTGGAAAGCTTAGTAATTAGGAAAAAAAAAAAAAAAAGGAAAAAAGAAAGAAAGTAGGGGTGGGAATGAGGATTAAAAGGCAAATTACAAGTTTGTATGTACCTTAAAACCATTAATGTTAGACCTTTCAACTGTAGCTGCACAATGAGGAATTGCCTTAAGGAATTTTAACTTTCACACCCTAAAATTGAGGCGCATCAGATCTGTTTACTGTTTAAAATCATGGCTGGGGCATCTTTGCTCCTCACCACCTCTGCAGCATCATTCTTATTTTAAAAAAAAAGGCTGTAAGAACAGATTTAGTGATGCCAAGCACAAAAAGAAACAAGTGTCAGGCTAGCTACATGACTGCCTGCTTGTGTTTTGTGGGGAATCTGACATTTGAACAACTAAGGGAATAAGCTGCAGTCAATTATGATTAGAAGTCTGTTGAGAGTTCTTAAGTAGGCAGAATAATGTAGAATGAAGGCAGGAGCTGTGCATTGTCAGCCTCTGGTATTTCTGCCTATCTATAGTAGCTGAAGATGTGCTTTGTTATGAAGCAGAACAACTTCTCTATCCTGGGTGCTTATGGGAATGGGGAAACATTTCAGTCCCAGCTGGACAGCTGTGTGTCACACTGGCCGCAGACATGTTTCTGGAGAACAGCTGTTGGAGTCAGGCAAAGAAGTTGAGAAATAATTCTGAAAACCAGTTGATTTGCATTTGAACTGGTATTGAATCCTGTTTCTTCTACAGTCCTTAAGCGCAAGGCACCAATAGCTGCAGCAGCCTCTTTCTCTTGTGCTCTCTCCTGCTTCTGCTGTTCTGTCCCATTCTTATGCAGCAGGGGGTGTATCTTGGAGGCAAAGTAGACAACAATATTCCACTGCATCCTCCAGCAACTGGAAGATTTACAGCATCTGCTTCACAAAATGAAGGGGTGCCAGATGCTTAAATGACTCTTGGCAGGGCATTCAGGGCTACCGAGGACATCAGTAAGAACAAAAGCATTTTTCAAGGTCTGTGACACAGTCCTCTTACAAGCAATGGAGAGAAAGCAAGTGAGAAAACTGAAAGTAACATAGTGGTCTCTCAAGAAATTTGACAGAACACTTTTTACACCTTTGCATTTGTAATAGAACAAGCATGCAGCCGATGTGAGGGAGGCTCTCAAGTATTGTGGGAATGCAAAAATTGAAAATAAGACATTATGAGAACAATAAGACAGGTTCATGTTTCAACACATAACTTTGTAGGCATGTGGTAGAAAGAAATGTTGATTTTAACAAAAATTAAATAAACACATTTTATCAAGGGATCTTTTTGTTTGCTTGGTTTTGTTCCAGTCAACTTGTTCAGGTGCTGCCATTGATGAGCCACTGTGTAACAGGAGTGTGACATTCCCTTTTGGCAGTGTTACGGGTGCATATCTTAAATTGCTTCTGTTGTGTTGTCTCTCAGTAATGTACTTGCACCTAGCATAGCACTACAATGATAAGGTGGTTTAGTTCAAGTGGAGGACTTTTAGACCTGACAGTTGTTACAGTAGCTCTCTTATCATCCTCATTGTATGTGTTCCCAGGGCAATGTACAGTAATACAGGCTCTTCTATACCCAGATACACATGCAGATTGGTTCATATGATCTTACTGAAGTGTGCAGGGACAGATTACAATGCTAAATAGGCAGCCAGATGCAGAGGTGTGTTGCTGAGACTTGATTCCAGCAGGTGCATGTAGGCATTGAACACACCTAGTTATAGGTATGTGACCTTGAAGGCTGATCCTGTGCCATAGCTCAGGCTTAAGATGAATTATTTTTGTTGTGCTCAGCTGGAAGAACCATAGCACTTGTGAGCTTAGAGTGCAAAGTGCGTAGCAGTGAAATCTTAGCGCTGAACTCCTGATAAAAAACCAAATAGAAGTTAGGAACTGAGTTGTCAAACATTGCTTTTGAGTGGTCCTATTGGCCATAGGTAAAACTGTCCAGAAATTATGGGATTTTGGCTGTGAAGATTTTGTACAATTAAAACCCTTTTAGTCTCAGGATATTTTTCTTTTCTTCCAGTCATTTGTCCAAGTGCTGCTAGTGGTCACCCACCACAGAACAGGAGTGTGATGTTCTCTTCTGGCAACGATACTGGTTTTGAACTATTCGAGGAGTGGTGGAACAAATCAAAAACAGTACCATTTTACCTGATTGCTGTTCTTCTACCCCTGCTAAATCTGAAGTCTCCATCCTTCTTTGCAAAATTTAATGTCCTAGGTAGGTAACAAATATTATTAAAGCATCGGTTCGTTGTGGCTAGTGTGTATAGAAAACAGTGAAAGCTACTTCAATGAGTAGAATCATAGAATAGAATCATTTAGGTTGGAAAAGACCTTTAAGATCATCAAGTTGGACCATCAACCTAATTCTGACAAAAACCATCACTAAACTGTGTCCTTAAGCACCATGTCTACATATCTTTTAAAAACCTCCAGGAATGGTGACTCCACAACTTCGCTGGGCAGCCTGTTCCAATGTTTGATAACCCTTTCAGTGAAGACGTTTTTCCTCACATCCAGTATAAACCTCCCCTGGCACAACTTGAGGCCATTTCCTCCTGTCCTATCACTTGTTACTTGGGAGAAGAGACCGACCCGCACCTTACTACAACCTCCTTTCAGGTAGCTGTAGAGAGTGATAAGGTCTCCCCTCAGCCTCCTTTTCTCTTGACTGAACCACCCCACTTCCCTCAGATGCTCCTCATAAACCTTGTGCTCCAGACCCCTCACCAGTTTTGTTGCCCTTCTCTGGACACACTCCAGCACCTCAATGTCTTTCTTGTAGTGAGGGGCCCAAAACTGAACACAGTATTCGGAGGTGGGGCCTCACCAGTGCTGAGTACAGGGGGACAATCACTTCCCTAGTCCTGCGGACCACACTATTTCTGATACAGGCCGGGACACTGGCACACTGCTGGCTTATGTTCAGCCAGCAGTTGACCAGCACCCCCAGGTCCTTTCCTGCCAGTCAGCTCTCCGGCCACTCTTCCAGCAGTTTGCTGTCAGACACTATTGTGCCTCAGGGTGGTTAGTTGGTTGGTTGGTTTGTTAATGACCCACAGGATTTCTACGCTGCTTTGATTGAGTCTTACAGTTAATAGGGAGTTAATTTCTTTTCCTTTGCTCCCTTGATAATCATGTAAAACAAGTTTCAATATATTTACAACAGATTTTCCCGTACGGTGGTACACATACTACTATGCAGCATTTGATGCATACTGCCTTGGCACAAATAGGCATACCTTTCCTCATCTGGCAAACATTTCAGCACAGGTAGTTACCTCCAAAGATTAATTGCTTCTGACCTGAAGTCATTTGCTACTGATCAGTTGATTAATTAATCACAACATCAGTCAGTGTAAGCTGCTGCTGTGCTTTGCCCCAGCTCCAAATATCCTGGCCTATTCTGTACTACAAGGACAAAAATGCTGACTTTGCCTTGCTTCAGTGTCTTGAGATAGAAGACCAAGGCAGATGGGCTTGATAAAGTGGATAAAGTGCATGGATGATGGGTGGGGTTGGTCACATTTTATGGAGTAGGACAGGTCTGAGGGCATAGCATTGAAGCCCAGGATGAAGAGAAGGGGAAATGGAGATCACAGAATGGATTGAAAATCGGGGAGATGTATTGTAAAGGAGGTAGAGGAACAGGGAATTGAGGGTCTGGTTTGTCCTCTGTTCCAGTGTGACACTTAATTAGAGCATGGGTCTGTGGTTGTTGGAACCACTAAATGAAAATACAGCACTGGAACTTGTGTAGGTGATAGTGCTTCTGTGTAAAAAGTAAGGTTTTTATGTAGACTAGATATAACATTAGGGATAAGAAAATATTTTATTAAGTGCAATCTAGCCGTATGTTTTTAAAATAAGCACGGTATTGTAGGCAACTGTTTTTTTTATTTGAGAAGCTGAGTATTAAAATAGAAAATTTCTCATAACTTCAGTAAATTATTATTATGTCATTCAGCTGTTCAAAGTTGCCTCGATTTTTGTAAACCCTGGAAGCTGATAGGACAAGAAAAAAATGGAAGAAAACTTCAATGAATCAAGAACTTTTACTTACCTTTACACCTACAGAAACCTAAATCATTGGGAAACTACAGAATGTTTTAGCTGTTAAGCTGATCCTTAAGTACAGAACCTGATATATTTTTAATTGCTTGACTATGGTCTATGCAATCAAATGATAATATCTTCAGTTTAATTTTTGACCTTGGAGGTACTGCTAGAATGAAATGATGTATTATCTGAATCTGCATTATAAACTGTAAAAATGCTGTTTCTTTGTCTTTACTTACTTATAGACAGTTCTCTGGTGACTAGCAGTATTATTGGCCATGAGGTTCCATTGCAGTAGCCTTAACTGCTGCACAATTTCCTTCAATTTTTAGGTAGTTACTTTTCTGCCCTTACCTCTTCCAAATGGCAGGAGCCAAGATCATATGCCCTCCATCCCACATGCAGACACAGAAAGGCATTTATATCTATTTGTGATTTTTATCTGTAGTCCTCTAGCTGTGCAGAGTATTGCCGGATGCCTCTGAACCAATGAGATAGAATGCAAGTCCAGTATTATGATCAAGGTTATCCAAGGTTATGATCAAGACAAGGTTCAAATTGGTAGTGATCAAATGTCATTATCAGCTTCTAGCTCCCAGTGTAAAGTTCACATGCAGTAAACATTCATATATCTCAGTGGGCCATTTTGTTTCAACAAGTCAGTGACGGAATGGGCATTATAGTAGCTGCAGTACTGTGGCTGAGTTTCTCTCATGTTAGATTTAAATCTTGACAGCTGAAGCTGTAACTGATCTGTTATTGCATAGAGACCTCCCTACCTGTCCAGCAACAGGGATTACAGGGTATTTCTTCCACTGTCACTAGTGCGGCATCTGGAGAACATCCAACATGCTGAAAGCTTGCATTGGGTGCAAGTGCGTTATTCTTTCTGTCTGACCTATAAAAGAAATCAAGTAAAATAAAATTTAGACATAGTCTGTATTTTTAAGAATGTATACCAACCCTGAGTGTTTGGGCTAATTGGATGGAGCAGGAATAAAATGCAGCACAAATACTACCTACTGCCTCGTGGCTCTTGTCTTTTCCAGGTACGGTTTCAGTTGTCTACTTAGTTTTTCTGGTTACTGTAAAGGCTGCTCATCTGGGAATCCACTTAGAGTACAACTGGTTTACAGAGAATGACTTTTTTGTACCAGGTAAGATAGATAAAATGTAGTAATGGCGCAAATATATGATGGGGGTTTAAGATTTTTTTTTTAAAGCAGTTAATGAATGATTTTCTTATTCCCCTTTTAACACCTCTGTGCTATGAATAAAGTGAGGAAATGCTTTCTGATGTTGCATGGGGAGGCTCAGGAAGGAAGCCTTGTGACAAAGTGACAAGGAATGCCTTTCCCTGTGATGCTCCTTAATTAGGAGACAGTATCAACACTGGAGAAGAGGAGGAGTGCCCATCAGAGGTATCTCCAGCATATATCATGTGACAGACAGTTTGCAGACAGACTGACTAGGAAGGGTGCTGTAAGTTCTCCACACGTTGTCTTGCTTAAATCAAATAGCTCATTCACCATAATTTTACAAGTACAATTTTCCTGTACTTCCCAATCTATGTCAGGTTTTAGTCCATAATCTTAGCTCTTCTCTTTTAAGCACCCATTAGCTCTCCAGTATGTTTATTTTCTTTTCTTGAAATTTGTTGTGGTGGCTATTTGTTCTTTCTAAATTGCTGTTACAAATTACTGTGTGAGATATCACAGTCATAAACAGTGGTATGGCATGAACAGATAGTCTAAAGAGATCCATTTCTTGTTTTAGGAGGCCTGGAATGAGAGGTCTTAGCTGTTTTTTCACCACCATTTACAGCAGGCAGGGTGGTATGACCAGAGTTTCGAGGAGCTGTGTCCTGTGCTATTGAATTGTATCATTCTTCCTGCTCTTAGAAATGAGTATTTTGTCCTTCTTTAGAAGTTATTTATTTAAGGCAGAATTCAGAGATATGCACCTTCTTAGGGTTTCCTTTGTGGGTCTGGGCATTTTTAGTTTCCCAGTCACAATAAGCTCTGTACTAGCAGTTTTACACATGGGTTGCAGACAATCATTAGGTCCAGTAATGTAGACTTGGAGAAGAAAACAAGAATAACTTAAAACATTGGGATGAGTTTTGAATTACTGTAGCAAGATAGAGATAAAAAAAAAAAAAAAAAAGCAGCACCAGAGTTTTCCCCTGTTTCTAATAGAATCTGATCTAATTTGTGGAATCGTGGTAACTCACTGTGGCAACAAGAGTAACAACTCATTGATTAAGCTACAGATAGTCGTTAGTTGAGTAAAGTTACTGATATGAAATTCAACTGATTTAAGCATGTTCACATCACAGTTAAAGTGGTCTTGCAGCTACTTTGTCTTCTTCTGCCACTCACTGTGTGTTGATTCAGCTCTCTAGTTGAACTGAAATTGATCTGACACAACAATAACCAGAATAAGCAGTTTAGCTAGTGTATTCCATGTATGTTTGGCAAAGATGTCAAACCCAGTATTCCCCTTCTTTGTCCCCCAGCCCCTAGCTATCACCAAATCTGTTTGTTCATTTTTCCACAACTGCTGAAGGTCATTCCTTACTCATCTCAGCTAGGCATTCAGAACCCTATTTCAAGACCTGAATGCCAAGAAACGCATAAAAGGTTATGTAAAACAGTTTCTTTGACTTATTTCTTCTTTATTTCTTCAGCAATTAAAAAAACCCATAATTGTCTGGATGAGTCTTCAAAGCCAGGCAAGTTTTGTTGAGTATATGTGGAAGACCAAAGCAGATGCTTTGAGGATGAACTGGATTATCTCTGTAATTCCCTACAAATCCTCCCGACTACTGCAGCATAAGTACAAACTTAAAGATAGATGTAGATAGTTCTGAAACAGGGCTATCTATGCTGTTTTCCTCCATCCCTGCATTTACGTTTAGGCAG
This sequence comes from Rynchops niger, assembly GCA_013400035.1. Classification (NCBI taxonomy): domain Eukaryota; kingdom Metazoa; phylum Chordata; class Aves; order Charadriiformes; family Laridae; genus Rynchops; species Rynchops niger. The sequence goes on along the minus strand of VXBH01008924.1, from coordinate 453,958 downwards.
AATTTTTGGACTTATAAACTGCTTTTGTCTCCAGTTTAAAAATTTGGATTTCAGAGCCCTGGATGATTGGCATCTGTGTTAATGACCTAATTTATTTTGTATGGCATTATTTTTATTGCTATCTGTAGGTAAAAATGATACTCAAGCACATCTGCTCAGACAATAGATAGACAACGTTTGGTCTTGCTCCGTTACCAGCATGGAAACATGCTTTTAACCTGAACTGCCTCAGAAGACAGTCTTCAAGTGCTCACGTGCCTCATACCTACAGACTCTTCCTGAGAGGGCAGGATAAAATTTGCCCAAACTATGATTCACTAACAAACCCATATAAACTAGAAACCAGCCTAAGTCTAAGAAATAAGGTTTTAAGCATCTTGAACAGATCTTGAAGTCCAAGATCTGTTAAGTGGTCCCAGTCTAAAACGAGTTATAGGATGATATGTGTGTCGCGGGTCACTGAGAAGTGGAGCAACCAGTAGTTTGATTATTTTGGCAATGCTGCCAGGAGATAAACAAAGCATGTAGTAAATGCATACAAATCCAGCTACTAATGATTGTTGTAGTGATGGGCAAAACACAGAAAGAGATTCAGAATCTGTCAGTTTGCTTTTTATTATTGAGATTAAAGTAGTGGATGGAAGACAAGCCCAGAAGTCGCTTGCACTCTCACTTCTATCAGTAGCGCGTCACGCTAGTTAGGTATTGAAGATACAGTGAATCCAGCCGTAGGGAAGGTATGTTCTCTCAACCTGGATGAGCTCTTCATTAATTGCCTCGGGTATGTTTACCTTCATGACTTCATAGCACTTTAGAGAAATCTTGTTTAAATATATTTGCATGGAGCTCTCTGTGGTTTGATCTCTAAGAGTTTGTGAGCCTCTGATGAGTGTTTTGGTATATTGCTGGATGCTTTCCAGAAGCTGAGCTAGCTCAGGGATCTCCAATTGCTGTTAACACTCTGAAAAGTACATCTGTCCTTCTCTAACACCAACAAAGGTGATGCTTTAATGATGTTATACGTTGATGAATTCCTAGACCAGTTGTGGCACTTCCAGAAACACAATCTTGTGATAATCCTTCAAATATTAAAAGAAGCAGAGTAATGCTATTCCCATGGAGACAAAAAAATAAACAGTTTTTTCATAGGTGTTGTAAGTTGTATGATAAGAGAAGCAGTTGCTCTGCCTTTCTTTATGCACTGGTTTTTAAGCAGAACCTCTTAAATGTAATTTTTCCTTTGGTAGCATATGTGACTTCTTAATCACAAAAGATGCTCACAGAGCAAATTATTCCTTCCCCCCATCTCCCTGCTCAGGGACCAATAGATGTACAGCCTCATTGCAACCAATTCCTGCCTCAAAAATGCTTTTCAGTTAAACTGTGGAGAAGAAGAAAAACTTATATGTGTAAATCCTAGATTACCCTAATAGTCTTTGATGGTTGAGGTCTCTCGAGAAACTTGACTGGAGGGTGTGTTATATAGTAACCACTGTCTTCATGCATTTTGCACTTCCTGATTAAATACCTGCATTAGCTATGGTCAAAGGTAAGGTAGACTGTCGCATTTCAACATGGAGATTCATGTTTCTGCTAGGAGAGTCCACAGCACTGTATGTCCTCTGCATTTTGGCCTTATTTGTTTCAAAGAAGTAAGTTATTAATACTTTTTTTTCCCTCCCTTAGAGTTTAGAATTCTGTTCCCTCAGCTCACAGGGGTTCTTACACTTGCCTTCTTCATCCACAATTGTGTCATCACGCTTCTTCAAAATAACAGGAATCAAGAAAACAATGTAAGTAATTTCACAATACTGTGCAGATTTGTATCTAGATTGCCAGGCGACACTAATATTTTCCTGTCTGCTTCTCTTGAAATCAATCCAGGGACTGTAATAGCTTCAGAAAATGCAGCTCGCTCTTGTGATCTGATAAGAAACCAGTTATACATACTTTTCACTGGCTACCAACAAGTAACAGATTCATTACAGATTTATTCAAATGAAAGCTTTGAGGAGCGTCCCAGACTTATTTGTGATCAGGCTGGTATTAAATGGCCAAATTACACACAAGAGACAGAAAGCTTGACAATGTTGTAAGACTCTAGAAAAAATGACCCATTTTAGAATTAAAAATGCTGGAGAATATTCGGTACAGGACTGATTTTAGCAGAGTCCTGAATAATAGTGTTGGGGTCTAGATAACATCTTTTCTCAGAGTTGCTTCAGTAGTTTTATGTCACAATCCAAGTCAAGGTTCATAGAGAAAACTGACTGTATTTAGGAAATCCTCATAGTTGAAGCCTGGACTGGGAACCTTTGTGATATGTTAGTCTTCGGACTGGTCCTTTGCCCTTGAAAATGTTATGTACTGCTCATCCAGATGGAACTGCATTATTTTTCAATAACTTCCCATTATAAAATACAAAACGGAGTAAACATGATACAGAGTTATAAGTCCTAGAGTATATCTTTACTGTAATTATTTTGATTATTTAATTTTTTCCTCCCTGCTTTCCAGGATTCTTGTCCAGCTTCATTAAAATCTTAGCTGTAAGGTAACTACAGTAACATAGAAAGATTTTTAAATATAAGCTGTATGAAAAACTGGTATGGAATCGTACAATCTCAGAATGGTTGAGGTTGGAAGGGACCTCTGGATGTCTGTCATCTTGTCCATCCTCCCTCCTCAAACAGGGCCACCTAGACCTGTTTGCCTACACCACACATCAGATAAAAGTTATCTGATTTTATTATTCAGAAGTAACGTGCAGATTATGTGCCAATGCAGTGAGACAACCTTTTGCTTTAGTAATCTGCATAGTTACTTTTTTGTCCCTGTGAACCAAGGCCAGCTTGGGAGTGACCACCTCTGGAAAGGAGTCACCAATTCTCCTCCGGGAAAGCTTCTTGGGGTTTATGGGCATTTCTGAAAATAGTGTAGCAACTAAACAGGGCGTTAGTGGAGCTCTGGAGAAAGAAAACTAAGTTTCTTCTCAGTTGTCTTAGGAAGATCTTACTATGTGGAAAAGGGCAAGATTTCTCTTTAGCTGTGGCTTTCAAATTCTAAACGATGGTCACTACAGCAATCAGGTCTGTATGCAAAGGAGGCCTAATGCCTCCAGAGCACCTTCAAGACTTTTCCTGTGGATTTTCCCCTTCATTTACATCAGAGCAAGCAATCAGCTGCAAAGAGCAGCACCTGGAATCTTCTCCAGCTTGCTTTTCCTGTGTTAAGGAGGAAGAAACTGCTGCCTGCATTTGAATCAGCTTTTCTCAGTGCCCTCCCTGGAGCTTAGGTTGGGTTTCCAAATCAGTGTGTAGTTCTTCTAGAAGTTTTATTTGGCTAGAGACTTCCTTCACTATTTGTAGCTGTACAGGAGCCTTTCACCTAGGTCTCAAATAGCTTTCCAAATGCTAATGAAGCACGGATGCTTTTGAAGAGCTAACTGTTTTGTGATTATTTCACTAAGCTGCTGGACTAAGTGGAAGGTTTACATGTGTATAGGGGTCTCAACCTGTCATTAGTCACGGTGTTGAGGGTATTTTTGCCTATGTATTTACATCAACAAGATGCTTTCTTGTATCATTATCTCGATACCGATACCGGCATAAGGACAGTCGAATGGAGACTTGGCTGTTTCATGGATCGACCTGTTAACACGTCACTTCCATCAGAGTTCTGTGAAAAGGCACAGAATGTGGGAACCTGGAAAAGTACTGGTTTAGTTTTGAACAAAACTTGCTGAAACTAGTGGTCATAAGAACAACTTTTTGAGGGGGTGGAAAAAAGTAAGAGAAACAATAACATTCCTTTTATGGAGTCAGAAATCTAAAACAATAGCAGCTTCTATTCCGGTCACAGGCGTGTATCACTGCACAAAGCTAAAACAGGAGGAAGATTCCTCTGGCTGCTATTGCAGGACAGTGGTGTGGGTGTGAGAAGAGCAGTGCGCTGAAGTAAGCCAAATGTCAGCAGCACAGCCTGGAGAAGTCCTGGGAGCAGAGTTCTTAGTCTGCAGTTCAAAGTTGAGCTGCCTGTTCCCATCTCCCACTGCTGCCCCCTTGTATTTATCAGTGTAAGCCTTGTGCACTGCACAGTCAACTGCTTTGGAAACTTGATGGCATAGAAAACTAACCTAGCCACCAAAACGCAATTAGTTGGGTTTTTTGTCTGGGGCTTCTTCTGATTCACATCTGTGATTTGGTTCCCTGAGCAACTGTACAGATGCTGCAGAAGCCCAGAGCATGATCTACAGGCATGAATACAGTAGTGCTCTCTCCTACTATTTGTGGAGCTACCTGGGGGAAAGGCTGGGAGTGGGGAAATGTTTTTTGTGCAGGTGATAGCTGCTGAAGGCATGGAACTGTGGATGGTTCTTAATTTCTGCAGTATTGAAACACTGTTTATTCCCTGTAAACACAATGAGCTTCCATTGATGCTGTCCTACCATTTCTCCTTCCGGCTAAAATTATGCACAACATTATGCATCTTGGTGAAGTACTTTTTTGTCACCCTGTTAAGCATTAGCACATGCCCTTGGTGGTTGAACAGGTGAAGTCTGTTTTTATTCAAAGATCAGGGTCCTGTTGAGGTTATTACAGAGGCAGCATGTCTCTTTTGAGAAGTGATGGATCTGAAATGAGGTGATCAAAAGGTACGTCTTCTGATGTGGTAATAAGCACTGATACAGGCTTCTCCATCCAAGAAGCAACTCTACAAACTACCTTTCAATATGGTACTGAGGAAAAAATGGACTATTTTCTCCATGGCATGCAAGAGGGAAAACAAGGCCTGAAAGTTGCCTGTTCTTTTCAGCGTCATATAGGAAATACCTGTAGAGCCACAGAGCCTTCACTGTGCTGTATCCAGTCCTGTGCTGCCAGTCCAGCCTGCACCTGGGTATAACGTCTTACACTTTCAGAGTTTTCTTTGTTAGCTCCACCTGATTTATCAGACTCATCTTTTTTGTTAGGAGGCTGGTTTCTGCCTTTGTTCTGCTCATGTGCCAGCCTTAGTCGCCCGATTTTCTGTTCTTCCAGAGGCACATTTAATTCTCTCTTCTGTGCATCTGAGCAGAAAAGCTCCTGGTCAGCAGTAACTGCAGCTAACATATGTTCTCCAGGTTCCACCTCAAAATCTGCCTGTAATTTCAGGTGTACTTGACAAAGGCTTGGTAGGTGGCAAGCTGTGATCCTTATGGACCTGCATATTAGCTTTGGTACTTCCCTTCCAGTCTGATCCCCCAAATACTTTCTTTTTTCAGCCATTTTTTCTACGCTTGATTCGTAGATTATAAACTCTAGGTGTGAGGACTGATGTATCCTTTATGCCTTGGTAGCTTCCACCACAGTGATGTCCATTCTGAATATAAACGCCTTAATATAAAATTTAAAATAGACAAATGCGATTATTGCTCTGTTACTTAAAATTAATCCTTTTATCTCTCTCCCTGTGTCCTTTGGTTTTATCTGGAATTATGCTGTGTAAACAGTATTTATAGTCAAGGTCTTTAGAGTGTGAACCTAGGTCTCCTGAAGAATAATGAATGAAGAGTTCCTGTTATATACACAAACACACAGTCTAGTACAAAGATAACTGTCTTACATGCAGAAGCAGATGTTTGCAAGAGAGCTGACAGATGTTTGAGAAAAAATAAATTCAAGTTTTTGTGTTGTCTTTATTTCTTGCTCTTACAGAAATCAAAATCTGGGTATTCTTTGTATGATGACAGCACCTAAGAAAAGGGTCTATTGCTATAAAAATACATTATCAAAATTATCTCAGCACTTAGTTTCAGGACAGATTAAAGCATACACCCTTAAGAACTGTAGGAACATGAGCTGGTTAGTATAATCAGAGGTAATACCACACCAACTATCTGCCCTTAATTCAGTGAAATCCAAAGGAAGCAGGAAGAATTTTGTTTCGGATTGCTTGCCCTCAAAGCTGCAAGTATTTGTCACAGCAAAAATAGTTTTACAGTTAGTTCTAGTTCTTACACGTAGGCTGAGTACAAATAACAACTGTGAGTTACTGTGCTGTCTTTATGCTGAGAAATACACCTAAAATACCAAATTTTAAGGAAGTTAAAAAGTTTTGTCAGAAAATATATGCCTTAAGAAGGTCTTGGGTGTATTTTGAATAATTGTCCAAGTCCTGTCTTCAAGAGATTAGACTCTGTGTCTCTCTGCAAAACTACCTTATCCTGATTAGTCTCTGGGTCCTGCAATTAATGGAAGTTATTCATAAATACCTATAAGAAATCTGGATGCCCAGATTTAGTATTCCAAAGATCACTTTGTAGGGTGGACACTAGTGCTTTTGAAGATGTAGCTGTTACGTAAAAACCTGTAGAGCTTCTCATGTCACTGAGGAGAAATTTGGGGGGCAATTTAAAGAAAATGCTATTGCTCACCCTCTGATGGAGGTTGGTTGTCCTTACTCAGTGACCAGTGCAACGAGGGAGAAGACTAGAGAAACATCCTCCAGGTGCAGGTAATGGGTCAGTAGGAGGAAGAGGCTGCAGCTGGAAGTGTGCAGCTGCCCGGGGCTTAGGGCTGCCCTGCGGTACACGTTAATAGCACCTTGTGGTCTGATGAGAAATATCATTGGCCTCTTGCAGGCTGATGGGAAAAAGGCATCAAAAGCACTGGTAAAATGAGCAGGAGATTCACGTTCCCTCACTAAAAACTGTCTTTCTTCTCAACTTTTCTTGAAACTCATAATCTAGCATTTTATACTTCCCTCAGGGACTGCCTTGCCCTCGGAAGACCCCAGAAAGGCATAGGATGTGCTTCGTTTGTCAAGGAGATACTGTGAAGAAACACTTAGGGAAACATTTCCATGCGTTTGAGCGAGCTCTGCCTGCGCTCAGGGGGCTGGCTGCAGGCCATGTAGTCCTAACAATTTGGTGCTGTGCCTGAGCTAATAAGACTTGCTTCTCAGTCATAGGAAAATAGGGTCATGTATTGAAGCATTACTAGTAATCCTTTTAGAAGCTGATTATTAGCAGCAGCTGAACAAATGGCTTGCAAGAGGGTAATGAATATTTTGTAGTGTAGCATAAGCTTACACAGAATATAGTTAATAACTAGAAACAAATGGTCTGACACCTTATTTCAAAAAAAAGAGAATAGATGTAGAAGAATATATCACTAAATACATTGCTGTGAGATCATTCTAATGTATGTGTGGATTCTACAATTTCATAAAGTACTTGAGTAGCTTTGCTGCTTATTTTCCAATACTAAATGTTGCTAAAAACTTTTAATTATTTTTGTGTAGTTGACAATCTTTATACATTAGATACTTTATAAATATAGTCAACATTTTCAGAAGTGAATATTGAAGTTAAGTTAAGGTTTAAATCATATTTAGGTATATATACTATAGTTAAATATGGCTTTATGACCCTAGCTTCCACGCTCTCTCCTAAAAGTCTTTGACGTAGTTAGTGCATTTGCCTGGGGTGTTTATAGAAATTCAGTAATAAAGCACATAGGCAATTGTAAATGAAAGAGTCATTATAAAATACAATGCTAAAGCCAAAGGACATATATACTTCTGTGCCTACCTGTGCCTTTCTGTTTTATTTGTGTTTGATTTGTATTTTTTATTTAATGGTGTATTGGCTATGTCTACCATTATTGTGCCATTCATACAGAAGCCAGACGTATTAGTTTCTGGTTTGGAGCCAGTGTGTGTGTGTGTATCATTCTTTTAGGTTTCAAAGCAGCTTCTTAAAAGATTGTATACATTATATCTGCAGTTAGGTAGGCTGATGTCTTTAATTGCAAGATTTTAGTCCCGACAAGAAATTTAACATACAACATGGCTGAGCTTTCTGACTTCAACAGTTGTCTCTGTGTCCCAAGGCTCTCAGTAGTGATAATTTTTGCATCTTTTCCTTCTCCACCACTATCCAAAGAATGCATTGAACAGGTGAGATATTTTACAGCCGTATATATTTGTCCTTGATCTTTTAGTAAATATGTATTAAAAAAAAATTAGAACTGCTGCTGCTTCTTGCTTCATGACTCACCCTGGCAGATGCACCTGTCCTTGACTCTGGGCAGTTGGCTAATGCTTGACGGGCTCTACCACCAGCAGATGAGTAATGCTTGTGTTATCTCATTTATATTCATGTCTGGTTGCCAGTAGTTCTATAATAAACAAATATTTAATAAAGACTCTGTGGATATGATGAAGGAAGGACCAAAGTCAACAAGGGAGTAGCTGAGGCTTTAATTTCTTTAGTTTCTTTAATCCTGAAAAGTTCATGTTTAGTTGTGTGTGCAGTGACCAATCCCACTCATTGGGACTGGTTCCAGGTACTCCAGAAAAAAAAAATAACAATGCGAATGCAAGCTCATTTAGATGGGAGTCCTTGCTATGGGTAGGTTTGGAAGCTAACGCTATGGTGAGCCTTGCCAGCAGAGTTCTTCAGATAATAGTACCACGTGAAACACCCTGAGAAGGCTATTAAATGCTTTTCTGCTTATGGGCAAGGCTGATTCCCACACCCTAAATTACTTCAAAGATAGGAGTTATCAATTGGTGATCCATTTTATGCCATATGTTCCATGTCTCTTGCATAAAATTTACCAGTAAAGCAGCATTTAAAGGCTTCCCCTGACTGTAGGTTTGTTAGAACTGGTACCACTGTTTAACCATGAAACGATTTTTTGAAATAACTTCGTGGGGTGAAATCCACAGTTAAATAATGGATGTCAAGTTATTTTCTTCCCATTTATTTTCTGTAGTTATTCTAAGTGCTTGTGAAGCCATTTATATATTTCCGTGATACTTAAGTCTTATGCTACTTTTTCAGATGTTCCCACTTGTAATATATGATCTCTTCCTCATTTGTGTATGATCCAGTTTTACTGATTGAATAACTGTTTTTAATACCTAGATATGATATGACAGGTAATAGGAGCATATGAATCCATCTGCCTAAAAAATTGTGTGGCCCTTGCACAGCCTTGATTATTTGAGAATGTTCAGAAGATTAGAAATTAATTCGATCTTTAATACTAACATACATCAGCCCTGTAATATTTAAAAATTGTTGGTATTTGGTGGCAAGGCAATTGTAGAAGAGGGAGATGGTATTTCATGTTGTGAAGTTCATTTAGCAATTGTACTTGCTTGGCTTTTATCCCTTTCTTTTTTGCATACAACTATTAAAAATCAGGATATACATATAATCAAGCCACCATTGGTAAGTGTAATATTATTCCCATGTTCAGAATTTTCTAGATAACTTTCCCAGCAATGAAATCATGTCATTTGTTGCAAGAATATTCCTGCTATTCCAGATGATGACTGTGTACCCACTGTTGGGCTACCTGGCACGAGTACAGCTGTTAAGACAGTTTTTTGGAAGTGCTTACCCAAGGTAAGGAGCCTTCTCCTTGACAGGAGCTTGGCACCCTTTGCTTAACTGGCCTTCTGTTGTCAGAAATTTGGCTGAGCTTTTGGGGGTTTCCTTTGCTGCATTAGGTGCATTTCAAAAGCTAATTTCACAATGTTTGTAGAGTCAGGGGGTGAATAAGCATGCAAAATAAACTTGCCTGCGGATCAGGACTGCTAGAGCTTGGCAGAGCAGAGGGGGGGTGTGTTCTTTTCTTCTAGCCTTTCATTTTGTCAATAAACAAAGGAATTTTGTCAACACAATTCCTTTGTGTTATGCATTTATATGACAAAAGAAAAGTTGTGCAGGAAAAAATATTCATTCAGAAACATTTCATCAAAGAGTCTTTAAGCTGTGAAGGCCATACACTCTGGATATTGATCTTTCAGGGTGCCGTATCTGTTTTGATTGTGCATAATTAGTAATCATCTATCTGTTTTTAAACATAGGTAAGTGAGTTGTTAGTTGTGTTATCTAGGCTGCTTCTATGCTTATAAAAATAGCATTTTCACATGCTAATTTCAGAGATGAGCCACACCCCTGCATTTGTACACTGTCAACTCCAGGGAAGAGCTGATCCAGATTTCAATTTTAGTTTTGGGGTTTTTTTTTTAGATAAAACCTAGGACATTTCTATTTGGAGTATTGTCTAGATTTGTCGCAGCAGAGAAGCTGGCATTTATCTCTGAGTTTCTTATTTTATATTGTGAATTACTGTTGATGAAGGAAAGGATAAAAATATCCCAGGAAGAGATGTGTATTTCCTCTGTGGCACGAGCAGTAGCATACAGGTCTGGGAAGACGTTGTTCCAAGTTTCAGGTTTCTTCTGGGTCCCAAAATAGGTATGAGAAGGTCTAGAAATTGGATGCCTAAAATTAGGCAGTGAAATAAGCGCTTACTTTTTTTAGTGCTAAATTGTACGCCGTTCAATGTTGAGGAGATTTTTAAGAACTGCTGCAAGTTACTATTGGAAACAAGGCCATTGATTTAAGTGCTAAACATGGATTTCACAGCCACTGGAAAATAGCCACGTCCTTTATATTGTGTGGATGTGCCTCTTCCTATCTCCTCCCTCCTGTTACTCCCTGACCAGAATGGTTTTCATTTCCCTCATGCCCTCCACTAGAAACTACAGCTTCATACCAGTCTCTTCTCAGGTTAATTCCAGCTTGCTGTTTTAAGCCTTCATGGTATGACGAATGTGATGATGCAAATACTTGCTTGGTTCTTGTTGCCAGGATGTCCTGTGGGTAGCCTCACTCACTTTTTTTTTTCCACAGAACTCCTTATAGGGAGGTATTTAAAGTTTCTGAGAAGTCAAAAATGGTTTCTAGGAAGCCACTTAAATTGCTCCAACCTATAGTGATAAGGTAGTCAGTCCATTCTGGCTGGCTGCGTCTCCCTCTCTAGTATCCCAGGTATCTCAAATACAGCAGAAAAATCACTCAGTTAACCTTCAGGCTCTGGCTTCTGTGCATTTACAACCAGGAAGGTCGACCCTTGGTTTTTCTATGCAGTGGGGACTAACTGAAGACTCCTAGCAAGTACAGGACCTGTCTCTGGGAGGACAGTAAAGATTTACTATTTGGTTGTGAAATATATATTTGATGACTGGTTCTCACCTGTAGCTAAACCTGATGATGGTGTTTTAGTAGCACTGTGCCTATATCACCTTTCTAGGAAAAAATTCAGTATTCTGAGTTTTTCCCAGAGCTGCTTTTGTACAGAAGCGTTTTACAAATATAAAGTAGGTCTTACTGACATATCTGACTGGGGAGCTTGATCCACACTGAAGAACCTACCTGGACTGGAAATACCAAGTTACATGGCTTTTGTGTAGGAAAATGAGCACTCTACTAGCACTTGTATATGCTTTGCTTCTTTTATCAACATCTTTAATGTGCAGGGCTAACTGTTCTTAGGCAGAGACTCAAGCTTTACCTCTTAGATGTGTGTATAAGGTGTATATATGGAGGGGAATATTCCAGTCACTTGGCTGGAGAAAATTTCAGCGTAAATAATGAAGCAAAAGGAGGAAGCAGGAAAAAAAGAGCTGAACAGAAAGTGGAATTCTGTGCTGTTTCTCTGGAAGAATTAAAAAACAAAACAAACAAACAAAAAAAACCAAAGCAAAACAAAAAAAAAAAAAAAAACAAAAGAAAAAAAAAAAAAAAAACAAAAGAAAAAAAAAAAAAAAAACAAAAGAAAAAAAAAAAAAAAAACAACAAACAAAACCAAAACAAACCCACAGTTTAAAATCTTGTATTTATGTGACCGATTCAGTATGTTTACACGATTTTCCTACCTTTTCCTATTTTTATTTTCAGGTTGTGGAAGTGGGGTTTAGGGGTGTGTACTGATGGTATATCCGTCCATTTATACAGCACAGTGGGTAGTGTGCTCAATTCATACTGATTGAGGATCTCTCTTGGTGACCTAGCCTTGTTTAACCCTGTCAGTCATTGTGCTGAATCACGTGTATTTCCTAGGTGCATCCTTCCTATATTAAATTTCCTTTGCAGCTGAGAGAATGTTTACTTTCTGTCTGTAATTGTCCAATTACTTCTTTTTTTACAAAAAAACCCCATCCACCTTCTCCTTTGGTCCAAGCACCCACTGTAAATTTTCCTATCTTCGTTTTTAAGCCACGAGTTGTTCCATATGGATGTGCTGCAGGTTTCACATGAACTGGAAGCAAGCTCCTTGATATTAAAGCTAGGCTTCTTCATAGGAGCAATTGATTGCAGATGTGGATACCTGCTGCTGCTATGTGTGCTAGTGTGCAGACTACAACATAGAAAGTGACATACTGGGATGAAACCCAAGGAACTGTTCATTCTCTTCTTTTCTCCCTGGTGTTGTAAAGAAAGGCCAAAATGTCGTGTATTGGGAAATTAACTTTCTTTTCTAAAGTGAGATGTGTTTGCAATGGCATCATTTAAAGGGTGACTTAGGGCCAGAGGCATGTGGTTTATCTGCTGTTTCTTACGTGACTCTGGACCTTCTTATATGTACAGAAAGCTGATGTTATTGTTGTTACTGGCTCTTGGCTACAGTGATATTTGTGACAGAGAATTCCCTTGATTAATTAGATGCCACGCATAAAATGCTTTGTACAGTCATCTGATCAGTTTTTAAAACTTTTTAACATCTTTCCTGTTCTGAGAGGTTAAATAAGCTGATGGACAGAAATCACTTGGCTTTCCTAAAAGATTGTCCTCCCTTTACTCCATGGTAGCCCAGCAGACCTGCCAGTTCTCCCACAGATGTGTGTCTTCTGATGCAATGAAATACATTTCTGCTGTTTGCATGCATGTTTAGTTATCTGCTCTTCACCTAACCTCTGTCTTGCTTCTTAACTGCTGTGATTCATGGTCTTTTGACCAATGTCAGTTGAGTGAGATTTACAGGAAAAAACTACGTGTTTAGATACAGTAACTTTCAAAAATTCTTACTTAAATGGTCCTGGTTTGCTTTTTTTCCTTGCTTTCCTCTTTTCCTTATTGTTTGTGTTCACCTAGCATGAACTCCAGGCTGAGTCCAGCACTTCTAATGTCCTTGCACCTGACCTGAGGGGATTTAAAATCAGTTTCTATCTTTAAATGTCCCTTGCCCTAGGGTTTGGTTTCATAGTTTTCAATGCGATTCTTACTTTGAGGATGCTGAAGTTAATTAGATATATGTGGTCACTGTCATTCAGTGGCTTAACTGTAACTGCCACTTCCACAGAAGAGGTGGTAGAGCAAGCCCTCTAGCACTCTTCTGACACACCAGGTTGTTTCTCAACTCTGTCAATCAAAGATTGACCTTGCAATGGGGGGAAAAAGCAAAACTTAGGGAAAAGCTTGATTGTATTTTTTTTCCCCCTCTCTACTATTGTTTTTGTGGGATTGAGGGATTTTTTGCAGGTAAGCAATAGAAAAGAGCCAGTCTTCATCTGCCCAACCGAGAATGTTGAGTCTAAGAACAGAATAGAACAGACGGAGAGCCATGTGCCACACTTGTATTGCCACAGGTGCCTTTTGCGTGTTCCAGCCTCCTCGAGGCAATCCAGCCTGTGCCTGAGAGCAGCATCCCTCATCAGGCTGCTCAGCTGGACAGTCCAGCCCTGCCATGGGCCACCCAACTCCGCTGCCGTTGACCACGAGGAGAAACGTTATGCTGCTTAGAAAACAGCCGTGTGCCAGCAAGGTGGTTAGGTAAAAAGGGGCCAAATCTTTTCTGATCTCTAACATCACATAAACACTTTTCTTCCAGTAGTCATAATAAGCAGAGACGGTACAGTTAAACCCCTCAAAAATACTGTTTTTCTGACTGCCCTTTTGCAATGCACGGTGAGCATTAATTGTACAATTAATTGTAATCAGCATCAGGGTAACACTGAGCAATTTGGAACTTGTTAAAGTGTCACGGGCTGTGAGAAATGCTTGTCCCTTCTGGAGCACACCTGCATGAAATTTACAGTCTTACGAAAAATACTGTCTCAAATAATACAGCAACTAATAGCCCTAGATATTAGATTCTTCTTTATTCAGAAGGGTAGTTCTTGTCTAAATGATAACGTCATTAAGAATGAGGCTTTTTCCTTTTTTTGTAGCTGAGATACACTATAAATATCTGCCTAGGTAAAAGAAAGGTTTTGCAGGTTAAATACCTGTGATCCAATAACATGGTTATAACTCAAAGGTAGAAAAAGGAGCAGTGATGTTCCAGGAGGGAAGTACAGTGTAACCTTTTGTCCTGAAACAGATGGATTTAAATCCTTTTCAGACTTTTTGATTTTGTATTGTTCTTGAGAATCCAGCTTAATTGTAACAATTAAAACTGCAAAGCACTATTCTGCAAGTAATTAATTGTTTTGGAGGCTCCAGCATTTTGAGACCATTGTTTTCAGTTGAGCCAAAACACATTCCCGCCCCCCCAACCCCAGATCAGGAAGTTGAAAAATGCTTAATTTCACACCAAACACACACACGCACTACTTTGCTTTTGAAGTTACAAGAAGCCAGCGTTTATTTTTTAAAAAGCAACAACTTTGAACTACCAAATCACTTATTCTATTTTAAAGCATGC
>VXBH01008924.1:414257-439448 GCA_013400035.1 Rynchops niger | reverse complement strand
GCCAGAATGAAATACTTCAGTGTTTTTTCAGGTCTTCTGCTAAAATATTCTGAACTGACCCAAATTTGCAAAATATTTTTGAATTACTAAGCCTGTACTCTTTTTAATCCCTCTAAAAAATTAATCTCCGCAAAAATAGAATGTAAGAAGTGCCATTATTTTCCGTCTTCATAAGACTTTGGCTTCAGTTATGCTATCTGACAGAAAGATTCACAGTCTGAGAGAGGAAGTAATTTTTAATGGCAAATGCTTTTTTTGTGAACAGTTTAGTCAATTTGCTTTCCTTAGCAATATTAGAGAAGCAGTAAACATTTTGTCCTTCTTTCCCTAATAATTCTGATTGTTGGGATTTTATTTTTTATTCTGGGGTTTTTACCAGGTTTATATCCAATTATGGTTTTGTTGAAGTTTCAGCTGCTGTATTCCCACTGTTATCTTCGGTCCCTGAGGTACATCTCTTGTACCACTGTCAAAAATCGTGTACAAAATTAAAGGTATTATTTCTGTCTTTTTGACATTAATTTTTAAGAGCAAACGTTAGAAATAGTCCAGATCCTAAATTATTCCTTTGTGTTTAAATTACCTCCATTCCCCTAAGCTTTAATAAGACTACTCTATCTCTCTAATCTTTCTTCCGAACTTGGATACTGGCAGCCAGCCTTTTAGCCATGGAAGTGGTCGCTTCTCGTTAGTGACATCCTGCACAATGCAGATGCTTTCTGCAGTTGAGAAAAAGTAGCATTGGCTTACTGATTTTGTTTATTTTAAGAAATCAGATCCTCCAGAAGAATAAACAAAACCTGTAAGTGTATGCATGTTTCCTCTGTGTGAATTTTCTTCCCTTCATAGAAACAGCTGTGTGACCAAAATATCACAGTTTTTTATTATATTTCCTGACTTTACCTTACTCTCCTGAGTCCCAACTCTGTGCATAACTACATGAGTTTGTCTGATGCAATAAAAGCTCCTTTTGCAGAACAGAAAATCCCATTTTTTTGTCATCCTTAATGCTAAAAGGAAAGCAACAGGAAATTATTTGTAAAAACAAATTCAACAGAGAATTCCAGCATAAATAGTGTGCAGGTCATACATTAAATGACATCTGACATTCTAAATGTTTTGTCTCCATCAAAATGGTTTAAAGTTCCAGTTTTAAAGTGTTGTTTGTCCCCTAGTATTCTATGTAATGTTTTCCTCTTGATGCATCTTTTAATTTCTTCTGGTTTCCATTAGTTCACTTGCAGCAATTCAGATCGTTCTCTGAACAAGCTAATTCTTTCTTGTGGGAATTAAGTTATACAGTATTGTTTCTTTGGTATTTGAATATCCATCTGAAACACTTGAGTGCTGAGTACCACGTATGGCGTTTTTCAGAAGACCTGCCAAATTACACATACTTACTCCTTAAGAATATTTTGAGTCAAAACACTAGGTATTTAGGAGTTTGGCACTCTGAATATTCAGTAGATGTTATGTTTGCTGTGAAATTAATTAGCTTTAATAGAGCGAGTCATGCAAGTGGAAACACCATCCATGTACCAGTTAAATATTAGTGTAAATGAAGGGTAATGGTGGTATTTTGTAATAAATATGGCATAGATTTTAACACTCTTTCCTCACTTTCCTGTAGCGTTTTCCACGTGCTGGTCCTGAACGTAGCAATTGTTGGAGCTGGAGTAGCAATGGCGAGATTTTATCCAAATATAGGAGGTATCATAAGGTGAGTGTTGGTTGCACAGTGAACGTGTCTGTGGTGTTGCTGCATGTTTGCCTCTTCACGCTGAAAAGGAACAGTGTGAGTGCAGGTAATTTTATCTTTCTATTTTGTGAGGCTTACACCTTTTTAAGTTGTAAATAATGATTTAGAAGTATAACCAATCAGCTCTGTTAAAGTTCTGACAAGCAGCTATCTGTAATTGTGCCTCTGAGGTGATTGGGATGATTCCCCGAGTTTCATTGGAGCTCTATCTGAGGACCTTGTAACCACACACGTGAAAGAATATGGTGTCATTAGAAAAATTGCTCGGTTATTGTGTGGCTTCTCTCAAGTTCTTGGTTTGTGTTAAGACTATTTGAAGCTGTTTTGAAATTCCATAATAAAAATCCAAGAAAGCAAGTTACTTCAAAGGGAAAAGTGACATAAAAGTTGTACTTTAAAATTATATCTTAAACTTTCCATGTTAATAAACACCTATGATTTCTCTAATTGAGAAAGATTAGAGGAAATAATCTAATGAGTTTTATTTTCTATATTTGACACCACCATATGTGTGATTGTTGTCATTCATTCCTAGTTTGCACCTCTCCCTACAGCAACCAGGAGAGGGAGTTGTTTAAAAATATAGAAATTTGCAATTTTAAAACCAGAATGACAGGGTTGGGTCTGACTAGAGTAGCAAAATAAGTTACTTTTGCTCAGTGGCTGATCTTTGAGGTGTTTTCCATTTCCTCTTTTTTTTCCTACCTCTCCTTTTAGTGAAAGCGATATACGTGGTCTGGTTATTAATTCCAAATAAATATAATGCAATAAATTTATGTGTTTGCAAACTGATCCTGACCTCTGCTAATGTGTGCATACTGTGCATAGTAATGAAGCATTTTGAGCAGTAGATTTCCAGCTGATAAATTGTATATACAGTCTAACTTAAGTATTTGCTTGTTTTGTGTTGCAGATGATTACTCTATATTATGAAGCTTCCTCTGTTTAAACTGAATGTCCAAATATTTGGAATAAAATATGTTTTTAGTTAGTAATGCACATTTGGCTGCAGTATAGCTTAGTACATTTTGGTAAGCGAGGGAGTGGTTAGAAAAAGAACAGTTAAGTGTTTTACTTGCTGTGCTTACCTCCATGTTAGCAGGAGAGCATGTTGATCATTTCATGTCTGGAGAATGGTTTGCTAGGAGCTCATTAAATCAAACAAAAAAGTTGCAGATCGAGGAGCATTTCTATGCTTACGTGCTTTAACATCTGTCCTCAGGTGGCTGGGGTGCAATGAGACGTGCAGTTCTGACAGTAAAGGATGCCTAACAAAGGATGCACTGTCCAGTCTTTTTCTGTTGCATGTTGGCAAATCTCTTTAGATAAAAGTAGAAACATCAAGTCAAAGACAGGAGTCAGTCCCCAGAAGTGTCTGGGGATGTGACTGAAAGGCCAGAGGCATGTCAGAGAGCAGGTACAGGGGAGCAGGGGGCTGAGCAGCACAGAGGAGGATAATTAAATGCCAGTGAAGGAGGTGACGGACAGCAAGGAACAGAAACTGATGTTTAGCGACTGCAGGTAGTCATTGTTCAGCCAGACTGTTCATTTGTTTGAGGGGGGAAAATGACAAGAAATAAGAGTTAACACAAAGCATTCTTGTTTGTTTTTTTTTTTTCCCTTTTTATTCTTCTTTTCTTCTTCCCCTCTCCCTCCCTTTCCTCAGATACTCTGGAGCAACTTGTGGTCTGGCCTTTGTATTCGTGTATCCGTCCCTCATCTACGTGATCTCCCAGCATCGTGCTGGGCAGCTGACGTGGCCAGCATTGATCATTCACATCTTTATAATCCTCCTTGGACTGGCTAATCTGATTGCACAATTCCTATTGTGAAAACTCCCCCTTCTCTCTGTGGCTGTCACAAGTGGTACTCTGACATTTGGCAACAGCCTTGAGCAACACTGTCACGCGTGAGAATGAACAGTCCTCAATATGATCTTCTTGAGAAAAGCTGCACCTTTGAAACAAATTCAAAACGCATCTTTCAGGAGCTTGACAGACAACCCGTTTTGCTCCTCTAAAAACACAATTTTATGAGAAGTGAAAAAGTTCAGGTTTCAGTAAGATAGTTCTTCTGGTTTTGTTGAACCTACATCAAAGATTAACAAAGTTCAGATATTTTGATTTTTTACAGCACGCATCTCAAAACACACAACTTTCAGCCTCAGGCCGTGGAACTCCTCTCCAAAGGAACTCTCCTTACCTTTATTAACAAACATGCTTTCACAATATTGTTCAGTGGCTGTTTGAAATGCTTTTTTTGCTGCAGTTATTTCCCTGTTTTATTTGGAAAATGAAGAAATTATTGTCTTTTGTTTGTTTTTTTTTTTTTAGGTTAATTTATAGTCATTTGGGTCAAAATGCATTCTTAATTTTGAATATGCTATTAAATTGTTTTGGCAATATTTTTCCTCTAGGAAATTCCAACTAAGAGAAACAATAACCTCATGTCTCAGTGTTTTATTCAGAACCAATATGTACACAAGTTATTTGTGATCTTACAATGAAAAAAGTCAGGAGGACAGAAAAAAATTAGAACAAGACAATTAAAATTAGAATTCCAGGCTTGACCTCGCTTCAACTCTGTTAACTGGGCTATTATGTGTTGTGGAGTTGTCTTGTCAGGAGTTGCGTGTGGTTTTGTGGATGCATGTTGGACACAAATGTTCATCACAGGCTCATTCCCTCCCTTGTAGGGTCTGACTAGTGATCTCTCACTACGCTTGTCCACTGCATTACTCTAGACATTTTAGATGTGAGCAGAGACACAAAGCTGGCACGCTTCAGAATTGTGGACTTAATCAACTAAGTTAAGTTTCAGATAATTCCGAACAGAAGCTAGAAGAATCTGTGAAGAGTTTTATTGTGGGTTTGTTTTTTTTTTTTAACTTATTGTTTAGTTACTTAAGAAGGTTTACATGTGTAAGCACACAGACACCTTCCCTCACCTACTGTGAGTCCGAGTCTTAACCCAAAACATGCAGTAATGAAGTTGCCAGGCACTAGTGGAATGTCATCTTTTGTGGCTGGAGAGGGAGTAAAAACTTCTCTTTGTACAGAATTTCAGTGCATTAAAATAATCAACAAATGTAGAATAATTGAAAGAGGACTCTGAGCAATGCTA
The DNA here is from genome assembly GCA_013400035.1 of Rynchops niger. Taxonomy (NCBI): domain Eukaryota; kingdom Metazoa; phylum Chordata; class Aves; order Charadriiformes; family Laridae; genus Rynchops; species Rynchops niger. The sequence continues at coordinate 434,566 of VXBH01008924.1, read as the reverse complement.
AATTCCAAAGTAAGTAAAAGAGGAAAAAAGTTGGAGTGATGCAGTATTTGTGAAGTAGGAGTTGAGTTGGGAAAAATAATTACATTGCAGGGTAAGAGTTTGTGTTTTCATCAGAATGACAATGAAAAGCATAACCTAGATAATCTACCATGCTTCTCTGGGAAATTATGTGAATTTCTGTAGTAATGAAATAAATCCATTTGTTTTGAGTTAGGCTCTTCAAACTGTGTAAAGGACACTGACTTGCATAAGTGTCCGTTCATTTGTATGAAATACAGGATCATATGGATTTGGAATATTATCTGCAGGATAGAACAATTATTTCAGATTCTCACTTTTTTTCTTGTGAAACTTTTTGTGCCTTTAAATCAGAATTGGAGAATAAATCTATCATCTGTCCTGTCTTAGAGAGAAGTATTTGCCCCATCCTGGTAATTTTCCACGTGTATACTCTTACCTTCCACTGCTTGGTTTCCTTATTCTCTAGGGCATATCTGTCCACCCTCTTCACCACCTAACACTGAGCGTATCTTGCAGCACTGACACCAGTAGCACTGGCCAGCGCATCTGCTTTTTAGGGACTGGGTCTGACTTCTCCCGTAAAATACTTCTTTGGATGTCTAAGTAGTCATCACTGCCATGTTACTTGATGGCTGCATTCTCAGTGGTATATTTGAGCAGTTAAACCTGGTTTTTTGTTTTGGTTTGGTTTTTTTACTTTCCAAAAAACTTCCTCTTCCTTCTAACAAATTTTACGAATTTACAGTTCCACAACTGTAGCATGTTGGTAAACCCTCCACAGGTATTTGATACAGAAGAGGAGTAGTTGAACACAAAAAGGAAAGGACAAAAGATGCAGGGTGTCAAGCATCATCGACTCATTCACGTTAAGCTCTTGTGCTTACTTATTGCATGTTCAGTGCTTAATTTAGGTGCAAACCCTGATGAGTGCAGGTACTTCAATTTTATTATGTCCTTCCATGTTCCATCTGGATATGATTCCATGAGTTAAATCTTTGTCATTGAAGCAGATAGTAAAATGCCCACTGATTTTAGCAGAATTAAATTCCATTAGGATCTAGTAGTCCAACAGAAATTCACAAGAAAGACAAAGTTCACGGTGAAGTGTCTTAATTACATCTTCTGTCTGTTTGTCTCCTTTCCACTTGTGCAATGTAGAATGATCTGAGTTAATATTTAGAAGGAAATTATTCTGTATCTTTCTAAAACCCTGTTTTAGCTGTGGGTTACAGAGAGAGGTTCTTGCTGCACTGTTTGTTTATACAGGCCTTTAACAGGCTTGTTTGGAATTATAAATTGGTAAGTATTAAAGTGATACCACATATTTCATTGCACTACATTTTCTTATGAGAAGGTTTTATTTTACTGCATGCAGTTGAGATATTCACAAATGTCAGAAGTAATTTAGGAGAGTGTAAGTAGAGCGGCATTTTCAGGGGTTTCTTTCTTTGTCAAAAGCCAGCATCCTGAGTTAAGTAGTATTTTAAAATGTAACAGCAACTTAAATGGTCTAAAAGACCAGAAGTAGATTGCAGAGTCTCTTTTCATGCAAGCACAAAATGTAATTCTCCACAAATGTGCACTTCTTCTTGCTTGCTCATGCGACCTGCAGTGATAGCCAGCTAATTCCAATTCCTTATGGTCTCTGTTACAGCAAATCATCATGTGATTTAACAGAGCAGAAAAAGTAATATATGGATCCAGTAGTATATTGTGAAATGTAATTTATTACCTTCTCATAGAAGAAAGGTAATTTCTGATGAAAATATTGAATTCTGCCTTTACATTTGAGCATTGCTGGAGTAAGCTGTGAGGTGAAATACTGTCAGCTCTGGGCATTGAGTAAGAACCTAAGGTTTACTTCATAACAGTACTAGGCTCTTTGTTTGGCACCATCCCTACCTCATTGCAGCCTGAAAATCCAGCCCTCTATATTATGTGGCAACTCTGTGATGTAGACTGGAGTTCTCCTTAAACTGGAGTTTTCATTACATGAGGCTCAAGCAGCTGTAGTCATCTGTGCTGATACCATCAAGCTAAGATCCAGATCTCAAGATATGTAAGGCATTAACCCAGCATGACCTTTAGACATTGACAAAGCATCAGTAGCCAGGGAAATTCCCAGGAAGCTCCAAGAGCAGTTGTGGACATGCCTGTGTGGCGAAGTTGTGGATGTGTCTGTGGGTGATTACACACAGGCCGAGCACAAAGACTGAGGGATTAGTTTTTCAATGGGAGCTTTGTGATGATCAGAAATTGTACTTTCTAAGGACAAGCACAGATGATGGGGCTTTTATGTCTGCCTTCTGCCCTGAGGAGAGAAAGAATTACCTTCTCCATATCTATGCTTGTGCTAACCTCATTGCCTTCTCTGTAATGGCCTAACATCATGTGTCCCAGTTTCTTAAAGTCGTTGTGGCCCAGATTCTTCCTTTCAGCTTCTAGCAGTCTTCAAAACATCTCCTGTGCTTCTTAGCTCTCCCTTTCCCCTTGCTCTTTCAGTCACTCACAGCTGCATCTGTTTCTACAAATCAGTTTTTCCTGTTCTGTCTGGTTTAATAATGTAGTGTTAATGTATTAAGTCCTTTAGCTCAAATGTATGCACAGTAAAAATTAACATACAGGATTCAAAGGTATCATTTAAACAGAGGGACTCAGGGAGGACATTTCATGTAACATTTCCTTTTTTCTTAAAAGTTCAGCCTTTCGAACTCCAGGTACAAAAAATACATGAAGACACTGACGTTTGGTTGCAATGCTGAAGGCTTTGTCAGATTGACAGTTTGCCCGACCAAGCTCCAGAATTCCCCCTCCTCCACCAAGTTCCTGCACAACAGTTGGCTTTTGATTACGTGATCACGTAACTTTTTCCATTGGGTGTCATCTTGAGAGTGTGAAGGTTGCAAGAGCAATCACTTCCCTATCGCTGTTCAGACCTGGCGTATCCTAACTTTGAGTGATGGACTTTGGGCAGACGTTAATTAACATGCACAAGAATGTGCAGTTAGCCCTAAGGCTGCTTAAAACTCCTTCGTGGCAGGTGTCTGTGAATGTCCCTCCAGCGGAAAGCTGGGAGGCAGCGACAGTGTCACTGAACGCTGGAGCTGCTGTGGGAGGGAGGAGAGACTTCCCGGAGTAACCAAGACAGTCGAGTCTTTGATACACAGTCAGCCCTCTGGGAAGGCCCAGGGACTCTGGTGTACAGCCAGACCAATGTGTTGGCCGTGTTCTGCAGCGAAATGGTGGTAAGGGAGGTGAGAGATATGCTAGCCTCTGGAAAGCATATGTTTTCTTTTCAGGATGTTTTTCTCCAGAGGACAACTGCACTAAACATCTGTCAAGGTTGTAATGGGTATGAAGGCACCCGAGGAAAAATAATAATGGGAAAAGGATTAGTGCCTGGTAATAGCTGGCACCAGCTGTACCAGCAAAACAGTGTCCCTCTCACCTTCAGTCAGAAGCAGAAATTCATTTCCATGGGCTGTTCATTAAATCTGGGAGCTGTCTTCAGCAGTGAAAAAGCTACTTTAGGATAACTCCTGGAAACTTCCTAATAGGAAGTAAAATATCAATGATAAGCAAAGCACTGATATATTTCTTATAGCTCATTGTACCGTGCATGATGGCGGAGTACAGTATGAGCTTTTCCCTCTGAGTTGGTATTCTGTTAGGTTGGAGTCATGATCAGCATATTTTATTTCTTCTGCAGTTGAGAATACTATTAAAGTTCTCTTGGAAAGTAACAGTACTCAACTTGCCAAATCTACTTCTCACTCCTGCAATTTTGATGGTGGAACTGGTGCTACATAACTGTTTCTCTGTGGTTTGTATTTCCAAACACTAACTGATCTGAGCAGGGCAGGAAGAGTCTCTTTCTTTTTTTTTTTCAAATTTACCTAATTATGTTTTTTCCCATATACCTCATTTTTGTAATACTGAAGTGGATTAAACAGTCCAGATGAAAAATGTGGCTTTATAGAAAACATTTTTTTGGTCCTTTCTTAGTATGTTTATATTGCAGCTTGGCTAAAGCTCATTGAATTATTTCCAGTAGCCCAAAGACTGTTTAAAAACTGATGTCCACGTGTTTCTTTTCATCGTTGTTTGAATGGTCTTTTTTCAATTCCGTGGACCTTGTTCACTTCTGACATTTCATTAAACTGTTAGAGGAAGTTGAGATTAGTCAGGTCATTTCAAATCAACACAGCAAAGTCATTCGGCTGCAATATGAGGGGAGGAGAAATGCCTACACGTTGAGTTCCAGGCTAGATACTAACTGCCACACCAAACAGAGACATTGTCCCCACTGCCCAGCTGGCTTCATCTCTTAGAGCAAAAGGAGATTGTGTTATGAAATTACCACAGGGCATTCAAATTACAGGCTGGTTATGGGAGGAGAGGGGAGGCTGTTTTGCACTGAAGCTAGTTTTTTTATTTATCTCCTCAGTGACAATCTTATTTTTTTGCATACAGATGTGTAATAAGAGCCCAGGTTGGGATACCAAGTTAGCATAAGCAAACTCAGGGACATTCCTTCACCTTCCAGCCTAGGAGTTCAAGGGGTCTGTGCTGGTACAGGGTGACAGAGGCAGTGAAGATGATTCCTGCTGATGCTTTGTTCTGGCTTTGGAGGCTTGGGCTTTGGAGAGCTCATGTTCACTCTTCTATAAGAGCGCAACACTCTGCTAAGGGAATGCTGAATCTCACCTATCCTGTCTGCAGTCCTTCGGCTTGAGAGGGAGGATTTGCTTAACTAAAGTCCTCTGTTGTGGAAATAGAGCTGCTATTTAGGGTGCAGCCAGATTGACAACGGGCAAAAGTTCATATCCTGCCTCTGCGAAAGGCACCGTGAGCAGTTTACTCTTACAGGGGAAACTGCTGTTGTCTTCCTGAGACTGAGATTTTTTCACCCTTTGAAATGACTTCACATTTCTTTATGGTGCCACCAACTCTAACTGTTTTTACAGTGGTAGTTCAGGTTTAAGTGTTATCTTGTCTCTCCTCTTGATACACCAAAGAAGTGAGATGTTAGGGGTAACCTCTGATAGCCAAACTCCAGCTAGTTGTGATTTATTCTCTGAATAATTAGTTGAGATGTTGAAGGTGTAACAAAATTTGCTATTCTTAATGCTGGGGGGTGAGGTGGGGTTGGATTTTTTTTTTTTTAAAACAACCAAAGTCTGGCCTAAAACGGTATTGGTCTATGAAAGCAGTGAGTTGCAACTGCATATACTGTTCCTGCTCCTACTTCAACAGAAGAAAACAAATTTAGTTAAAGAAAAGCAGAAGATGACAGTCTTTGCACTCTGAGTGCAGTTGTTTATACCACAGACGGCACTTATTTTCTGCAGGCAGCCGGCTGACCCATCATAGCAATTGCAATAAATGACAGGCTAGAGCTCCTCCAGAAATAAATTCTTACCTAAAGGTGCATAGTTTTTCATTCCTATCCTGTCTGGTTTTGTAGATAACTCAGATGCCCCAATGAGCCCCTTTCAGACAGGTTTGTTCACCTGATTTGCACCTTGGTAATAAATTGAGATTTAGTGGCATCAAAGCAGCATGTATGTGACCAGAGGCTCCCACACCTTCCCTGGGAGCTTATGAGACTGTTCCAGTTCTTTCCACAGTGAAATCTGCCCTCAGTCCCCATCCACACTGGAATGTCTGTACTTACCTCTGAGGCCAAACTGCAAGTAAACTTCAACTGTTAGGTAAACTTGTTAAAAACCTGGCTTCTATGGTTTTATTGTGAGGGCACCACACCGTTTTCTTTAGCACATGACTGAGTCTTTTACCTTCATCCCATGTGTTTATACAGGGAAAATCAGGCCATTGGAGGGCAGAATGTTTTAACATTGCATATGCTTCGCAGAGCACCCTGACTAAAGTGGGTCTCTTAAAAATTAATCTGATAAAGTAATCTTCTGTGTTGAGTAAGAGACAGAAACACATCAAACCTACTTTATCCAGTATGTGAAGTGTCCGGAAAATATTCACTGAAAAGTAAGATTCATAAGAAAGACAACTACAAAAAGAGAAGCTTTAAAAGTCATCAAAATGCACATAAACAAAATTTTCTGGCAAGAGTAGCCTAGACCTCTGGCTTACTTGGGACGGCTGCCATCAATAGGAATCTTTTCCTTTGCTTTCAATGGGCACTGATTCAGGCCTTGCAGAAATTGCTCTTGAAAAGATTTTGGCAGTTAGGGGAAGATTCCGTCAGAAACAGTGGGCCCCGGCTTTCCACGCAAGAAGCTGGGTATACTTCAGCAGCTGTTGTTCAGGTGCAGTTGGACCTGCATCACCATTTCATGCTATATTGTTGAGTGTGATATAACAGATTTACCTTTAAAAAAATTCACTGAAAAAATGAGTACCAAAGTAAAACACTGAATATGTGGAAAGCACAATCTGATTTTTTTAATTTTTTTGTTTGTTTGTTTGTTTTTTTGGTGCAGTGTTAACTCATACAGGAAAAAACAGAGTACTTTTGAAGTACCCTTAGCTGGCTACTTCATCCCAGGGTGGATCTTGCTTTTCTTTGACTCCATGGGCAAAAATTTATGAGCACTCCGGCGTTTGTATGTAGTTGCATTGTTGCTCCCTTCTGTACTTGTTCTTTGCCTGTTAGTTATTTGTCAGCAGCGTTTCTCTGTGGAGTATTTTATAGCACTTGAACCACACGGAAAGTATGCACCAAGCTGAACCTGCTAAATTTGGTGAATAATCCGTTGTGTGTAGATGCTGTCTTGTATTTCTGGGGAAGAAGAAACACTAAGGGCACTCTGTCCTCTCCAGAAACACTTGTAAGGAATGGTCCGAGAGCTTTAAAAGATCCTCCCTTTTCTAAGTGTGTGAATTTCCATGCAGTTCACGACTTTCATTACTTACTAGAGCCACAAACCTCAAGCCAGCAGACAGCTGGAGAGGAGCTGTGAACTTTTTTGACCACGTTTATTCTAAAATGTTAAGCCAAAGTATATATAAAGTCATGGAAGACTCAGAACTCAGCTTTCTGCCACATGCTTCTCCATCAGCATCACTACTTGTCCATTGTATCGCACTGCTCTTTTTTAGAGCAACTAATCCAGTTTTGCTTAACCTAACCACCAGCCATCCCTGTTCTGGCACTCCCAATGAGTTTTTCTTCAGCAAATGAATAAATAGTTGCATAGCCCATCGGGTATCTCTGCAGAGCCACTGACCTGTGCAATTCTGAGGATCTAGAGGCCTAAGCACTCACATTCTGGTGCTGACCTGTTTAGAGAGGGCACCACTAGGTATGCCTGACACACAAGGAGTGTGCGCCTGTCTGCTGTTTCTTGAATACCTGAAGTACACATTGCACCCTTTTGTCATGAAGTTTGCCCATGCTGGTCTGTGATCAGTTGCATCATGCAGCCACCTTGATATCCAGTCCACCCAGAGGATGGGTGTGTGTGACATCAGTCAACTTGATCGCCTGGCGCTCAGGAACAATAAGCTCTAAGTATTTTGATCTCCTGTTATGTATTAGCTGTGATGGCCTGAGTGAGTTCAAGAGGTATGTTTCCCACTGGCAGTAAAAAGGAGGAAGCAGTCACAGATGGGCTGGTATAATACAGGTAAACACCTAGCCGCAGCTGCTCCAGGCTATATCCAGTTTCCAGCCATCCATACCTGAGGGGGGTGCTCTCCAGCTGGCAAGTATATCATCGCTCTTAAACTTGGTATAACACTGTGGACTGCTTTGCTGTTCTTCCTTCAGGAACTTTCAAAGGGGATAAAATGATGCCTTACTGAGCACACTAAAGCTGTAGAAGAAATAATAAGGGAACTAAGAGAAAAATGGCATGCAGTGGCAAAAGCTACCTCAGGACATGTGCAGCTCCACCCAGAAACCTAGAGATGCAGAGACAGAGGAAAGTATTGTGTCATTGTTTCCATCTTCTTACCACTCAAAAGAATATTATTAAAATACTCTCCAACTTCACGAATCTCTCACTTTGGCCAGATATTCAAAAGCAGTCAGACAGATATCCCAAAGCGCTATGTACTCCCATGGAGCCAAGTTAGAACTATAAAGCTCTAAGTGAATGACCTCGGTGCAGGAAAACTGAATTTCTTCAAAAATTTTGCAAGTTGGGCAGTCGAACACGTGAATCCATCACACACTGTGCTTGTGTAGTGATGCAAAAGCCTATGCAGTCTCTTAACGTTCCATATTAGACTGTAAACCTTATGAGACAAATGGAGTATGTTACTTACAAAGCTGTACTGTAGGCAATGTGATATGAAGAGTCATTCTTCTTAAATTATTTCTATGCTTTTAAAGGTTTAGGTCCTCAATAATATATAGTTTTGTTTGCTAATATTAAATGAATCCTTCTTGGAGGAGATAGATTCTGTTGCCTGTCCCTCCTCACAACTCTTAAGGCCAACATAGCATTAAATAAATGGAAACAATCTGAACTTTGTAGACATTTTCTTCTGTGAAACAACTATTATAGAAATAGCATTTAAGAGTGTGTCTTTTTTTGCCTTGAAGAGTTTTGGAGTAGTCCTCCTTTTTCAGTTTCAAGATGACCAAATAGTTCCAGTAATTTCTGATCTCCCTGCCAGCTTATTATTAGTGCAACTGGCTACAAACCAGCTGACTGATGTCAGTCTCATAATAAAGAATGACAAAGCTACACAAGGGTCCCATGAGAAACTGAAGAAGGAGGATCAAACACAATTGTAAATCTGTGCAAGAAACTACAAGGTCTCTGGCAAAAGTTTACTGCTTTTTATAGCACTACTTATTCAACAGGTTTTCTTTCTTTTCTCTTCCTTTCCTGGGTGTGTGCATGTTCCATTGTTCTCTGTTTTGTTGTTTGGTTGTTTGGATTTTTTTAATATGTCATGTAATGGAGTACATGAATATTCTTATTTAATGTGAGTGCATAACTCTTTATTTAATATGATTCATGAATACATCCCACAAGGTAGAGCATCCCTAATTATTTGGTGTGTTGCCAACTGCAATCTTAGGTTTGCATCTTGCAGTTATATAAATGAATCATAATTGTGAAGAAAAGCCATGTTTTCCAAGGCTGCAGCAGCAATTTTTTCCAGCTATTGTGTGCACAGGAATGTGGCTGCACACACCCAGAGATCTCCAGGCATCAGTAAAGCTTATGGATCCTGTCAGCTGCAGAACCAGAAACTGTTACTATAAAATCCACCCATGTCCTTCCCTCATCTTTCAGAAGGTCTGCTCTCGACTAAGCCTTGTCTAATTTTGCAACTACATTTTTAAGAGTGATGGTGTAGAATGGTCTTTGCAAAAAACCCCAGACAATTGCAAGAAGTCTTATCTGGATTATTTGAGACAGGACTAAGATGATAATCTGGTTCTCCTGGACTTATTAGCAATAGGTTAAAAGAGACACCAGATTTAGGTTGCTCTTCATTGCTGTATCTAATTTTTACTGCCTTGCCATTTGGGATAGGTTCTTGGAGGGAGAGTTATATCCCCAAGAGTAAGGTTCGTGGAACCCATCATTGCTAAAAAATGAATTGTGATTTAACCAGCAAGAATGCTGTAGAGCCTTAAGGAAATGCTGTAGGAAATTATTCACCTCAGTCTGAGCTGCAGGGACATGGCATGTCACTCCTCTCATTATAGCCAAGAAAAGCTGTTGAGTTTTCCATATTTACATCTAGTTCATTCAGGGCTAAAGCTGTACTTATCTTAGCTATCCCTGGGATCCGGTACAACATACACTGCAAATCAGTGCACGTCCACAAAGACATCTGGACTTCTTCATTCAAAAAAAGTGTTTTGAAGAAAATTTGAGTCTCAACAACTGGTTTCATCTCCTTCTCCATTGCCTGAACTGTATCTTTATTGTCATCTGTGCTACTCTGCTGGTGATAAAAAGTTTCCAACCTTCAGGCGATATGAATATGTAAAGCATTCCAGCAGATTCAAATACCATCTTGCCTCAGTGCAAATCTACAAAGGTGGTTTTCCAGCACACATTAGGCAACACCTAACCTTTGAAAAATTCACTCTATTTCAGCAGACAAGTAATGTGCTCTGGGGAAAATTCAAACTTCACTCCTTCAAGACAGACTATCAATTCAATTAAATTGCCTTTAGGATACAATTTCTTATTTCCAGATGGTGTGAGACAGTCATATTTGCAGAGGGCAAAAGTTTTACTAGGAAGACACAGAGAGCCTCATGATGTCTTTTGTTCAAGGAAACCACCAGTACATTAAAAGGAAAGAAAAAAAAAAAAAGAAAAGAGGCTTTTCCTATGCTTTCTTATGCTTTCTTCATATTTGTGATGGCATCTAATGGTTAGAGAAGGCCACAAATTTTTGATTGCAGTCTGTTTCTTACTTTTTGCAGTTTCAACAGATTTGGATATGATAATTTCAGTCCAAGCTCAGTGCTGCTATTTCTTTATTATTACCCTTTAATTTAGTTCATTTACAAGTTGCAAAGAGCATCTACATAGACTGGTCAAGATTTCCCGAAGGCTGAAGGGCCTCTCTTTAGCAGTAAGACCCAGGAAAGAAGAAAGAGGGGAACTGAGAGAAATCCCCATGGCGGATTACTCCAGGGCTTGTGGAGTAGACAAGTTATCTCGCGCCCTGGCATCAGTGAATCCCTTCATGTCTGTATGGGTAAGGCCAGTATGTGTCATTCTCTCCACTTTACCTTCCTCCTCACCTCTCCCCATGGTTTCCTGTGCCACTAAGAGCTTGCAAACACACTGTGCAAGGAGGATCCACAGGAAAGGTCAGGTAGCATCAACACATAATGTCATTGCATTAAGTACTGAAAGAAAGAGAAAACATGTATAGAATAATGCTCCCTTCCTGATCTCTTTCTGTAATTTAAGAGTCCAAGTCCCCAGAACTAAATGATAAGCCAGCTGCAAATCATTGTAACCAACTGGAAGGTCATAGAAGTGTAGAAGGTAAATGCCAGTACATTGTCATCCAGTCAGAGATGAATTAGGCTCTGCCATCTGCAAGAGGATACTGATGACTACAAGGAATCGGGGCATTTGTTTTACATCTGTTTGTAACGACAGAAGCTCCAGCAGCACATTGGTCACCTAACTCTGAATTGGGGCAGTGGTTCAATACTGACTCAGAGGGAAGTGTGCCAGCAGCACCACTGAATGTGCATTACATATAATACAGCAGGAAATTTGGACAGCAACTTGTTATAACACTGTTTTGGAAATGCATGAGTCACTGTGTTTCTGGAATCTGAACCTTTCTCAGCATGTTTTCGTGCTAGATACCATGTCATGTTGTTTGAGAAAGCCTGAAGGACTGGTGCTGAGTTAGTTTATCTGGGATTTTCATGCTGGAGTACTCTAATCCATCTCTGTCCATCTTTCTTCCTGTTTCCAAAAAAACAGAATGCAATCCACTGTTTTCTTCCATTGTGAAATATTATTTAAAACACTTGTAATTGATACTAATCTCCTCCTTTATTAGAGCAATCCACTGAGCCTTTCACCTCAGCTATTGCACTCACTGACTTCTCTGATGCTTTCAGATGAGTCTTCCCCACTTCTTAGTTCTTCACTCCTCACATACAGTACCTGTTCACCCTTCTATTTCAACAGGTTTCTTGCAAGACTAAACACTAACACTGATAAAATCACGTATGCGCTCTGCAGTAACTAAACATGCCAGGGGATGCCTCTGCCTTTCCTTTGCTTCCTTTCTCCTCTTCTCCCGCAGACAGTTGTCTCTGTCTCCAGAGCTGCACCCCTGTCTCTGCAGGCTTAGGAGCCAGGTACCACTCTGAATGGCGCACATGGCAGAAGGTCCCTCCCTCTAACGCGTGTCATAATTTGTCTACAACACCTTGGCTTTTTTTCTACTTCTTACACTAAAATCTAGTGCTGAACCAAATTACAATTAAAATAGTTTTATTTAATCTGATAAATACAGGTATGCGTGCCTGCATGCACACATGTGCGCACGCACACATTTTTTTATGAGACGTTAAAATACAGGTGTATTCCAAATTATCAACATGCAAGAAAAATCAACAAGATGATTGTGCTAGGAGCAGGCTGCAGAGGGAAGGGAAGCATCTTGCAAACAATCGCATGTGTTGGATTGAGCATTCGAGCAAACAAGTCTCATCAAAGATGAGTTAAGATTAAAGAAGTGCACTTAGGAAGGGAAAGGACTGAAGACAGCTCTGTGACAGTGTCCATTCTGAGACTGATTCACAAAATCTTCCATGTCCAACAGGCTTTTTAGATATCGGCACTTGGGTGCATTCACAATGTCTGTGACCCAGCCCTGCAGGCACCTACAGTCATCCCTGGATTCACAAGAGTGCTGAGACCCTACCTCACACATAAGAGCAAGGGGGATGCAAAAAAATGGGATTCTCCAGTCTTTGTCACCCACTCATCCTGGTCAAGCAGGAATAGCCAGAGCATGGCTAACCATCCCTTGAAACACAGCCAGGAAGCAGACAGGTTACGTCCTGCCCACGTCCGGCAGTAAATGCACTCAGCTGGGAGATGGGAGATTTGGGAAGCTGAGTTCCCCCTTTTTTCCAGAACACATGTGGAGCAGATTTACAGCAAAAGCTATAATCTCTTTGAGATCTTCCCCGTCACCAGCCTTGCAGAACCGTTCCTCTCACTTGTCTTTAGATGTGATAAAATCAAGTGGGGTCACTACCAGATGGAGTGGATGTCTGATTTTTAAACAGGTGTGGTGGTTTTTTTCATTTTATAAAACTAGTTCATTTTTTAAAAAACAAGGATAGTGCAAATGACTTAATAGAAAACAAACCATACTGTGGACATGTTTAGCAGATGTAATATTAAAATTGCATTGCATCACACACGTCACTTTTTAACAGGGTTGAACACATTTAATAGACCTTCCTTTACCTGCCTGTACCATGTCCCCTCCCACTTCTGCTTATAGCTTTCCTCTTAGCTTTTATTCTAGAAGCAGAGAAACACAGTGGTGAAATGCCACTCATAATTTATGTCACCTATATTGATTCATGGTTAAAACGTTTTTTTAAGACTGCAGGTAACTGGGCAATAAAAAAAATTTATTAGCTACCCAGAGCTAACCTGGGTAGCTCTGCCAGCCTGCCATGGCTGCTCCAATATAAGTTAATTTATCACACACTTCATGACTTCTTAAGCAAAACAAACTCAGGTTCATGATAAATGAGTGCAGCCCATACACTCTGCCAGCTGCTGAGTCTGGGATGGGATACTCCCCGGTTGCCTATTTTTAGCAACTGCATGGCCTTTAATGCCTCTTAATTGCTTTAGTCGTACAAGGTACATACACAGTGAGCAGATTTTGCCCTATTGATTTGTGCAAGGATTCTGCGGTGAAACTGCTCTGCTCTTGTGTTTGTTTCCAGAAAACCAATACTGCACAAGACAGCTGCCACACTGGATTTTTATGCTTGCATCATTTGTGTGTGTTCTGTAAAATGCTGTTTATAGGAGGAACCATCCCAGCTGTTTATTGCTGATACTGATGCACTGGTACCTTAATGGATGGTTTTCCATCTGAAAGCTAGCACCTGTGCTCATGCTAAATGTGGCTGAACAAAAACTCCTATCAAAGCCTAATAATAGATTATTATTTATGAATTTTATAATAACAATAATAGCATTAGAGAAAGGAACAAACTAAATCTGTACCCTGAATCTATACCCATGACAGTAGTATCTGAGTCGCGTGTCATTTCTGTGACGTTTATCTTCACACTACCTACCTGCAGTACAGCAGTGCGGTCTTCACCTGGCAGAAGGGAACGAGCAGGGCACAAGCCGTGCTCATGTTAGCTCATGGCTTACATTCCCATTCAAGCCTGGGCTCCTTGGAAGCCCACACCACCTGTTTGTTGACTCACACTCTGACGTAAGCCCATGTGTGTGCACCAGGAAAGGAAACTCAACAGCACTGCAAATGCCTTTTGTGCCTGAAAACAAACTCGTCCCTCCCAGACACCACCACTTAACCCTATGGCATTGCACATGCAAGTCCTCACTCCTTTGACGTGGCTAAAAAAACACGGACCTAGCTGGAGGGATGTAGCTATTCAACCAGGGCTCCCTGAAAATCTGGAAACCTTAACAACTATGCTCTTCTTCCTCGCTTATGGCTAATACAAAGCACAGCAAAGGTGAGCATTATGTTATCCACTAGTCTTGTATTGGGAGGGTGATAATTTGGGGGCACCGTCCCAAGTTTTCCTTTTTTCACAACATCTGTAGGTATGAATTTCTTCAGTATGTTTGTGTTCTCTTCTGAACGCTTTCAAAGGCTGAAAAGTTAAAATAACATAGAGTGGTTTAGTGCAGCGCACCACACATTGTTTCTATCATGTGAGAATTGCTTAACTGCGGTACACTTCAGCAGCACAATTTATTACAAACCTTGGAAGTCATTTCAGGAGCCCAAGGACCTCATGGACCTTGGACCAAGTTTCAGCAAACTGCTCAGATGTGCACTCACTAGGCAGATGTCTGGAAACATGTGTTCTTGCACATTTATCTGCTAATGCAAACGTCCCAGTGCAAGCATTAACACTCAAGAGCATTATGTGGATTTTAAACAATCCCTGGAAGAGTTGGGTCCCATAAAAGTTACTCTGACAGATATAATCCTTCTCTTCTCCTCTGCCAAGTGCTTGCTCTGACTACAGGAGCCAGAGCACATCAAGTGAGACTCCTGCCTGCTTCCACTGCTTCTGGTGCTCCAGACACTACAACATCCCTGCCCAGTGCTGACTTCACTCTTATTTTTATTGTTAATATTCTAGTTGGGAAAGAAGCAGTAATGTGGAATGGAAAGATAAAAGAGGAGATAAGAGGATATTTTTATGCTTTCATCTGCACAGATGACTCCTATGGGACAGGTTTATTCCTCCTCTCTCTCTTGGGATTTTTCCTCAAGGAAAACAGCAGCAAAATTAAGGCTCTTTTTGCTTTTGCTGCTGTGGAAAATAATACTGTCTTTATTTCACCTTGCTCTGTGAGGTCTTTGAGGCAATGGCTGTGACTGTGTGCCACACATAGCACAATTGGCTTCAATCTTACTGGGGCCTTTCAGTATTAGTGTAATAAAAGTAAATACCAAATGGTCAGGGCTTAATTATAATCTGGACATTCTGTACTATGGCAATAGATTACAGGAGCCACTGAATTGTACCTTAAGGCGCTGAATCTCCTGTTGTCATGAGGGTGAATCCATGTAAAGGGACAAGACAACAAAGTGATATCCCACATTTCCTGCTCAGCGTGTAGGACGCAAACTAAGAGGAAGTCATTTCAGTAAGTGAACACCCTGTATGTTGGAGCAGCTCCAGCTGTGGCTTCTCACGTTCAACTCTGATGACTATTTCAAGGAATCAAATACTATTTTATAGAAGATGGAGAGACAAAAGCTTTCATTAGATAGACAATGATTGTATTAAGACACAAATACATAATTCTTTGAAGATAAATTCTAAATAATTAATGCTGCAATTATGTGTTGATTTATTCTCCTCCACTTTTAATTTTGTTTTGAGCAGGAACTGACCCTGATCATGCTCTGTGAAGAATAATTCAGAGGTGCAAGACATAAATGTGTTCCACAATCAATACTGACGTGGGTTTCATTTTGCCTTACTCGATTCTGCCAGCTGAGGGTTTTGGTGACATTTTGCCTATTGTTATTTCACTTTCAAAGCTCCCTCATAATTTATTTTTGTAGTTGCAATTATTTATATGCTAGCCTATTGTAACTGCATTATGTCAGTGCAGGGAGATGTGTCCAAGTTTGACTTTTATCCAATGTATTTATAATGTCTTAAGAAAACAACAACAACAAAGTGGTATGAACTTGTGAATAAATTCCTTTGGGTTTGTGGCACTGGAAAAAAAAACAACCAAATTTGTGGAGCTCAAACATGGACAACAGTAAGCTTGGCCCTAGCTTCAGAGTGTAGTTATGGATGAATATGATTTCTGAGTATTAAAGTAACGTCTGGAGACTCAACTCACTGTTTCAGGAAATGTAGATGGTAAGGGACCGTTGCTGTTCTGAAGACTTTTCAACATAAATGATCAGAACATGTGGAACTGAACAGACAGCAGTCAGGCAGTTCATCCACCTAGCAGGAGATAAGAATTGGGTGTCATGGTTTTGGCCAGATTGGCCAATCAGAACGACAGATGCCCCCCACCCCTTCCCACCCTCAGAGAGGAGAGGAAGAGATAAGAAGAGATAAGGACGTTTACAAGTTTAGAAAAAGAACTAAACTACTTTAATGAAAATAATAATAAATAAGAAAATAGTAAATAATAATAGAATAATAAAAATTAAAGGAAAAAAGTATACAATATATACAAAACCATATCCAGCTCCCAGGANCCCTCTAACGGGGCAAATAACGAAGTTACCTGACCTTGGTTGTTACAGCAATAAGTCTAAGCAAGAGCCTCTGTGCATACCGTTCCTGGGTATAATCAGGTCTCATCACTCTGAGAGTGAACGGTTTATGAACAATATGCTGTTAATTTCAGACTTTAGTCAGTTAGAAGAGGCCCAGCTGAAAAATAAAATTACAAAACAGAAAATGGGTTCTGTTGTACCTCAAACCAGGACACTGGGCCAGGAAAAAACCTCAGATCTACTTCTCTCTGGGCATCTCTGCTGCTGTCTGCTCCTATGCTGTAGTTCTAACAGTACTTCTACTGGTATCCAGGCCATCCTGAACTGGAACACAACTGGGAGCTGCTGCCTTGCGATGGTTTCAGTGCAGATTCCCTAAAGCACAGAGTGTCAGGGGTGGGGCTGCTGCAAGGACAAGCAGCAGGAGCAGACATCTCAGCTGCTGCGCTCTGGATGGATCAGCCAGTGAAGCATGTGGAGGTGGACCTGGGAGAGGGGCAATGACACACTTTTCCTTCAAGCTTATCTTCTTCTGTCTGTTGAAGTGGATATGTGGATATCCAAATGAATAGAGAACCACGCACAGGAGGCCAAGTTACTGGTTTGGCTGAGTGATGTGTGAAAACTGGGCGCCTTTGGTACATCATTGGCAAACTCTTCACTCTGCAACTAGTTTACCCTGTTGAAGTTCATCTCTTGGGATACCCACTGCTGCCAGAGTCACCTCTGTTTTGCTAGCTGGCTTGACAGGAAAGCATGACCAAGAAGGGAAGAAGAGAAAGAGGAAATCAGAAGCCAGAGGGAGGACACAAATCCTGCAGCCCCTAAATCACTCCGACTTGCAGTAATCATAAGACTTTTTTAATAGAAGTTTCGCTCAGTCATGAACATTTTGTGAGTGCCCTTGAGACATTCTTTCAGAATCTTATTATTGCTTCAGAGCAATATCTGTAATTGAAACAAATAATAAAATCCAATAAAGTGCAAACTGGGACAGTTTCTTAGCCTTAAGGCCAACTGGTAGAGCACAGCTGATGACCACACAGCTGCATTTTCTTCCTGTCAAAATAGCATGGCTGCATACAAAATTGCCATGGGGAATGCTCCCTGGCCTGTGCTAGTTAGTGCTGAACAACACCATTTGTGAGCTGACACATAAGTAGTACAAACCATCATGTGCAGTACCTGTTTCATGCATGCTGGGCCCACTTAATTAACTTGTGTAGAGGTAGCCTGAAGTGTCTTTTCTAGAATATACTGTATGATACATGCTATTAAATATATATAGACAAACTTGGGTTTTAATGCATTGTCATTCATTACATGGACATGAATATTAAATTTATGTTATTATACTGTCTGGTGATGTCTGCTTGATTTTTTATTTCTGTGACTAATCTTTAGAAATAACTCGTCTTTTCTACTAGAACAGGTCCTGTTACTCTTGCAGAGTTGCTGTTGTGACTTTGACCTGAAAATGGGGGAGCAGAACCCTTCACGGATCTGAACTTCCCAGGAACAAAGAAGTGGAGCACCATAGGTGACAATCTCAAGTCAGCCTAACAGCAGGAGGTTTTTGGTGAATAAACAACACTGTTCAACAGACGTGTGGGGGTGAAGTACACAAACAAATATCAACCGTATTTAAAGGGAAAAAAATGAAAGGGAAGAAGACATGAAACTCCTCATGCTTTGTTTATTAGAAATAGAAATGTTTTATTGCTTACTGTTCTCTTATTAAAACTCAAACAGACATGAGACATAGGAGCAAAAGAAAGCAAACAACTAAATGGCCAGACCAAACAAAAGAAGAGATATGAAGCTAAGATATTTTGGTGGAATCTAAATTCTGCTTCCTGAAACATTCTGTGCAAAAGGTGTCAACTGACTTCAGAGGTCCAGTTCTCAACAGAGAGACCTACACATAGACCTATCCTATAGGTAGGATCATGTGTCATTTTGTAAGGGACAAATTCTGTGCCCTGGACAAATGATGTAAGAGAAATTCAGGAGGGTCATTTTTCAGATTTTTCTCCTTGGTCCTCTTCTGTAGGTCTTACTGCGTGCATGGGGATTTGGCAGATAAATTCTAAATAACCACAGAAGTATTGCAGAGTCTGAATCTGACAGAACATTACAAACAAGTCCAAACTATTTAATCTCTGCTAACTAATGTATTTTACAGTGTTACATTATGGGCATCGACTATGACTTTGAACATACAAAGACCTGATTCAGATCAAATGCTTCCAGCCCAATACCGTGTAACAGTGTCCAGCAGCAGAGGTTTAGGGGGAGTTTAAGAAGCAGGCCCTGTGGAATAACTCTTCCCCAGCAGACCTTTCTAAATCAGTAGTTCTGATATTTCTTAAACTAACAGGATCCACTGTTTTAACAGTGGACCTATCCTCTATGCGTTTACCTGGTGCCCCTTGTCTCCTTTCTAATTTTGCGCCCCATAGCACCCTGAGGGAATAAATTCCACAATATTCTCCTGTAGAGAAGGAGCCCTGTTGTCTCACATCTTATATAGGTTCTCCCTAGTTCTTATCTGATACAAAGTAGTGAATACTTGTTACACCTTGTTAAAATCTTCTCCGCACCTTTCCTTATTTTATAGATCTGTACTTCATAAAGAATTTTCCTCTCCCATCACTCCCTTTCCATGTTGAAAAATCCTGTTCTACTTCTGTTTCTCTTGCATTGAAGCTGTTGTATACCAGTTCTAAAAATCCTTTTTGCCTGCCTTTGAATTTTCACTGCTTCTGCTTATCCATTGTGATGTCGGGTTGCCGGCATTCAGGGATGTGTCATAACGATACTTGATGGGTTGCTCTGATGTCTTCCCTGACAGCATTCCCAGCACTCTGGTGGGATCCCTCAGAGGATCGCTTCCCAGAACTATCCACCGTGACCCCTCATCCCTTTCCTGAGTGGTAACAGCTCATTCAGAGCTATTGACTCCCACCCCTGATCAAGCTACAGAGAAACAAGCCTGGGAAAGTCCCATCATTTACTAAAACTGCTGATCTATATGAATGCTAATTGCAGTTAAGAGTCCTGTTGGGCCAGTACTAATTAATTATCATACAAGTACCACTACAGACGTGATAAACTTCCTGAGTGTTTAGTCCTAGTACACACAACTTTTAAGGAGGATGGGCAAAACACTGAAGATCCGGATTTCTAGACTTGAAAGAAAACAAAGACTTGAACAGGGCTTTAGCTTGGTCTTGGTGTTCTCTGCTGCTCACTTACACAATTAAACAAACAAAAAGATGCTATTAAAAAAAAAAGAAAAAAAAATAACTAATTAACCGAGTAATATTACACTATTTTAAAATGTAAATTTAACAAAGGGATAAAATACAATTTATGAACTTTACCTGTTACCTTCATTTCACTCGGGTCACAGATCAAAAATGTTCTTTATCATAGACCCTGCTAAGCATATGAGTGGATCCACCTCAACATCTCTTACCACTCAACCACTGTGGTGGTAACGAATGGTGGAGATCTAAGCTCCTTGCTGCAAAGGACACACTCCAAGCAAAGCCTAGACAGGAAAAATGCCACGAAGTCAGAAGATACTACAAAACTCACGCAGTACCAGGAGGAAATTAAATTTAGAAGCTCTGATACTTGTGTTGTATACTTAAAAAACCCCAAACTTCAACTGATGCTGAACATGATTTCTGTTTGTATTTATAAACAAACATCCTCCATCCCCTTGGGAGCGTACTGTCTGATCAAGCACCATCAGTTTGCCATTTCTGCTACCCTGGGCGTTCCTGCTGCCACAGATACTCTATATTTCTTAAAGGTGCTTAAGCATGCAGGGTTTTGTTTGC